>JANIPM010000232.1:18809443-18828014 GCA_027478405.1 Erythroxylum cassinoides
TTAAACCTCCTGTAACAACTATTTTAATATCAGGGGTATAATAGTCATTTATTATACATTACATTACATTTCATTCCATCCATCTTCCAAACAACATTTCACTATATTATATTATGAACCCTTTCATCCCTCTCAAACAACTTTTCACTATATTCCATTCCATTCCATTATAAATTATTCCGTTCTGTTCTATTCCATTCCATTAATTAACATCAAACCAAACAAGCCCTTAGGGTTTTGGGTTCCTTGTAGATTGCATTATGGTATGTTCACATCTTTCTGTCTTAATGTGTATTTTTACTTATTGATGTTGGTATTTTGTTTCCAGATTAGCTCAAAAGTCTTTGCTTAATCAAAGGGAGTTTGTTTGTGGAGCTAAACAAATTTGATAATCATAATCTCTATGATCAAAAGCATTTAGTGTCTAACAACTTCTTGAACAATCAAAGGTAGTTTGTTGGATGAGCTAAACTGATGTGATAATGATAATCTCTATGATCATAAGCATTTAGGTATCTATCAATTCCTGTACAGAACTAAAAAATCTTACCTTGAACTTGATCTGGAGGATATGTTGAGCATATGCAGGCAGTACCATGAAATGTTTAAGTTTTTTTTCTACCTAATTTTTCATGCCATCCCTTTCTTGCATATGATCCAATTATCTAGTTTCTACCTTTTGATATTGTAAATAAATAAAAAATATACAACAATTTCTATCTTAATTACATTATTCCTTTAACAATTGACAATGCACATTACAAAATGACTTTATTATAAAAAATAAAAAGGAAAAACATTATTTAAGCATTTACAATTTCATATAATGTTAAATAATAAATGTACTCTCGCAATTCATAAATCAAGGTAAATTTTAGGAAGCTTTTAATTTAATTATGAAAAATAATTTTAAAAATTTAGGAACTATTTTGTAATTTTGAAATCTAATATTTGTTTTGTACATGAAAATCTGTCCAATTTGAGATCTCTGCTGTTTCTGTAGAAGGAAAAAATAAATTTCCAAATGAAACTCGAAGAGAAAATGATGATGACTCAACATAATGGCTTCACCAGTAAATGTAATGGAGAGGTAGTCTATCTATAACTGATTTTTTTTAGGTTTTCAAATTGTTAAGGTATCTTTGCTGGTTAGGCCGATTAATTTGGCCAATTTTGAGATGATAATGCATTGCTCCTATCAACTTTAGCTATGATACTTTTGTTGTATCTTACTTTGGTTTAAGTTTGTTTTTGACTCGAGACGTATATGGAATATGTTAGGCATAACTTGACTCCTTTGCATGCATCTTTTATACACCATAAAAACAATCATGATGTGTTTCAAAGGTAAACATGTTTCCATTATGTGCTACCCTCATCATTGTATATCAAGTCTCTTTGTGTTTTACTTTGCGATTAGTTTAAACTTGATAACTATTGTTCCTCCACATGTTCCATCTCTTGTTATTTTCAGAAGTTGGGGGTTTCTATGAGTGAGGACATTGCTGAGTTAAAGAGGTTGCTTCAAAATGAACTTCAGTTAAGAAAGTGAGCTAAAGAGGAGGCCAATAAGCTTAAAAGTCAATTAGAGCAATTTTTGCTGTCTGCGGTATGTGTTATGTGGATTACAATACTTTACTATTGATATACTGCTTATGTGTGATTCCAAGCTTTTCTTCCTTCCCTCCCTACTTATATAAGAAGATAAATGAGTTTGGAATTTGTAAAATATAAATGGGTTATTTTATGCACTACGTAGGTGGTGATGTTAAGGTTATAAAGTTGTCCAAGAAACTGGAGGATGATATCAACGAGAAGAAGAAGATGGAAGAAGAAATTATGATTTTGAAAAGTCAGTTATTACACTTGAATCTTGAAGTAATCAGGTCATTTTATTTAGATATGTGCTCTGCTTACTTTAAGCCCGTAATTATTTAGATTTAATATTAACTGAAATGCTTTCAAATAACTATTTACATCAACATAAGTGGTTTTGAGAAATAAGATGAAGCAAATATCAACTCTTCTTCAATCACAAATGTGTATTTTTGAAATTCTAGCCCTGTTAACGTCATTTTTATGTTTGCAGACAAGAAGGTATGTTGACAAAGGCGGATCTAGAAATGGCTTCACTTCCTTAGATTCCCTTATGTCCCAATATAGGCAGTCTGAGTTTAGTGAATCCACCAATGGACATAAGCCACCTATGGCCTGCCTTTTTGAGCAAGGTAAACAAATTTTATGTATGGTGTTGTATGATAACTGAGATCTAGTTTGTATGTTTCTCATATGATTTTTATTTCATAAAATTGTTTAACAGTTGGAATACAAAAGGTTTTGCAGCTACTTGAGTCAAAAGATGCCAATGTCATAATCTATGCAATTAAAGTGGCGGCTAACTTAGCTGTTGAAGGTCAGTCGTGCATTTTTTACTCTTTTCAATTTTGCATTCAAGTTACTATGCCAACATAATGTCTTGATTTGAATTACATTTTTTAAGTTAAACTGTAGCCAATTAATAGGAAATATAGTTCTAAACATACTATTTAATACTACTTATATTGATGGGGTTTCATCACCCATATACTTGCTAAAATTTTAATAAATTTCAAAACCTATTTGGTAGGATGAGATAGATAGAGCAACTATATTTTATTATACCGTATCATATCGATGTTTTATCATTTCAAAAAATAATGGAAGCTTTTATGTTATCTTTTAATGGAGAAGTAGGCAATTGAGCTACAAATAGAGAAAGTCTACAAAATTTTAAGAGATGGTTAGGATCTGAAACATTCACAGAGTCTAGAATATGATTCTTATTACAAGTTACAGGAGCGTTCTTTCAATAGCTTTTTTTATGCTACTAGGTTGGTTTAAAATTGTTCTTTATTATGGCATTGTAGGTATGGCCTTACAAAGAGAATGACGAGTTTCATTTTGTTTAAGGGCACTTCAGCACGACACATGCTCTTTTTGCTTATGAGTTAGATGATACTGCTTTTGTTGGACCAATACAGTTTTCCAAGGTATGCTCATGTTTCATGTGAGGAGATCTCCATCACAAGGAATGAGATAATTTCAAAATTATATCGTATACTAATTATCTTTTTATGTAAATGGTTAGGGTAAAAAGAAGTTCGAACTCTACATATCTAGGTTATGCTTCAGTTTGAGTTCCTATCTCTATTTTCTAGTCACAAGGAAATCTCTGAGACTCTAGGTATATATACACCTTGAGGGGGGTGGTCTTTTATGTCCCTCTGTAAACCCATGTTTTTGATCCTGAGAAAGAACAAAGACTTATATGATTGACACACTATGTGACAGGTTTCTGAGAATTCAAAAAATTACCATTCTCCTACTGTCGTACAACCTACTTTGAGTTCAATTGCTTCCCTTCTTAGCTCTCTCACAACTTCTCTTGAGAGAGCCACAGAGGAGAAATCCTTACTACTAAATAAGGTGGGATAATATTAATATAATTACGTATAGCCTTCTTTCTACCTTTTTATTCCTGTAATTGATCGAAAATGATTTTTTTAATTTATGGTTTTCCAGGTTCGAGATATAAATGAGTTATACAGGAAAAAGTGGATGAAATTATAAATATGTATGTTTATTGTGTTTTATCATATGATGACATACAAAAAAGGTATATCATTTCAGTTCCTCTCTTTACTAACTTTTTGATAATATGGTGTGGTCTCTAAAATGTTAAAAAGAGCTAGAACAATAATTCGAATTATGGATAGTAAAAATTGAGAATGATTTAGTGCTATTCCAAACTTTTACTTTGAAATTTGATCCTTTTCCCTTTTTACATTTGAGTAATAACAATTGATTTTTATAACTAAAATCATAAATTACTTTAAAGGTGTATGGCACTACCAAATCTAAATATATAAGTAAATATTGATTCAAATTAAATGTTTTAAGATTGTTTAGGACTGAATTGTGATTTAGTTAAAAGGTTTGGAGGAAAAAAGATGTAAACAAAAATAAAATGAAGAGAAGAGCCTATACTTGTGCATGTTGTAGACACACGGAACAAAAAATTAAAACTTTCCATACAGAAAAGGGAGAGAGCACTAATATGTACTAAATATATTTGTGCTTCCAATTTTAACAGTCTTCAACTTGATGATCCAACCTCCTGACTGTTTCCTCTTAGTTAAATCTAAAGTATCTGACATTCTCCAAGTTTACTACTGTGTTTATATGATAATTAACGAATACTTCATACATGCCTAGGAGAACAAGTTTTGTTTTAGATCCACAAGTCAACTCTATTGTACTTATTAGTGATAATAGGTCTTTAATTTACTCAGACTATCTCCTCTAATACATATACAAGAGACATATAGGCATGAAGAAATATAAACAAATGAGATGAACAAAACAAAGACAATGTGCCAAGTTATGTCTCCATTTCCATTCTTGTGTTTAATACGAGGATAAACCAAGTCACGCACCTTCATCATTTGGATAAGAATCTAGGTGAACTCCTTACTACAAGAAATTTGTTAGAAAAAAATAGCTTGAGCAAAGTTAAGATTAACTCAATTCCTATTCTTTAAATCGACTAATACCAGGTATCAATGTTTCAGTCCAAACCTACTCAAGCCTTTGGCTTATGTAGACGATGAGACATGCCAACCTAATTGTAACTTTTCAATAATTTCATTTGAACAAACTAGTAAATACTATGCACATAATGGATTGTTTGTTCATCAAGAATTGCACAAGGTTTTTGTTTAAGTAGGCAAAATCTCCACTTAGTAGAGACAAGAACAAATATTATAAACATAAACTAATAAACAAAACAAAGCATAAACATTAAAAATACAATGTATACAATCAAAGGTTCTATTACAGATAAAAAGTCCAAAACCCGTAACACAAATAAAGGATCAAACACATAGTAATAAAAAATATATAAAATAGGCAAAACTCATAATAGAAACCCAAAATCCAATTTATGTCAATTCCATTTTTCACCAAATCTAAAACAAGTAAAGTGAATAATAAATTAACTATTTATTGATCTTAACACCGACAACTCATTTGGTGACATTCCAGACACGACCAGTGCAGCTATGGTAGAACTTGTAAGATATGTTCTCATGAACGACGCCATTAACCTTGATGTCGACGTAGTCACCTATCTTGTAGGTCCTAAGATACATAGTCAAAGGGATATAGCCCTTCTTCCTAAAGAGTCTAGCAAACATATCTCCAATTCTCTCGTGAAATCTGCATGACAGACTTTTTATATGCTACATCAAGCCTATTCCTCCAAAAATTGCATCTATGAAACATGCAGCTTTCATAATCATCACTAAATACTGTATTGATCAAATTTTAGGCAATGCTGATATTCCATTCCACAACTTAAGGATTACTGATTGATAAGATATTCCCCAAAGTTTGTTATATCTCTGATGCCTATAATCCTAATGCTCTTTCAAACTCCTTTTTCTACTATTTCCCTGTCTTTTTTGTAATTTGGTGAATCTTAGTGCTCGGATGATTGTAATCCTAATGCACATACAAACTATTTTTTTTGCTGGTTCGTTGCCTTTTTTTCTATTTACTGATAACTATTGTTGAATTGCATCTCTTGTATTCTGTCTTGTATTGTTGATCTCTTATTCTCGTTCTATTTACTCAGTCAATAATTTCTTTTTAATTCACATTCCTATTGGTTGTTTTCTACCTTAGACAGAAGTTTTAAATTTTTTTTTCATTGATTTACTTTAATTCATATCAAATTTTGCAGTTGCCATATTCTTTACTAAAATATTATAACGAATTTTACTTCACCTTTTTAGATTGTCAATTTTTCGTTTCCATTTTTGTTAATCCAATTTAAATATTCATCTGTTATATTTTTTCCTCTTTCCCTTTAAAAAATTTTATCTTGCATCATATATTTCCTATTTTTCCTTCCAAATTCTAACTTTAACAATATTCGTTTACACATCTTAACCATTCATAACAAAACCTATATATACATACTCTTTAATTCTTAAAAACAAATGGGCATTATAAGTTTCTAAATACAATGCATTTGTGCAGTGACCACCTGTTAGTTAAGTATTATATACTAAGCGAAAATGAGATGGTCGTCGTCGTGCTTACATGTACTAATCCAACGATTCCAATTTATTCCCATCATCGAACGACTTTAGCTTATTCTCATATGAAACTCTTCCTAGCTTTATTGATATAGGCTTCTCTATCATCTACAAGCATGAACATTAAAAAAAACTTTGTTGTGCTTTCTCAATCTCTTTGGAATCTCTTAAGTAACTATTACATCTTCCTCTTTAGAGCTCTTTCCTTTCTTTTCTCCACTGAACCTCTTTTCACCCTCAGATCGTAACTGTTTTCCAAAAGATGATCAACATTAAACATAAAAATGCTCTCAACTGCCGAGCCAAACAAATTCGAAATTAGAAAAGGAGTCTAAACCAAAAAAGTTCTAAAAGCAACAGAAGACGAAGAGAAACGGCTCACAAAAGGAGTCATCAGAGTTCAATGTAGCACATTCTACATGCATCTCATGGTTTGGTACTTTTGCCGATTCCCGTCAATGGTAAGATTCAAAGTTTCTTTGTATTTTTCAATCTCAAACTTTCCTCATCTTTTTGAATCTTAAGATGTGAACGATCTGAGAGAAACTCCCAACTACTAGCTCTCACCTCACAAATACTATGAGCTTTGTATATTTGTAATATATTTTCATTGCTATTTTTGATGTGTTAATTTTCGGAATCGATTGATCTTGATATGTAGATACAAGAACCTTAGATGAATCGATGAAGCTTGAGATGTTCTTTAAGAGTGTAAAGAGACATGAAGTTGCGATCGTGAATTTGTACGAGTTTGTGTGACACACACGAAAAGATGTTACTTAGACTGTGAGTGATTAGCTTATGGAAGATTCTGGAGTTTGATGTTTCTTAATGAACATGATATTTTCATTTAGTTTAACCATTGAAAAGGCTTGTGGTTGCAGGCTTTTGTTGTGTATGGTAGGTTTCATTTACATAAAAGGAAGGAGCCTCTGACCTCTGGCTAAGGACTTGCTTAAGGATCTGAAGCCATCTCGCTCAACTCAGTCGGTATGAACTATATGATAATGGTTCTCAAGGCAAGGAACCAGAGTATCTCAAGATTTTTGTTTTTTTGCGCCAAATTTGACAAGTTTAAGAGGTAAAGGGAAACACTATTTTTAGATTTGAATAACTAATTTAAACAATGAATGCCTTTTTACTATTGTCCTAAAATCTCTTCCAATTAGAACTACTTGTCCCTGCAACTCATATTGAATAAGAAACTGCATGTTGTTCTTTGAATTTTCTTTTTATGAGTGTTTGAGTAATCTCTCTATGAGTGTTTGAGTAATCTCTCTTTGAAGTGCTCTTATTTGCTTTTCAATAAGGAGAATGTGAAAGAAATTATTCTGGAGGCTTCTACACACAAATCTTATACCATGAAACTCTCCCTATAAATATTGGTCTCTCTTTTTGGTTCTTCGTTTGACGAGATTAGTTTAGTTTTGTTAGTTTTCGAATTCCTCGAAGATTAGGTCTCATTTGCAACTGCATTTACTCTTTGTTTCAACAAAGGCAATGGGACATTAAATTCAAAGAGTCCACTAATGAATAGAGGCAGAGGTTTTTGGCCTTTAAATTTTTGTTGCATTTAGTTGTTCTTTTTTGTATGCACAATGTAGTTCTTTGGTCCCATTAGTTACTCATTATGGGTAGTTTTGTGTTGTAATTTTTGTGACTCACGAAAGTATTTATCATTTTTCCTTTAGTATCAGAAATCCATTTGTCTTGGATGATAGTATGTTTATTTTTATTTTTTAGACTACTAAATGATATATCAAGATTGGAAGCAAAGGTTGATAGGCTTGGGTCGTATATACAAGCCTAGGATAGGGAGATAGCGACAATTACCCCAACAGTGAGTAACTTGGGGTTTGTTATGTGACATTTTGTTATCTAGAATTCTTTATTGGTTTATTCATATTCACTAAATGTTGTTGCGTGATTATGAAGCCAAAAGGCAGGCTCAAATTGAAAAGTTGCAATAGAAGTGAGATGAATTTCAAATGATGGTTCTCGGTAATCTTTTTAAGGACAATTGGCCTTTTCTTTGCTTTGAGTTTATTTTACCTATTCTTTTGCAACACCTCTCCGATCTCTCTCAACACCACACCACCGATTAGAATCATTCTCATAACTTCAGGTGAACATTTCTTCATCTGTGCGGTCCCTTAACACTACTCTCTCGATCAACTTCTAGCTATCAATGTCAGTGGAACTGCTAGCGCACCAACCTCTTCTGTGACTCCTTCATCGTCTACCGCACCATCTCCCACTGGCTCTACCCCTACCACCACAACTCCCCTTCAGGAAACTTCGCTCTGCCTTACCTCGGCAACACAAGATTGTTTTGCTATAATATTCACTAGTTTTGTGGTAGCATCGTTGTACTAGATTTTGATGAGAATTATTAGTATGATTCATTTTTGTTTTTGATTTTGTATTCCTACAAACATAAATAAAAAGTTACTTTCAGACATTTCCATCTCATGAATGTTGATTTAATTATTCAGTATATTAAGCAGCATTGTGGTCGTCCTCCTTTTCTCTGCTTCTCTCTCAATAATTTGAAACTGATGCCCCTTAATTTGTCATCTTCATTGAACTCTTTGCTTATGTGGATGACTACACCAAATACCTCACAATTGATGCCTCCATTATCATTCATTCAAGGGACTTAATGTTACGTTGAAATGAAATGACTAATCTACAAGAAGTTGTCCATTTAGTTCAAGTCTTCAAAATCGGTAATACTTGACATAAAATGACACAAATATTAAACATTAATTAAGTAAAAAGTTGACTAAATTTCAAAGATAGTATGACCCTATCCGTAATCCATGCTCTACAACTCTGGTGAGTTACGCATTCGTGTTGTCAAGTCACAAAACTATTGAAGTCACTGTTTGGCCATGTCCTCTTTGTTCATTTCACCATTCACCATTTTTTGAGGAGCTCCAATTCTGCTTCAATTTGTGGACATGTGTGTACTAGCATGACTTATAAGGCTTACGTCACCTAACCACCTCTAACTTTTCTTTCACTTGCGTTTATTTCGTCCTATTATACGATTTTGTGAATGTGGACGCAAGTTATAATAAGAAAAGCAATAAAGTCAATAAACTCATTCAGGGCTTTTAGAACCCTGTTAATTGAAGCATAGGCCCACCAGAGCACCACCACCAAGAGGCCATATTTTATAGTCTTCATTCTTTGTTTTGTCTTATCTTCTTATGTTCCTAATGATTATATGCTCTCTAAACCTAAAAAAGTAAAGGAAATGATATCTTCATATTATAGCTTCTTCCAATATATTCAATCTATGCTAGTAATATTGTAAGCTTAATGAAAATATAGATCTTAAGCTCTAGTAAGCAACAAAGTGGGACCCATGTAGCAAATAGACGCTAATGAGAGGGTGACTTCGACATGCAAGTTGTCGTGTCCTTCCTTCTAGGTAAAAAAACAATATCACGTTTTCAGTTCATTAAGTATTAATGACACGTAATAAATTTTGGTAGTCTCTACATTGACTGAGAAACTTATCACCTAATTAATAAATAAATCAATATCTCTCCTCGTCCTCTTCTCTAACTCTCCTAATCTTTGCTTCTCTCTCCAATCTCTCTTTGGTAATATTTCACACACAAAAATCGAATAATGTTTGGAAAAGAGACTTGGAGATTGTGTACTAAAGGAACAGTAAATAATTCTCTTTAATCTCTCTTGCTATCACCAATTAATAATTCTTCCCATCAACTCCCTCCTGAAACTAATAGGAATAGGGATTGGAGAGCATTGCATTAGACTATTTCTTTATGCCAAGAATCAACCTTAGTTACTAAGTCAATAAGCTTATTGAAAAAGAACTAGCAATTTAAACTTTACTGATAGATATTTATTAAACGTGACACCTTGATGAACATAAAGAGAAATAGTTTACATTGACTGTCCATTCTTTGTAAGCTGCATATTACATTAGTTGACTTGTTAAGAACCATTCACTCATTCATTATCAATAGATTGCCACATCTATTGTTATTTAATATTAACCATTTTCAAACAATTTTAATTTTAATAAAATCTTCACCCTTGTTATTTATTCATTCAGCATTTTTGATAAAAAAGGTGATCTTGACTTTTATACTCTGTTACTATCATCATAAAATGCTTTTTTATGTCTCTTTCCTATATAATTCAGCTAATTCAATCATAAAGGCTTAGTTTTTTTTTTCTGAACTACACTAATACTTCTTCAATTATTTTTATTTCTTCCTTGCACGTCAAATTAAACTCCTACTCCTCCCTAACCTAACCTCCGCTAATATATGATGATTTTTTATATTTTCATAAGGCATTCTTGTTTCATCTTGAAGAGTTAGGCTGTGTCTTGATAAAAGATTCGAAAAAACTGAACCAAAATTGATGCTGACCTCAGATGTTCTTGTTGATGACCACAGCAAAAAGCTAAGATTATCAAGAACTTTTCACATATCTAAGACAACCTAAGCATGCCACTTTTGTTAAGGATTCATTAGCGTTGCCACTTCATAAGGCAGATTACAAACTTATTCTCATCTTACAAAATTCCCCTTACAAAAATTCTATCTTGTATCATACATTTCCAAATTTTCCTCCAAATTCTAACTTTAACAATATTCACTTACACGTCTTAACCATTTACAATAAATCCTATATATTAATTCTCAAAAGCAATTGGGCATTATATATTTTCAAATTCCCACTGCGCATTTGTGCAGCGACCACCGACTAGTATTATATACTAAGTGCAAACGAAGATCGTCATCGTCATGCCTATGTGTCCTAATCCAATGGCCCCAATTTATTCCCATCGTGGAACAGTGCAGTCGTCCTCCTCTTCTCTGCTTCTCTCTCAATAAATTGAAACCGATATTGTCTCAGCATGCATGACTCACGAGGGACTGGATGTTGATGAAACTTGTGGCTAAAATTAGAATAAAATTGACTGAGTTTCATGGAGTATTTAAGTATTCGTTCAGTTCAAGTCTTGGAAATTGGTAATAGTTAACATCAAATGTTCTTCCCATCAAATGGTGTCAATCATATCACTTTGAAAAAAGTAGGCTATAATTCACTAAAAAAAAACTGAAGAATGTTACAAATGGGAAAAGACACACCAAAATCCTTTGTCTCAATTTTCTCTCTATTTCTCAATTGTTCGATCTATGTAGTGAAGAAGAACCAATAACTGCAAAAATGAAAAGCACTGCAACTACAACTACAACTACAACTAATGAGCTGGAGCAACAGAGCAAAGAGCGGGAAGAAGAAGAGAACGATCCGACTGTCGATGACGAGGACACTGGTGTTTAAACCGCTCTAATCATTAAGCTAAAAGAGGTTGTCGTAACCATAAGAGAAGAAGACAAAGATATGATTCTTGATCTGTGAGTAGTATCTGCATATTTGTTCTCTAAACTCTATTTCTTGGTTTTTGTTTCACATTTTCTGTCGCATGCAACAGGTTTTCATTTAGTTCTCAGTTAATGTTTATTTGATTATTCTTTTTTAATTTGTTTTCAAATTCTTAACGTTTCTCGTCTTCAAAAATGTAGAGGAAGGTGAAACTGTATCGATTTGATAAGGAAGGAAATCAGTAGAAAGAGAGATACATTGGCAATATGAATATGTTAAAACACATGGAGTCTGGAAAAGTTCAACTTCTCATGGGTCAATCTAAGACTCAAGATTTGCGCTCACCATCTCGGTATGTCTGTCTCTCTTTTCTCTCTCTATGTATGTGTTTTTGTTTTTACATGCATGCGTGAGTGAATAATTTGTTTTCCATTAATTTTTCATGATGATCTTTGGTTTAACTTCTACTTGGGTGTTGCTACTAGAAATTTTTAACAATGCTATATTTAATCTCATTTGTTTTTGTATTTTTTAATGCTTAATCTTGTGTGCTCAAGATAATTGAAACTATTATAATGATTCAAGTTACAAATCAATATGACCAATTCTGCTTCTTTCTTTTTTTTTCAATTTTTTATTCCGTACTTCGTTTTATTATTGACTTAATGTTTGTCTATGCATATTTCAGTTCTACCATCAATTAATGTGCAAGAGCATCATGCAAAGGATAAATCATGTTTGTGGTATGCTATTGATTTCGCTGATAGGGAATTAAAGGATGAGCTTTTCTACATCAAATTCGCTTCGATTGAGAGTATGTCCTTCACTTTCATAGTTTCTATATCTAGTAGTATCTTTGTATGGTCATGTCGTATAGAGTTCTTTTTCACTTTTACCTATGATTTTCAGCTTTTATTCAATGAAATTTTGTAGATATTTATTCTATTATCAAGCTGTTGTGGGATATACTTCCTCTAACGTATGTAAGGTGTAATAATTTTAACAAAAATGATGACATCACTTGTCATGCATTAAGGAAACAAGAGAAAGTAGCAGGAGTGCCTGTTACTCTTATTCAAAGTCGTTATCCTAATGGATAGGTTGTACGTTTCCCAACTAATGAAATTATGTGGAGAATTTCCTGAGGTGGAACATTTATTAAAACCTGTTTGCTTGGTACTTATGGGAACCAAAGTAAGTGTCACAAATTTCTTTTGTGTTTATTTGTCTTATCAACTTCATTTTGTCAAATCATGTTTTGAAATGAGGTTAAAGTCTTATCATCTATAGTACTGAACCTTGTGCTAAGGATTTTTCTCAATCACATGCTTTCTGCCTCTATATCTCATATAACTTTTTCTAATATTTCTCATCACAAGGTTCTTTTATTACTTTCTTTTAGATTGTAAAATCTTTAAGGAGATGATTCAAAGAGTAGCTGAAGATCAGGGAAAGAAAGAGGAAGGAAAATATGCTACAAATGTTATTGGACAAACATGGTTACCAAGCTCTATACAAAAGAAAAACCAATGAGGTTAGTTGATAACATTTATTAATTGGTAGCTATATGTATCAGATACGTATTATATCATATTGGTAATTGCAGGTTTGCAATGAGAAAACCCATACAATTAATGATTGTTCCACCTTTTTTTGCAGGGATGGACTCTCATATGCCAAAAAATGAGGTTCTATTGGTTCCCTTCTTTTAATTGGACATTTGCATATACTTTCTCTAATGTTTTTAGAGTTGATACTATTTGTATTCAGGTTGAATTTAATAAAGCTTCACAGTCTTTAACCGATTTTGTGGTTCCAAGCACCTAAAGGAAAAATACTTTGAGTAGATTGGTTAAGGTAGGATTTTTACAGTTAAGTTTGTTACACATGTGTTTCTGCATGTAGAAGTTATATGTTTTTATCATCCAAGTAGTCTCGTCGATATTTTCTTCTGTTTGTAGGACAACATTGCACTCATTGTTGTTTTGGAAGCCAAATTTGGTAATCAAGAAGCTGATAACATTGGGCAAAGATAGTTTCTTTATGTTGTGAGTTATTTTATTATGATCAACCTACATGGCTGATGATTTAATCATTTAATGAAATGCCCAATCACCTTCTATAATCTTGTCAGAGCATTTCCTTGTGTTCTGAAGTTGAACACCTACCTTGTTTTCATCTTACTGGAATTCAGAACCAATTTGTTGATAATTAATGTTGCTTCTATCTAATCCTTTCCGGTTTGCATGTTAAGGTTATAACATCTTATGTCTCTTTTTTATTTTGTTTCTTTTTTCCTTTACAATTCTTAAGTTTCTTTTCCTTTTTCTTCTTTTTTCCTCTCCTATGGATATTAACTTCAATTAATGGTTATTTTGTCATGAATATAGGCTAATACACGTGTAAATGCCTAAGTAGATTTGAAGGATGTCAAACTTTGATAGGTATTCATCTTACTTTTTAAGCTTTCTTTACTTAATGGATGAAAATGTGGACTTGATCTATCTTTTCTTGATTTTAAAAATAAACGTGTAAATGCCCAAGTAGATTTGAAGGATGTCAAACTTTGATAGGCATACATCTTACTATTTAAGCTTCCTTTACTTAATGGATGAAAATATGGGCTTGATCTATCTTTGCTTGATTTTAAAACTACATTCTTACACTCTTAAAATGATTGGAGAAAATAGCTGCTAGTGCAGATATTCTCATGTTGGTTTGTGGGGATTTTAATTGAGTTCTTAGAAGGTTCATTTACTATTCGAATAAAAATTAGCATATGTTAATTGTATACTTCTTTGCTATAATAAAGCACTTTGGTAAATATGATGTTGAACCTTTTGACAGTGCTCCTCATGCACTTCTTGTTATGAGAAAGGCAGATCCCCTGTAACCAAATCTGGTGGTAGATCCTCTTAGCATCTTAAGCCATCACAGAAAATTGACACATCAACTGCCTCTGGTAAGTTTATATTTTTTTTTTGGGCTTTGAGTGTTTCCCTATATTTGTCTCTGTTATCTTTTTAGAAACTTGAAAGTTGTATTTTTCATTTTTGGTGTTCTTGCCATCATTGATATTATATTTTTAGACTACCATCTTAAACAAGTTTTGTTTTATGCCTTTTTCATTTAATTAGTTATTAAAATTCATTATAAATCTTGACAATTTTTAGCTGTATCAATTTGCATGTAGTGAGTGTTTAAAGTAGTTTTGAAATGTTGGGTTTAGATAGAAAAGTAGCGATGTGATTCAAAATGTTTATAGCTATCATCTTAATTGAGATATGTTGAAAATGTTTCAATATTGTCATATATGGGCCTTTTTGGTGAGAGCAAAAAGAAAAACTTACAAAACACGACAGTGATGGAAGCATGGATGAGATTAATGGTTTATTCTGGCTTGCTATATTTTGTGCTGATTATGACATAAGTTTGTTGCAAGTTAATGCATATTCATCATTTGTAAGGCCAGGACTTGGTTTTGATTTAGAGGAGCAAAGGAGAAGAATGGATCCCACGACCAATGAACTTTTGTTTACAAACTACACATAAGATTTTATTGGCACCTTAGATTACAAATTTCACATAGGTGAATGTTTTGCAAATTTTCCTTTTGTAGTAAAGTAAGCTTTGTCTATGTGATTTAATATATGACTTATTAATTGCATTTTGTTGGTAACTAAATCTAGTATAGGAGGTTTTTAGCAGGCTGATTTGAAGTTTGATCCAATGTTAGATGTGCATTTTGCTGATTGTTCTCCCTTTCCTCTTCATTTTCTACAATATGAAAATGTAATGTCATCTTCTACTAACTTTTATTTTATTGTCTTAATTGTTCACTAATTTGTGCAATTTCTCTATTCATGCTATCCAAATGAGTGAAAAGGTTACTTCCATTTTTGGGCATGCCATTAATGTTTTAGCTCGTAAGGATGACGTGTCTGGTAAAGGGTGAAATATATCCAACTCTAAGCTCTTACCCTTTCTTGATTGTATTCTTGCATTAAATTATATTCAACGAGTTTATGATGTTCCTCTAGAAATTCTTTTGATAAGCCCTTAGTCCTGAGTAGGAGTTCTATTATGCCTTTATTTATTTATTTTATTTATTTCTCATACTGTCTTTTAGTATATTGATTCATTCTATCTAGGGATCATTCAAATGCCATTTAGCAAGTTGATCTGGATATGATGGATGTTCTTTTCTTTAGCCTTGTTGAATATCTTGAACATCGAAATGTATGCAACTTCATTTTGAACCATAAATATGACCAACAGAGAGCTAAATATGGATATCAGTGTGTATGATATTTTTGTGCATATGATTATGGAGGTATGCATTCTACTATGAGTTTCTCGTGAAATGGGGTCGTTGAATGCTGGAAACTATTGTTTTAACAATTTACTTCTTTAATCTTGTATTGAGTTTCATTTTTTTTTAGTTTGGAATTGAAAATTAGGATCATCATAGTCGGAAATAACTTTTCTTAAAGAGGTACCATGCCATATATTTCCTAGCTTTTTATGTACCTATTATTGCTCTTTACTAGTTGTACTTAAATTGCTAATATTAAGCTAACAAAACATAACTTTAGATTGTTGGTGTTATTATGATATTTTAGTTATGACATTTGAAATTACTTGTTTATGTGATTGTTTAGATAAGTTTGAACTCAATACATTTATTTGTTTTTTTCATAATAAAGATTTGCAGAAAAAATTCTTCAATCAGGAAGCATTCTTGAGAGTATTCTCTGTAAGATATTGCCTCTAATTGGTTCTCTTACATGTAAGCATCTCAAGAGGATCATTTGATCACTTGACAAGATCAAATGATCCTTGTATGAAAAGCATCTCATGGCAAAGTTTGCCTGGATGATTGAAGACACTGATATAGTTAGTACACAATTAGTACACAAGTACACATATTGTTGTTTTATGTGTACTTGTGTCGATTTGAAAATTTTGAATACAATATAGATCAAGATTAATTGAGAGTCGCAGAATATTATGTTTTGTCCTTCAAAGGAAAGTTGCATGTTGTCATTCATGATTTATTCTTAAATAGGTATTTAAAGGAGACGAAGAAAAGGGCAAGAGATATATTCTTTCAAGATTCTAGCTACTTCCTTTAGTTCAGGAGAGCCATCTTCATGCATTGAGGCCATTAAACTTGTTCTGGAATAATAATGCAAGAAGTGGGCAAGAAGTGGTCAAACAAGATGGCAGTAAAACGCACACCAGAATCATCTCCTTTGTAGCAACATGTCCAATTGTCAAGTTTAAGTGACAAATCATTATAAAAGCATCAACTCAATTCATTTGATCATAAGTCAATTTTTTGTTCATTATCATCATCGTCATCAACACTTAATTAAAGTTTCAGAATTGCAGAATATGAAAAAGTACAATCGTATGCAGCTTTCCCTTATCTAGTATAAAGTTTGCTTTCAATTTTTACCTTCACCAGTGAATAATCAAGAACCAAGGGTTGAGAGAGAAAAGTTAGATACATTTTTAAGAAGAAAAAGCAATTTAGATCATTTAGAATACCGAATATCCATGATCATCACGCATATTTTGACAGCCCATGAACGCAACACACACTCATGGGGGAGAAATGTAAATAGAGTCATATTGCAAACTAAAGGGCATCGATAATTTAGACAATAAGCACCCAAGGACATCCAACACCTGCTACATTCTGTGAATAACTCTTCTTACAATTTCACCTAGATACATTCCCGATATCATTTTCTCGACACCCTGAAACAAAAATCAAGAAAACAATAAGCTCTTTCCTTTTAAAAGCAAAGAGAAACAAATTGAACGTAGCCTGATCATTTGGATCAATGTAATCAACTATACATTGATTAACAACTCTAGAAGAATCATGGCCGCATGCCTGAATCACATAACAGAAAGGATACCGTGCTTCCAGAAGAAATGAGAAGCCCTTGACATTTCCAAAAAATTGCTGCAACAACAGCGTCGGCTATCATGAAAATGTCCAAGGTGCTAGCGTTCCCACAGAATCATTAACCTGCTCAGTAAAAAACAAAATAAAATTATTTATCTCATTTTCTCTTCTCGCTTATATTCAGCTTACTAAACCCCCCAACACCAGCTCCAATAGAAAATAAAGGCTTGTCCTAATCAAAGTAATAAAAAAAGAACTTCGTCAAAGATACCCCAAGTGACAGTAAAAAATGGAGCAGAAATCCACTTTGGTTAAGACCGTAAATGAACTTTTCATGTGATATGGAATTTTTACCAATGAAGTAACCTCCATATCTAAGCTCTTCCTGCTCAGCGCGGCTTGTAAACATTCAACAACCCCTTTTCCAGCCTGAAATCATGAGCACAATGCGTTATATATACTATGAGAAGAACACCTTCCTTTATACTACTCATTACAGCAGTTAGGAAGTTTATAGATAAATCCCTA
This sequence comes from Erythroxylum cassinoides, assembly GCA_027478405.1. Taxonomy (NCBI): domain Eukaryota; kingdom Viridiplantae; phylum Streptophyta; class Magnoliopsida; order Malpighiales; family Erythroxylaceae; genus Erythroxylum; species Erythroxylum cassinoides. The sequence continues at coordinate 18,827,411 of JANIPM010000232.1, forward strand.
CTTAATGCATTACTTTTATCTAGTACGTTAAAATTGTATGAAAAAACTAGCCAGGTTTGATTTAAGAGACTCCAGCTAAGCTTCAGATACGGCAAAAGCCAGTGCAATAATCTCCGTTGAATGTTGACAGTACCCTTGAAAGTAGCTATAAGCCTTAACATAGAGAAGAATATCTTCCTTTACAATGTTGATCCAGGAATTATAAGCAGTTTCTACACAAGTTCCTACTTAAGGGATTTCCATATTCATCTTGTTATCATCATTATTGACATCCAATTAAAATCTCACTTAGTCGGAAAATTTAAGAAGATCTAATAATATGTAACTTTATTCTTATGAAATAGAAGTTGGATAAATCCACATACAATGTGATATGACGATATTACAGAATTATAAATAAATGTGCAAATATATTCATTTTGGTCGGGTCGACCGTGCAGGGCCCGGACCCAATCGGGACCACTTATGGGCCGATCGGTCCATTCCTACTTCCCACGCCAGGCCCAAGCCCGATCCACATTCCCTGTGGCCCGTCAGCATGGGAAAACCTTCCATGCAGAGACAGAAGTCTACGTGAAGACCTAAACCTAGCTACAAAAGCATA
>JANIPM010000232.1:18831694-18847425 GCA_027478405.1 Erythroxylum cassinoides
GAAAAACAAGTTTTCAAGAATGTGCCATTTGGGCAAAATATTTTCAGTTCATGAATTACATGTTATGTGGGTTTGGTTTAGTCCATCCAAGAATTATCACGTGCACGTTGACCAAGTCAAGGCTTCTCCCGCCTGCCTGCTAGTGGCACAGAGCTCCTTATGGACTCCCTCAAGTTTACTACTACACAAGACCATTATATGGAATTGTGTAGTTCGTTATGTTTATGGACTTGCCAAGCCATTTGTGATGTGCATATGTGTTTACATGTATTGACAAGCTTGAGGATTCCTTAACTTATGTGAATTTGTGAATGGGTTTTGACAAAGTTGAGAAATATATGTTTTATGGATTTTTGTGAGAAATTGCTATAATCAAGAAGGTTTTCAATTGTTTTTGCTTATTGCCGATTATAAAGCTGTTACCTATGAGCATTAAGCTCACCCCCTCTCACCTTCCAACCCATAGGTGATGAGCAAGTTAGCGAGTGATCGAGATGAGCGCCAAGGCATCACTTCATTTTGCACTTTTGTTCTTTTGATCTTTGAAAGTTGGAATTTATAAAACAATGCTTTAGTTGCATTTTGAGAAATTATTGATTTTGTAAAGTTTGTATTTTTTGGACTATGTTGTAAGTGGCTTGAAATGCCCACTAAAGCGTTGTATGACTTTTATTTTGATGCAAATGAAATACAAATGCAATATGGTTATTTATGGCATTTCAAGTTTTTCATTGCTATTTTTAATCTTTCATAAGGGTAGGATTGTGTTCTAGATTCAAGTGAAATTATGGAATTATTTAGGAAGAATTGATAAAATTTGTCTTCTTGGAAGTTGTAGAAGATCTTTTAATCTTTCCAACGATATGAAGATTGTAATTTTTGGATGTCGGAATGGAGAGATATGAGTGTTGCAAGTTAGGATACTGTTTATGATTTGTGGTTGTTGTGACAATTAGGGTGATTGATGGGAAATTGGGGCTTTGATGAACCAAATGAGTTTGGATTTGAGAAGTTTGTGAAATGAATTGTGGTTTGGATTGTTATGAAGTGTTTAGGCATTAGAATAAGTGAATTTGTGAAGATTATAAGTGTATATGGTGTTAGGATGGAAGTTGGAAGCACTAGAGAGGCATTGGGGGACCTTGGGGAACCCCAATGTCCGTTTAACAGACATAAGACGTTCTCGGGTGTAAAAACACCCCTTGGCCAGTCTATGTCCATTAAACGGACATTCATGTACGTTTAACAGACTTTCTCGGCCAAATGAGCTCCCAAACCCGATACATGTCCATTAAACGGACATGGATATCCGTCTAACGGACATTTACGGGTCAGTTAGGAAATGGAGATTTTTGACACTTCTGGAGGCCGAATTTGATTTTGTGGTCTTCATGAAAGTTCTATATCTATAAGTGTCTTTCAAATGGTCTAAAAACGAACTCATTTCGACATCTACATTGAAAGTTATGGCGATCGCGCCAAGATAGGTACAAATTGATTGAGGGTATAAACATGTTATATTCTTTTGGGCATAACTCCCTCATCCGACCTCCAAATGAAGTGATTCTTAAAGCAATAGATTTCTAACATCTTTGGATATCTCTCCATGAACAATAGTATCTTTTGGAGTTAGTTTTAGGAAGTTTGCATTAAAGTAAGTGAGGGGTCGGTTAGGAGAGCATAATTGGAGTATGTGCACGCTTTAGCTTTTTAAGCATGTCTTGAGCTATAGAGCTCCGATTGAGATGATTTTTGCTTCAAAGAAAACTAGAGGCTTAGATATTAAATTTCTATGAAGAAGTCAAGTTGTGATTTTGATATTTGATTAGTGTGCGCTCGCCACTATTGTGAAATGACAGCAAATGACCTACATGGTTTTTAAGCACAAGGTTTAAGACTTCGAGTGTTGGGCTCCGGAAACGGGGTCAACAGTTGTGATATCAAAGCAAGCTCGAGTTTCATGATTTCGCAAGAGTTGAATTCATGAAACAAGCGGGGTCCAACAATGATCCTATTAGCTAGCTGATATTTCCCTTCTTCGTGGTTGGAAAATTTACGTGAGTTTCTCTCCTTCCAAAGACGGTAAATAGAAGAAGTAAATGTAGCTTTGTAGAGAATTGCATTTGGCTTATTGATCTCGACACCAACAGCTCACTTGGTGACATCCTAGACGCTATCAATGTCACCATGGTAGAACTTGTGAGGCATGCCCTTGTGAATGGCGCCATTAACCTTGATGTCGATGTAGTTGCTGATCTTGTAACTCCTGAGATACGAGCCAAAGGGATATAACCCTTCTTCCTAAAGCGTCTAGTGAATAGATCTCTAGTTCCCTCGTGAAATCAACATGGCAGATTTTTTATGTGCTACATCAAGCCTACTCCTCTAGAAATTGGAGCTATGAAACATGCATCTTTCACAATCATCACTAAATACTTTGTTGATCAAATTCCAGGCATTAAAGATATTCCATTCCACAATCTAAGGATTTCCGATTGACAAGATAATTGCCAAAGTTTATTATAACTCAGATGCTTATAATCTCAATGCACTTTCAAACTCCTTTTGCTACTATTTCCATGTCTTTTTTACTATTTATTGATCCTTAGTGCTCAGATGACTATAATCTTAACGCATATACAAACTATTCTTGTTGTTATTTCACTGTCTTTTTTTACTATTTATTGATAATTATTGTTGAACTATGTTTCTCCTAAATTTTGGTCTTGTACTATCAATCTTTTAATTCACGTACTTATTGGTTATTTTCTACCTTAGTCCGAAATTCATATTTAAATTTTTATTGATTTACTTTAATTCATATTAAATTTTGCAGTTGCTATATTCTTTACTAAAATATTATAATGGAATTTGCTTTAAAAGTTTGGATTGTAAGTTTTTCCTTTCTACTTTTGTTAATCCAATTTAAATATTGACCTATTATATCTTTTCCTTTTTCCTCTTACAAAATGCTGCCCTGCAATATACATTTCCAATTTTCCCTCTAAATTCTAACTTTGACAATATCCACCTAAATATCTTAACCATTCATAATACAAATTTTCCCTCCAAATTCTAACTTCAACAATATCCACTTACATATCTTAATCATTCATAATAAAACCTGTATATAGATACTCTTTAATTCCCAAAAGCAACCGGTTATTATAAGTTTCCAAATTTCCACTATGATGCCATTAGAACAACTAACTAAATCCAGATTCGAGCCTACATGGGACCCTTTTGGGTGGCTCAAGTCTCCCTCACAACGACGCCACAAGAACAACCGACTAAATCCAGATTCGAGCCTATGTGGGACCCTTTTGGGTGGCTCAGCTCTCCCTCACAAGAATTTAAGACAACTCCATACCTAAAACTTGAACTTGAGATCTTGGTTAAGGATGGAAGAGCCACTTATACCACTCCACCACAGCCTTGTGGGTTAAAATTGATATGTATTTAAGGTATAATACAAAAAATCTTTGTTGAGCTTATACGTGTAACAAATACGCTTAAATTACTGGTGGGGAAAGTCCCCACAATAATTACTGCGTTTCATGGCCTGGAGCTTATATGTAGCCATTGATGAACTCGAAAATTTAGGCAGAGAAACCTATCTTCTCCTCTCCTCCAACTCTTCAATGGCTGCCTCTAAAGCTCTATTCTCACTGTCCTTCCTCCTTTGCTCCCTCCCTGCCATTATTTCTCAATCTTTCATCCGAATTCCCAGCGACCGTAGCGTTGGCGACAACGACATCTACTGCGAAAGTTGGAGGTTATCCGTGGAGACCAACAACTCCGGTAAGTGGTCGTTAGTCCCTTCCTCATGTGCCAGCTACGTGGAGAAGTACATGAACGGCGACAAGTTCCTTTCGGACTCCGAGGTTGCTTTTGACAACATGTTGGCCTACGCTGCGACCGTTGAGGTCGGTTCTGATGGAAAGGATGCATGGATCTTTGACGTCGACGAGACCCTCATCTCCAACCTGCCATACTACAAGCTCTATGGTTACGGGTAACGTGGACTGTAATACCAAACTTGCTTTTACTTGCTTATGACTCTTCTAATACATTTTATGAGTTTATTGAGGCAATCAGGTGGGGAATACCACCTGAAATAAGATAAAAATACGTAATGCCCAATTGGGTGAACTGGGACTGAGAAATGGGTACATAGCACAAACAGATTACATCCGAAAACATTTTTTAAATTGATTCTTTCTTGTTTAGAGTTTTGTATAGCGTAATTTAAGTAATTACGCAGATGAAGATATTTATTTTAACGAGTTTTTGTACAACAGTTCATTACCTCCTAGTGGATGGAATGAGTGGGTGGCATTAGGCGAGGCAACACTTTTGCCAGTAAGCCTGAGGTTTTACAAGAAATTGCAGCAACTGGGTTTTACTATAATTTTGTTAACTGGGAGGACTGAAAGTCAAAGGACTGTCACAGTGCAGAATCTTTTAAAGACTGGATATAGCCACTGGAGCAGGCTAATATTGAGGTAATTAAGCGATTTCTTCTTTTTGAGACTAAAATGTCTAGACTTAAATGACTATATACATCTTGGGTTTATGTGATGTATACCATTGCTTGTCTAGGAATACTACCGAGAAGAACGATACGGCGTTAGTCTTCAAATCTAGGAGAAGAGAAGAGTTGGCGAAGGAAGGGTATAAGCTTCACGGATGCTCTGGAGATCAGTGGAGTGACTTGGTTGGTTATCCAATGGCTAAGAGGATCTTCAAGGTCCCAAATCCTCTGTACTATCTTTCATAAACCAAAAAAGGGCGAGTGCAGGCACTGGACTACGTTTTAATAAATAATGTATGGTTGAGTTGGTGCTTAGTATAACGCAGTTTCTTTGCCTCGTTATGTAGTTCAGCAAGTCGCCTAATGTAATAACATTTATTTCTGGTTCTTATAATTTATGCTTGGATCATAAACAACTAAACAAATCCACTTGCCTGGGGTAGAAGAAAGAGGGTACAGGAGTAGAAAAAGTACCGTTTATTAAGTGGAAGGATGTTTGTGGTGCTAGTAGTGGCCGAAGTAACGAAACCAATCAAGTAAATAAAGAAAAATCAGTAGAAAGATACAAAGAATTTTTATGTGGAAAACTCGAGTGTCGGAAGAAAAACTCACGAGACAAAGAGAGTCCGAAAATATGCAATATGTCAAAGAAAGAAAAATTATAAGTGTTTCTTTCTCTCTTACAAACCCTAGCATTGATGAAGAATACACCAACGCGATGTTACAAAGGATCCTTAAGGAGATGTTTATATAGTAGTATATTTCTAGGGTAAGAAACCTAAACAAAGTAAGAATTTGGAAATAGCGTCAAAAGAGGAAAGAAAAACCTACATATAGTAGGAATCTACATAGAAATAGGAATCTTGAAGACTTTGGTCCTTATTCCAACAAATCTCCATCTTGACACTAGACCGAAAGTAGGAGCTCCTTTTGCCGTAAGCCTCGAAGGGCGCTCAAGTATCAAGAATACGGCTAAGTCTAGGCAATACTTGAACTTAGCAATAGGTAGTGACTTGGTCAACATGTCGGCAGGGTTTTCAATGGTGTGAACCTTCTCAACAATAACTTCACATGCTTTATCAATATCTCGAATGAAGTGGCGTCAAACATCAATATGCTTAATCTTAAAGTGATACTATTTCGTCTGAGGTGCACGACACTTTGACTATCACAGAAGACATCAAGGACATTTTGTTATAGACCAAGTTCATTCACCAAACCTCTAAGCCAAATAGCTTCTTTCACTCCTTCAGTAGTAGCAATATACGCTGCTTTAGTGGTCGATAATGTTTTTTTAGAAATTAAAAAATTTCATTAAATAAGGAGGATAAACAATAGAAGAGTTCGGTCTATAAATCAGCAAAACATGATTTAAGAACCTAGGAGACTAAAACGGCATCGAAAAAGACATTCCAAGTTACAAACAAAATGACCACGTTGAGAGGCTCCCCAACTTTTAGGGCAAAAAGACCTAGAGCTTTCTCATTTCTTCGAACAAATTTCCCAATTAAACTAGGTGGGGGAATCGCGAATTCGACTGTCGGAAGACGAAATAACGATCGACTGAGTGAAGAAATATCACTGCAAAGATAGTGATTTCCAAGTAAACGACATCTTCTCGTATCATGTGTATCGTTTAGGGCTTAATCTTGGATCTACCTTGTTGCTTATAGGTGTTCCAGAGGTGGTTTTCCTGCATGTCGTCTGGAGAGATGGTGTTCGTATCAAAGGGGAAGCTCGAGGTTGCACATCTGCAGAGCGTCGACTTCTAGCATTCCAGAGAGAGGCGAGGATGAGCGGAGCTAGATCAGGACAGAACAGGTAATGGTCTTTTTGGAGTAAGTCTCGATAGATGATCTCTCTTGAAAGGGAGAGAACAAGTGATGTAGATCAGATTTGTACTCTAGTTTCTACATAGCGTTGTGTGTGGGATTGCGTAGCTCTTCTTCTAAGATTAGATCCGCCATATGTATTCCATTCTCCCACTATAATATAGGTGTAACTGATTAACAATCAGTTGCTCTCTAATACTTGTAGTGATGATCTTTGTGAGGGAGTTCAGTGAAGTTGTCTGGTTCTTGAATCTTCTGCAGTTCCTCTCATGCCATATAACCTGAACACATGTAGCCATCGATAGCAGGGTTATGTCTTTGTCATATTTTGATAAGTTCAAAATAGGTAGCTCTTGCATAATGTCTAGAAGAAGCCAGGCATTTAGGTTTGGTGCACTGAGTGTTGAGATCGTAAACCATAATGTTCTGGAGAAGATACACTTAAAAAAGAGGTGATCTTTGGATTCATCCACTAGATAACAGAAGATACAATGTTTAGGGGAGGTCAGGAAGTTTAGTCTGTCCATAGTGCTCAGTCTATTCCACATAGCCAACCAAAGTAGAAAGTTCAAATTTGGTCTGAGGATTTTATTCCAAACCAGAGTGCCCCATCCTACCCTATCCTCTGTCCTTGGCCTAAATTTTCTTACTGCCTTAGGAGTAACCTCCGAAAGTGGAATTCCCCTCCATAGGTAGGTATCTCTCTCCCCCTGTCTAATGAGAGGAGGGATGTGTAGGAAATTTATCTCATCCAAATAAAGGGTCCACTCACCATTAGAAATGATAGCCTGGAGTTTAGCATTCTTAGGGATGCGGTGTAATAGAGAATTGGCCATGCTGTTATGAATTAAAGGGCCATTTCCGGACCAATTATCAAACCAGAATGATATTCAATCACCCTCCCCTATTTGGAAAGTGATGTACTGATAAAGCTCTTCCCTCATACCTAGGAGTTGGTTGAAAAACCAAGTGTAGTTGGGCTTAGGCTTGAGAGACCAGAAACTCCTTCCTTTTAAAATATAAGTATGCATCCATTTGGCCCATAAAGTTTCTTGATCACTTAGTAGCCTTTAGATTCTTTTAGACATAAGGATTATGTTCTTATTAACTATGGAATCGATTCCTAATCCCCTTTCTTCCTTGGGTTTGCATATAGACTGCCAAGCTATTTTAGCCATTCCTTTTTCCCCATTCTTTTGCCCCCACAAGAACTGTTTTAGCAGCCTTTCTATTGTTTTAGCCAACCCTTTGGAGAGGAAAATGTATGAGCTTCAGTAAGTGTTCATGGACAGAATAACAAATTTGAGAAGCTGTAGCTTACCCCTATAGGATAGAGTTTTGTTTGTCCACAAGGCTAATTTCTTCTGAATCTTTTCTACCAATGGAAGGCATTCACAAAACCTAAGCCTTTTAAAGGAGATAGGGATCCCCAAGTAGTTTAGAGAAGGAGGTTTGATTTCCATGCCAGTAGCATGAGCTAAGACATTTGAAAGATGAGAGGCACTCTTGGAGAGAACAATGAAGCTCTTATATAGATTGGTACATAAACCAGACATCTCTTTAAACTCAGTAAGAGTATCCATCAAGAGAGAAACCGATTGCACACTAGCTTGGCATAGAAGGATGAGATCATCTGCAAAACATAAATTTGTTAGTGAAATTCCTTTGCATTTTGAATGATATTTGAATCTTGGCTCCCGAGAGATATTGTATTTGAGCAATTAAGTTAGGACTTCCATATATATAAGGAATAGGTAGGGGGAGAGGGGATCTCCCTGCCTAAGGCCTTTTTTCCCTTAGGACTCCCATTAATCATAATCCCTTATGAAGTAGTAGATATACATTGGTTGATCTAATTAATAAAGTTTGAAGGAAAATTCATTTCCTTCAACACCTTAAGTAAGAATCCCCAATTTACACTATCAAAGGCTTTCTGTAAATCAACCTTAATGGTGAAATTTTGGGAGGACCTCTTACTAGTATACCCTTTTAGGAGTTCCTGAACCAAAAGAATATTGTCTTCAATATCCTTACCCGCCAGAAATGCCCCCTGATTCTCACTAATGAGAAACTTCACAACCTCCTTCATCCGATTAGCCAGTATCTTGGCTATAATTTTATAGAGAAAATTGTTGCAAGATATCGGCCTGTAATCATTCCATGAATTCGGGCTGGGGTGTTTAGGAATTAGGCAAAGGAAAGTCTTGTTGATTTCCTTTAGGAGTAATCCTTTAGAGAAAAATTCCTGCACAACCTCTTTGATAATTCCTCCCAAGCAAGACCATGTTTTCTGATAGAAAAAACCATTTAAGCCATCTGGACCTGGGGATTTAGAGCCATTCATGCTAAATACTACCTAATCAATTTCCTGAGCAGTTACAGGTCTAGTTAGCCTGTAGGCTTCTTGGTATGGGATTTTAGAAGTTACAAACTGAATAAGGTCGAAGTCCTTCAAAGTATTGAAAGAATCTGTCCCCAGTAGCTTGCTATAAAAAGATAGAGCATCTCTTGCTACCTCTTCTTGAGCAAAAACCTCCCTTCCATCTTCAGATTTAATAGAGTGGATTTTATTAGTATGCTTGCGGTGTATCACAGAATTGAAGAAAAACTTAGTGCATCTATCCCCCTCCTTTATCCAGGAGATCCTAGATCTCTGTCTTAGCAGTGAGTGCTGATTTACAACAACTTCCAGATATTGTTTTAGAGCCACCTTTTCAGCTGAAGCTAGGTTTTCATCCAATGGATTGGTAGCCAAAGCCTGTTGTAAGGAATAAAGCTTATCTCTAGAAATGTCAATCTTCTTAGTAAGGTTCTGCCCTCTCTTCCCATTAACGATCTTCAACTCCTGATTTATGGCCTTAAGCTTTTGGATACATATGTATTGCTTTGTCCCATAACATGAAAAATCCAAGCCTTTCTGTATTGCCTGATGAAAGCCCTCCATTTTAGCCAAAAATTTATTAAATCTAAAGGGGTGTTGTGGTTTGTAGGAAGAGAACAGATCTATAATCTTGATAGGAGTGTGGTCTGAAATACCCGGATCAAGGAATTTAGCATAGCTGAATGAGAAGGAAGAGAGCCATTCCCCATTTACCATAAGTCTATCCAATTTCTTTATACTGTTCCAATTTGCAATCTACTTGTTAGACAATGTATATTCATGGCCTGTAGCCCTTAGATCAACTAGCTCAACATCCTGTATACATTCAAATAGATCTATAGTGTAATTCCGTAGATTGCAATTCCCCTCAGCTTCAGATCTGAACAGAGTTGTATTAAATTCTCCCCCAACCATCCACGAGGAGCTAATTGAAGGCATAATCCTTCAAAGAAAGTTCCAGAGTTCAGCTCTCTGAAATGTAGTATTGAAACCATATATAAAGGTAGCTATAATCCCTGTGTTTGCTGATTTAAACCAAATATGAGTGTGCAACAACTGAGGATTGGACTCCAGTACTTCTAGCTTCACAAAAAGGGCATCATAGGCAACAATTATCCTCCCATAAGGGTGGCTTTGATGATTGGATATGAAGTGCCAATTGCTGCCCAAACAGCTTAACTTATTTAGATTATCCTCTTTAAGTTTTGTCTCTAACATACAAAACACCCACGGTTTCTCCCACTTCACAAAATCCTTAAAAGCACAAAGCTTTGAAGGATTATTTATTCCCCTCGCATTCCATATAACTACTAACATAATTAGATGGTTTTCCCCTCGGAGCTTTTCCTACTGCTCCGATAGAGGTGACTAGTTCTAAGAGTTCTTCTTGAAGTAGTGTTGTTAGCCCCTTAAGTTGTGTAGAACTACAAGCAATCATGTTTTCCCCTCGAATAGTCTTCATTATGGGTTGCTACAATAGGAACTTTATCCTCCCCTCCTTCCTTTAGTTCAGGTTTGCCTTCAACTGTAGAGGTTGCCTTTTGTTTGCTAGTTACTGCTTCTTCCTCCTGTAGATTGTTGTTAGAGCTTGTTAAAATTGCAGAATTTATAAGAACCTTCTCATGTTGCTCTGCTTCTAGCAAGTTCTTATCCTTTTCCAGTAAGATTTCTGCCTCATTATTCTCAATATGCTCAATTCCCATCACTTCCCAATAATCACCCTTGGTGAATAATTTACCAGTTGGTTTCCATGCCTTGCCTTGTGTTTTAAGGGAAGGTTTCCATTGGTAAGTGACCATAACCCTATCCTCTTGCAGTGAATTTCCATCTGCCAAGCGGAGAATAGGAATACTATCCTTCAAGTCCTTAGCTAGATCCATGCTCACACATAATCTAGCAAATCCAACAAGTTTCCTCAAAGCCGTATTTTCATCCATGCAAATTGGTTTGCCCAAATAGCTTGCAAGCATACTTAAGCCCTTAGTAGTCCAATATTCCAAAGGAATATTGTGAATGTTAATCCATAGAGGGATGTTCTTTGATAGAATTTTCTCAAGCTCCATTCCCAGTTGCCAAATTTGGAGAAAGAGGAGAAGTTGGGACACATGCCAAGGCCCTTCTTTAATGACCTTTTGGGCTTCCGATTTGGAAGAAAAGGTGAAGATGATGTTGTCCTCTTCGGAAAGCATAACCTATAGAAGTCCTCTTCCATGCCAATTCCTCTTAGCCCATGCTTGAATAATCAGAAAAGATGGCCTCTTTTTCATGAAAAAACCTACCAATGTAGCTTCCCATGTTCGGGCCCCTTGTTGCAATTCCTCTAGGCTAGGGGCCACCATAGTTCTTCCATCTTTCTCAATAGGAGGGATGTAGACCAATGAAGAATCATATTTATCCTCAACCACTTGTTTCCAAGTTCTCCTCACTCCAATATCATTATTCCCAATGGCATTGGTCGCACCTAGAGAGGCAATACTGACTCTGGTAGGGGAGGGGTATGTTTTAGTGGATGAGTGATGGCCAGTGGGTTTGGGGATAGAGTTGGAACTAGGGTTAGGGTTAGGGTTTGGGGAGGGGTTTTGAGGGGTTTTAGGGGATTTCTAAGGTAGTGACAGAGGAGGGAAATCTGAGTCTATGGGTGTTGAGCTAATCAAATTAGGATTTTTGTGTTTTGATATGTAGGAACTGAATCAAGTGGGGGAAGGAAGGAAGAGAAGGGAGAGGAATACGGAGGCAAGGAGGGAGTATAACGAAAAAGCAAGTGGAGGCAGAAAGGAGTACAGAGGCTAGAAGACCACAACAAGGAGAAAGGGGTCACCAAAGCAAGTGCCAAGAATCGAGGAAGAAAGGAAAAGAAGAGGAAGGAGAGAAAGGAAGAAAAGAAAGGAGGAGGAGCAGGCAAAATGAGGAAGCTGACTAAGTGAGGAAGCAGCAGAGAGGGATAGGTAAGAAATAGGGGTTGGAAAACTAAGGCATGGTGGAGGGAATCACTAGCGACAGCTAAGTTGTTCCCTTCACAAAAGATCAACTATACTAAATAGACTTCTTTCTTTCTTTTTTTGCGGATGAGAGACGGGAGACATCAGATAATGCAAGTTGGAACGTTTCTAGTGGTCGATAATGTTGCAATGAACTGTAGAGAAGAATACCAACTGATAATGGAACAACAAAGAGTAAAAACATAGGATGAAAGTGAGCTTCTCTGATCATATTCACCACTATAGTCAGCATCAATATGGCCAACTACACCACCGGGATTAGAATGACATTTGTTGAAGACCAAACCGAGCTCACTAGATCCCTTCAAGAAACTAAGAATCCACTTCACACCTTCCTAGTGCTCCTTACTAGGATTTTGCATGTACTTAGATACAACACTGACAGCATAGGACAAATCTGGCTGGGTATAAACCATAGTATACATCAAGTTACTAACGGCATTGGAGTACAGAACGTGAGACATACGTTCTTTAGCTTTACTACTAGATGGGCATTGTTCAGCAAATACTTTAAAGTGTACAATCAATGGACTAATAATGGGCTTACAATGAGCTAAATTGAAGTTTTCAAACATCTTTTGAATATATTTCTTTTGAGAGAGCATAAGTTTTCCTACTTGACAATCCCGAATAATCTCCATCCTAAGAATCTTTTAAGTAGCTCCCAAGTCTTTCATATCAAATTCACTACTAAGTTGGGTCTTTAACCTATCAACAAGAGCCTTACTAGGCACTGTAATCAACATGTCATCAACATAAAGCAAAAGATAGATGAAGGAACCATTAAGTAACTTTTGAAAATACACATAATTATCATTGATACTTCTAGAGTAGCCTCGCCCAATCATAAAATAGTCAAACCTTTATACCACTTTCTCAAAGATTGTTTGAGATTATATAAATATCTCTTTAAATGAAAAACCTAGTCCTCCTTTCCTTAAACCCCAACACCCTCAGGTTGATGGATGTAAATTTCTTCTTCAAGATTACCATGCAAGAATGTAGTTTTCACATTTATTTTGCTCAAACTCCAAGTCATAAAGAGCAATAAGAGATAATAGTACGTGAATAGAGGTATGATGAACAACGGGAGAGAATACCTCATTAAAATCAACTCCTATCAAAACCACGTACAACAAATCGAGCCTTACATCTCTTGCTTTTAATACTGGAGATGCCTTTTTTGAGCTTGTAGATCAACTTGCAACTAATAGCACACTTAACTTAAGAAGCTTCACCAAATCCCAAGTTTTGTTCTTATGAAGACTTCAATTTCTTCCTGCATAGCACCATTCCAATTCCCTACATCTGCATTAGCAGTAGCCTCAAAATAATTCTTTAGCTCAGAATAAGTTTCAACCTCTTGTGCAATAGCTCAAATATAAATAAAGAGATCACAATCATATTCCTGCAATCTCACTAGCAATTGGGTCTATCTCTTAGGAAGATCTTGGGCCATCACATAATCACATCACATAATCAGGTTGCACTGGTGGTGGATCAACTTATACAGTGGCATTAGTCTTAGTTTCATGAGACTTAGAAGTAAATGGGACTGTCTCTTTAAGGGGAGTTACAAAGATGACAAACTCCACCTTCTCCTTTGTACTAGCCTGATCATCTGCACAAGTAACCGAAGTCTAGGATCCATTCATCTTTGGGTCCTTGTTCGCCTTAAATAACAAAAAAAAAACATCACTTCCTAAACTAGAATCAACCACAACAGTCTTAGAGGTAGAATCAGATTGATTACCCTTATTCCTATCTTCTTTTTCGAGTGTATTTTTCAATTTATAACAATTTGAGACCTTGTGCCTGATTTTGTCACAATATTTACATGTAATATTGACATCTCTACCTTTAGAATTAGATCTAGACTTCTTTTGGCTCTTATTGCTCTCTTCCTTCTCAAAGTTCTACCTCTAATCATTAAACCATCAGCCTCCTTCTCAATGGAAACATTAAACTTTTTTTAGATAACAAAGCAAATTGAACTTCTTCTAAAGAGAGAGTTTCATGGTTACCATAAAGCATAATTTCTTTAGAGTGCTTATACAAATAAAGTAGTGAAATAACAAGGAGCACTGCTTAATCCTCATCATCGATTTTAACATAAATATTTTCCAAATCAATAATAATGGAATTAAATTCATCAAGATGAGATGAGACCGATGTTCCTTCAGACATCTTAAGTGTAAGAGACATTATTTGAGACGAAGTTTGTTAGCTAGACTCTTTTTCATATAAAGGGACTCTAATTTTAACCAAAGTCTTGTAATGGTAATCTTATGGACTACTTCTCGGAGCACTTCATGCATCAAGCATAATTGAATAGCGAACAAGGTTTTTACATCCAACTCTTCTCAGTCCTCGTCTGACATATTGGCAAGTTTCTTTGTCTTGCCAAACAAAGCTTTCTTTATTCCATGTTGTGAGAGAACAACTTGCATCTAAACCTTCCAAATAGTAACATTAATTTTTCTGTTGAACTTGTCGATGTCGAATTTGGTTAAAGGACATATGGTGACAAGACTTAATTGACCAAAACGAACCTAGCTCTGATATTAGTTTATGGTGCTAATAGTCACAAAGGTAATGGAATCAATCAAGTAAATAAAGAAAAACCATCGAAGGACATAAAGAATTTTTATGTGGAAATCCTGAGTGTTAGGAGAAAAACCCACGAGGCGAAGAGAGCTTGAAAATATGCACCTTGTCAAAGAAAGAAAAATTACAAGTGTTTTCTCTCTCTCTCCCTCTCACAAACCCTAGAATTAATAAAGATTACACCAACACGATATTACAAAGGCCCCCAAGAGGGTGTTTATATAATAGTATAATCCTAGGGTAGGAAACCTACACAAAGTAGGAATTTGGAAATAGTGTCAAAAAAAGCAAAAAAAAACCTACACATAGTAGTAATCTATACAGACACTACAACATAACCTGTTTTTTGGCGACGAAAAATTTTGTTGCTGAAAGCCAATAATTAGTCACAAAATTTTTTTAACGATAGTAAATAATCTTCGCATAAATGGTTGCTAAATCCTAGTAGCAAATAATTATCTGTGACATTTTCACAAAATCGTGACCCAATATATTTTGCTCTGACCATAGATTCGCTGAAAAAAGGGATAGGCAAGGAGAAAGCAAGTTGTCGCAAATGACTTATTGTGACATTTTTTCGTCGCTAAACGTAATTAGCTTCATTAATGTAGGCATAGGTAATAATGTTTAGTGACGATTTATTTTTGATAGCAAAATATATTTAGCAATGTTTTCTAGAACGTAGCTAAAGATTATTGGCAATGTTTTATGGAATGTAGCTAAATTTTTTTTTTGATGATTTTGTAATTATAGCTAAAAAGTTTTGGTGATGAATTTTTGTTCTTAGTACACTTCTTATTTAAAATTTGTCAGTTAATTATAAGTATTGATAACATTTTAAATCCATCTTATTGTTTTTAACATTGTTTGAATTATAATTAACATTGTTTAAACTATTGTTGGTAACATTGTTTGAATTATAATTGAGTACACAAAAATAAAAATTTAAAAATTAGATGCATTCTATATAAAAATAAAATGTAATTAAATGTTAATTACAAAAGTTAACTTAAAAATTTATGTACAAACTAAGACTTATCATCATTGTCACTACTATATACATACTTTAACCCAAGTGTTTGTTTGACCATCTTTTAAGCTTAGTCAACTCTAGTACAATCTAATTTTTGTTCATTACGTTGTAATTTTTCTTCAGTATGCTCTAACTTTTCTTCTATTTGATCTAACTTTTCTTCATTGCATTGTAACTGAGCCTTAAGAGAATGATTATCCTTTGAAAATGTCGTTAAATATTCTAGTAGTGACGATGATGAACCAAGTAGCTTAGGGTCATACTTAAGAACTTTTATATACCCTGATCTTATACCAAGGATGTTGTTGCGAATGTCATTTACGTTTGGTTCATTTCTATTAGACAA
>JANIPM010000232.1:18906620-18917025 GCA_027478405.1 Erythroxylum cassinoides
AGACGTCGTAGATCACCAATGCTTACCCTACCTTCCACGACGTTGTTTGCGACGTCTGAATAGACGTCGAAGATAGTGTTCTACGACGGCAAATTACCTTTACCGACGTTTAAAAAACGACGCAAAATGCCTCCTTTTCTTGTAGTGATCATACCGTGCATCGATCAAAAACCTATAATTTAATATAAAAGTCATTTTTAGAGGCAAATAAAAGGAGGAGATAGACAAAGGTGTTTTGAAACTCTCACAAGCAGATCAAGGGGTGATTTTAATCCAGAGAAGTGGGAAAACATGAAGAATTCAATGAAAGATCCATCAGAATATAAGATTAGATCTCTACATCGCAAGAATACTCGATAAAAGACATCCAGCAAGATTTAAAATTATGACCAATTGTTTTCAATTCGTTTTCTTTCTATTTATGTTTGATTTTGTGTTCAATCATGTGTAACTAAATGTCTTGTTAGTATTTAAGCTAGATGAACCCTATGTTGATACTTTAATATGATTTGATTCTTTTATTAATGCAATTGGTTTGATTGATATATTGTGATCCGATTACATGTTTTATATATGTTTTAATAGATCTAGAATATTAGATCATAACTTGATTCCATACATAGAGATTGAAAATCTTGTTTATGAATAGATCTACCTTAATCCTAAAGACAGCGTGACATAAATATTATGGATTAACATCAAATCTAATAGAGGGATTCACAATTTAGTAAAGCAATCCTATAAACTTTAACTTGAGTTGTTCAGTTGAAAACCTTAGGATTAGTTGTTAATAAACTCACAATTAGTTATTAGCATACCATAAGAATCTCCACGGTCTAATAAATCAACAAAACAATTACATAATAAAAGATCAATTTAATAAGGGTTTAGGGGGATTTGAAACCTAGATACTAATCTTTTGATATCGATAATTTTCTTATTACTTCCTTAATTTTGTGATTCAATCTTATTGCTCATTTATTTTACTTACTCTAGTTTTATTTTTTAAAATTAAAAATCATAATCAATTCATAGGCTAGATAATAGAATAACAGTAACTACTTGTAATCACTATCCTGTGGGATCAACTTGTATTTGCTGGTACTAGTTACAACTACGTAGGGATGACCGTTGGCTGCCAGCTAGCCCATCTACACTTTTTCTAAAAAAATTTGACAAAATGAATTCGCTTTGCACCTTCCCTTTAGGTCACAGGCTAGGACAACCCCAGTCTAAGCCCGACCTGAGGCTCGGGCTAAAATTGTCATCCCTACAAATATGCCATACACTTGCAGTAATTCAATATTGATACACATAGAAAAAGTCAACTAAGTTTTTGGTGCCATTATTGTGGATTTTGATATTAGGAACACTTAAATGTTATTACTCTAGTCATTATTTTTTGTATTATATTATATTATAGTTTTATCATATTGTATGTTATTTGTGACTCATTCATTTAATTACCTTTTGAATTTCTCTTCTTACGATTTCTTATCAAAGCCACAACTCACAATGGAAGGATGGAGCAAACAATACTTTTATGAGAGCTACGATTTGTCTTCACAATCTATAACATCACCATATAGAGAGAGGTTCCCTCACATGGTTTCATAGGCACAATCGATGTCTACATTGTGTTGGGACATTTGTGAGAGTACTTACTACAATTATGAATATTGAGCACTAACTCATATATGGAAGCAACAAAGTATGTACAATCAACCTCAAGGTATAACTGGAACAACTACAATTGAGAGTGGAGTAACTTTTACACCTATAGATGGAACTATTATACTCCAGCTGAATATTTATAGCACCAAACACCTTCAGTTAATGAGCCAACTTTGGAAGATATGATGGTTGATTTAATTCAAGAATTAATTATAAAGCGTTAGGAAATAGAGGCTCGTATACAAAATTTGGTAAATCAGATGGAACAACTAGTGGAGATAATATTTGATGAGATGTAAGGGAGTTTGCTTAGTTCTACAAAAACTAATGTTGAAGAATATGGAACGACAATCACCTTTAGGAATGGAAACAAGTTTCCAGAAGAAGACAAAGAAGAAGAAGAAGAAGCAAGTATTACAGATAAATTAATGGAACTCCTTGCCAAAAATGAAAGCTAACTGACGTGAATTCGAGAGTGAAGAGAAGATAAGGGTTGGGTCTTACGAATGGAGTGACATTTCTCAAAGAACTTCCTGAAGAAGAAGAAGAAGAAGAAGAAGAAGAAGAAGAAGAAGAAGAAGAAGAAGAAGAAGCCTCCATCCAAGAAGAAGAAGTAGAGAAGTTGTAGGATATAATTGAAGAAGATAAGCAACAAACCTCTATCCAGGAAGAAGAATAGTGGACAAAGATGGTTGAGGAAGAAATGGAGGAGGAACCAAATAAGGAAACTATTGGTGAAGCATTGGTAATGACCTTAAGTACGAAAAGTTCCCATTTCCTCGAAGGCAAATTGTTTGAGTCAACTGACGATTCAGGGAGTTTTGTTATTTCCTCTTTTATTAATGGTTTGTGATTAAAAATTGCATTAATACTTATAATTGGATTTATTAATTTGATAAATTATGTCTTTGTTATTATTTTGCAACAGTCGGCTTATTTACAGGCTACAAAACCTCATGCGGAGAAACTAGTGGAAGCAAGCACACATTATTGATCCAGGATGAAGCTAGGAATAAGGGGCACGTTGAGCTAATAATGTTAAACAAGTGTTGCATGGGAGGCAACCCATGAATTAGGATATGTTTCATTTTTATTTTGTTTTAATTTTATTTCGTGCATTATATACGATTTTATTTCATGTTATTTTATATTATGTTATTTCCATGTTCTTTTTATCCCTTTCTTGTTTATATTTTACAAGGATGTAGTTTAACATTGGATGGATCTAACATCACAAAATCATCATATTCAGGAAAATATCATTAAACTTTTCCCTTATTATATATATTGTGTAAATTGGGGACAGTATACAACTTTAAGTGTGATGAATCTTTAACAAATTCTTTAAACTTATTATAATATTGATTATTAAATTTTATGAACTGATATCCTAGTTGAAAATTGTCCATGAATATTGTGTTCCATTGTTGAATATTGATTGAATTGTTATGCAAAAGGATGAGAGTGAGAATAAATTTGCTTTTGTAAGTCATATTTTTAATAATCATTGAAATATTCAAGTTAAATGATATTATTTATACACGTAATACCTATCTTTTTTTTGAGCTTTTGTAGCCTCAAAGCAAAATTTTCAAAATTGTTAAGCTCTTATTATTGTTTCACGTGTGCTATCATGTGTGTCAGAATAATTCTAGAACTTGCTTTTATTATGCACATTGACACCATATTTGTTAAATTCGAAGCATTGACATAATGAAGGCACTTAGATTTAACAACTTATTTAAGACAATTTTTTTGAAAATTACCACTTTGTTAAATTTACCTTTAGGAATAACTAAGTTAAACTTTAGTATTTTTCATTGATTAAACCCACATATTAACCTTTATCCTATTTTTCTTTGAGGACCCTTTTATTTCCTTGAACCTTGAAGTTTATTTACATTATTTACTTGTTGAGACTTGAATTTCTCAAAAGGTCCATTATTTCTTTAATTGTGGTACTTAATACTCATTGATTGAAAAAAAAAAGTTATTATATGAGTAAAAAAATTTGTGAATAAGTTTATGGTACCAATAGAGTTACTATGAAAGGAGTTGTATGTTTTGTAAAGTTTTATAATTTCTTTTTTGGTAAATTTCCTTCAATTCAACCATTTTTATTATCCCAACGATATCATACCTAAGCTCAGTTACAACCTTATAAAAACCTTTCATTTTTGTTTCTAGTTTATACATAAGTGGTGGAGATGTGATTTTATTGCAAGCCTATGGTAAGAGTTCTACTATACATTCATTGAGAGTTCTGCTACTTTTCACCCTAAACATTAAAAGGTTAACGCTTTTAATTTCAATGCAATTATTGATGTGATTATTATTAATATTGATTTAGAAAGTTAATTTTAGGATAATTTGATTCTAATTGTATGCTAATTTGATTCAATAAGATATAATGATGTATAGTATGAATGGATAGATCGAGATTGATGATGGATTGATGTGTAAGATTTATAATTTTGATTATGGTTTGCTTAAGGGCAAGCAAAAGCTTAAGTGTGTGGATGTTTGATAGATGCATAATTGAATTTATTCCTTATATTTGATGTATTTTTGCTTGATAACTTATAATTTTATCATATATTTGGTACTCGATTTGCTCTAAGTGTGTTTACAGAGTATAATTGCCTTCACAAATTTAAAGGAGAAGAATTCAGAAGAAAACAAGACACAAAATGAAGATTTGAAGCACTAAAGAGATGCACGACCGTGCATCCACCCGTGCACATATCTCAAGCAATGTAGATTTGCGATTTTCAGAGATTTTGATTATGTACAATTTGAGACACAGCCGTGCATTAGACAGTCTTAGAGGTGGATAAAGAGGCTATTTTGATGCAAAGAAGCGGGAAAACACAAAGCATTCAACGAAAGATCTGTCAGAATACAAGATCAAACCTTTACTTCACAAGAATACTCGATAGAAGACAACCAAGGAGATTTAGAATTATGAACCAATTGTTTTAAATTTGTTTTCCTTTCTATTTATGTTTGATTTTGTGTTCGATCATGTGTAACTAAATGACTTGTTAGTATTTAGGTTAGATGAACCCTATGTTGATACTTTAATTTGATTTGATTCTTTTATTAATGGAATTGGTTTGATTGATATATTGTGATCTAATTATGTGTTTTACTTATGTTCTAATAAAATTGAAATATTAAATCATAACCTGATTCCATACATAGAGATTAAGAAATCAAGTTTATGAATATACCCACCATTATTAGAAGGAGTTGATTGCAACCTTAGATATAGGATGACATAAATCTTTCGGATTAGGGTCAAACCTAATAGAGGGATTCTCAATTCAATAAAGCAATCCTATAAACTTTAACTTGATTAATTCGGTTTAAAACCTCCGAAGTATTTTTTAATAGACTCGAGGTTAGCTATTAGCATACCATAGGAGCCTCCACGATCTAATAAATCAACAAAAGAATTGCATAATAAAAGATCAATATATTAAGGTTTAGGGGATTTGAAACCTAGATACTAATCTTTTGATATCGGCAATTTTCTTAATACTTATTTAGTTCTGTGATTCATTCTTGCTACCCATTTATTTTACTTGTTATAGTTTTATTTTCTTTTAAATTAAAAATTACACTAGATAATAGAATAATGGTAACTACTGGTAATCACTGTCCCTATGTGCTTGACTTGCATTTGTCAATACTAGCTATAGCTATGCATGCATCTACGATAATTTAATATTGACACACATAGTAAAAGTCAATCAATTTTTCAGACCATCATTAAAGATAGTTGCTTGTTGTTCATGTATGTTCAATACCTATTGTGTTTAATTTCTTCAACTTCTTTATTTTTCAACATCTTCAAATTATAATTGACTTTTGATGTCTTTTAAAAAATTGGTGTCCATCTTTTTATCTTCCAAATGACTCTAAAATGTCTTTGATTGGACAATTGTGGAGAATGTTGCACTAGATCTTATATCTTCTCTCAAAATCATCACTTACAAGACAATGAACTAAACATAGGAAAACATTAAAAATTTATATTAAACATGTTATAAAAGTACCAAATACCAAGGAATATAACCCTAAGTAATTTGTAAAATATAGATTTATTAATATATATATATATATATTCACTTAGTTTTAGTTTAACGTCTTCATAAACTCCCTTAAAATTTAACCATTAGTATTAAAACCTAAATAGGTTCAAGTCAAATAGGTTTGGTACAAATTCAAAATGACTTCAAATAGGTATAGAAAAGAAGTTTGTATAGCTTAAAGTCAATTTTCAAGTAAGTTCAACCGATCTCAATTATAAGAAATCAAATCAATTCAAGTGAAATCAATGTATTAAATATATTTGATAAAATTAAGAATCAAGTTCAAACATTTAGATTTAATTAAGCTCAGACTAAGATTCAAGCCAAAAAAAAAATTTAAGCTGAAATTCTAGCCTTAGGGTTTATAACCAATCTAACTTTATTATGAGCCTTAACTTTTAACTTAAAACAAAGTAGGCTAATTTAATTAAGGTTAGTAAATAGGTTGGGTCGGCCTAACTTGAAGTTCAATCGGGCTCAAATGTAATCAAACTTTGTGTCACTTGAAGTCTGATCAAGTTCGAATCATTCAGCTTGAGTCTGAGTCTGAGAACAATAACAACTAAGTTTTGATAACCCAAAATTTAATCAATTTAGTTCAGGCTTAAAAAGTTGACATTGTGATGCAACCTATCTCTTTAAAGTAATTGATTGAACAATTATGCATACTAGGTCCTAATAATTAGAATAAACACTCATTTAACTTAGATAACCTACTTGAATAAACATCCAGAATTCCATGCTTTCTATAATTCATCATTATAACTATTTGGCTAAATGTTTAAACTTCAATGACTGCAATATTTATTCTTATCTCTTTAATGACAATGTTTTCAACTTTCTTACCTTTTACTTAACAGTAAACATTAAACAAAACTATCATTATGTTGATGTGTGAACCAAAAAGAAATAGAAGAAATACAATTATGCTATATATATTTATTTTAGAGAGCCAAGCCTACAAGGTGTAGCAAATAGTTGGTAAGAAAATCAAACAAGAAACAAACATCATAAGAAAGAGAGAGATGCATAGAAAAATTGGTATAGTGGGAGAAAGTCGGGATTAGGGTAAGTAACAAATCTTATTTCTTAATTTTTCATTTATCAATATACAAAACAACATCATTTTATTATATTAATAAAATAACATCATTTATGTAAGATGAGAAGTTTGGTTATGGTCCAACTTGAACCTAACTCAAAACTTAATTTTTAAAAAATATAATCTAAAGTCATCTCAAAATTTAATTAGTTTAGGTCAACCCAAGCGAGTATGACCGAAATTAGGTCATTTTTATTATTGCTCAAGTTTTGACTCTATAGTGCAATAATATCTATACTAGTATTTGGGTTCACTTAAACTAAATCTAATTTCTTTCCATTTAAATTCTTGTCTAATAGTGGCAACGTTGCTACAGAACCATGAAAGTTAAATCGACTAATACTCTATAAAACTGTCTCCATAAGCCTTTGGTTAAGAATTTGGAAAGGTTGCTATGAAGGTGTTGTGAGATTCCTCTTTTCAAAACACAATTCTTCATATAACTTTTTTATAAGACCAAATCTCTAGCACCCCATAAATCCTAGAAATTATGGCATGCTATACTAAATTCACCCCACAGTATAAAGCGAAAAAATTGAATTTAACCTTTTCTTGAAGTTGAACTAGACATTTCATTCCTCAATTTTCGTTTTGCATGTGGAAATATATAGACACTTCTCTTACCCACTCTTTTATAATACATTTTGCCTTGCAATTGTAGGATTCTCTACTTTTGGATGTTTATAGTAAATACTAGCTGCAAAGCATCTATACTACAATCTAGTATTTTGATTCTCTACGCCACCTTACGTTAAAATTATTCAGAACGTTATTATTCTTGTTAATGTTATGGTACTAAAATTTTATTTTGTGATTAAAAGTCAAGATGGTTTCGAATCAAATGAGTTTTATAAGGTTAGAGTTTGTAGCATCTTAATTAATTTCGTTGTTTCATTGCATACATATTTCTAAAGCAGATCCGAGATCTTATTCAGATGTTATTAACGACCAACCAGATTCTAGTTGTGTTGGTGATAATAATAATTTGTGATGGTGTAAGTGTATAAATTTTTACATCAATTAAGAGTAAGAATTAAGAATAATTTATAAATAAAAATAAGTTCACAATACAATAATATAAAGTTCTAAGTCAAAATATAGAACTTATATATGAATCATCTTTTTCTGAAATAGAGAATTATACAAATTTAATACAATGGTCCTAGGTTCATTCTCTGGT
This sequence comes from Erythroxylum cassinoides, assembly GCA_027478405.1. Taxonomy (NCBI): domain Eukaryota; kingdom Viridiplantae; phylum Streptophyta; class Magnoliopsida; order Malpighiales; family Erythroxylaceae; genus Erythroxylum; species Erythroxylum cassinoides. The sequence goes on from JANIPM010000232.1 coordinate 18,914,674, forward strand.
TTTTTTTCATAGGAAAGAAAAAATTGAATTTCATGGCTAATGAGCATTTCATACACAGATGCATATGTGATTAACAATTTTTGTAGTGAATTTCCAATAATGGTAAGTGAGTGATATACATACACTATAACAAAGTTCACCTTTGTCTACAAAAAAAAAATTGTAGCTAAAGGTAAGAAAATCATTGTTGAAAAGGATTGACAATGATTTATTTTCGTTACCCAAAACATCTCAAAATCCCCTCCACTGAAAACTTGGGCTAATTGTCACAACAATTTTTTGACAACACTTTGCTTTCATAGTAAAAAAAACTTTTAGCAACGATTGGAGGAAACATCACCAAAGAGTTTGTCTATGCTTGTTTTTTGTAGCTAAAAACTATTAGCTACGTTTCTAAAAGTGTAACCAAAAGTTTTTAGCTACATTTCTGAAAATATAGCCTAAAGTTTTTAGTTACATTTCCATAAACATAACCAAATGTTTTTAGCTATGTTTCTAGAAATGTAGCCAAAAAATTTTTGCTATGTTTTTTGAAACATAGGGAAAAGTTTTTAACTACAGAAACATAGCTAAATGTTTTAGTTATGTTTTGTAAAATGCAGTCAAATTTTTTCTTTGTTTTAAAGAAATGTTATACCATATTGGAATAAATTATTTATTACATTTTTAATCCATATTATTGAATATAATATTTTGATATATTTTTATCTTTGATTTATTAAAAAAATTATGCATAAAATAATTAATAATTTGAAGCATTGTATATAAAAATAAAAAAATTTCAATGTATACAAGATTTTTATTAAAACTTCAACAATTCTTATATACAAAATAATAAATATAGAGACTAGTTTACTAATTATAATACAAATCACTCAACCATTGCATCTTCTTCAAATCTGTAATCCGGGAAAAAATTTAAAATTTAAATTATAATAGAAACAGGAAGTAAGAAAAAAAAGTATAAGAGATGTAATTAATACTATTCACTTTCATCTTCATTGCTTTGATAATCCAGGCTAAGTTTTTTTTTAGGTACTTAGCATGCTTGGCTAACTATTTTCAAGTATATTGTAATTCAACCTTAAGTGACTTGTTTTTCTCTTTAAGACAATGGAATGTAGATCTTGATGAGGTTGAGATATTTGGTTTAAAGCTAAAGCCAAGACCTTTAATATAACCAGAACGTGTACCAAACGTAGTATTGCAAATTTCTTCTACATTGACCTCATTGCCCTCAGACATTGATTTCTATAACAACTTTTGCATCTTATTCTAAAATTAAAAAATAAAACCAATATTTAATGTAAATATTATTATTTAGTACTACATAAATAAATAAACTTAAAATTTAAATAATTTTTTTTATACTTACATAGTTATTTTCCGCTTCTTCTACCATCCACCCTTGACCTTCCTTATAGAGAGTGACTTTGTATAATATGATCCAATCACACTCTTGTCCATTTAGTTCCCTCTCACTTTGTTTTATGAAAGAAAAATATAAGTCACAATAAATAATGTAGTGTTAATTGATAAATTATAACTTGTAAACAAAGATCTTAGATATTCATTTCAGACGACTACAAATGATTTGAACCCTTGATTATAAGGTATTTTCATTTTTCCTCTATTGACCTTTGTCTTCTCACATTTGGCCTAAATAGAGGAAAAAAGATTAAGTAGTCATGAAATCACCTAACAAGATTAATAGAACCAATATATTAGAAATCTAACTCCATTAATAATTTAACTAATATTTTTTTCCCACACATATGAGGTCCACATGCCAAAGCATATAATGTTGTCGTTGGCTCTAGCAATTTACAGTTACGTAACCATATCATCTATACAAAAATATATAATTAAAAGTTACTCTCACCTACAAATTTCCACTGGGTCATACTATACCATCAATAATTTACTCGAGTCCTAAACTATGATGAGAAGTTGCTCTTATGTCTTCCTTCAACATTAACAATTCTTTTGCTTCTAATCTCATCTTTGTGCTCTCTATTTAAAAAAGTAAAAAGATGTTAGAAAAGACAGGTTGAATGTTATATTTAAATATGAAAGAATGAATGAGAAATAATATACATAGTTCATATATAAATTGACTTCCTCATAATTGTTTAAAATATATGATTGAGCCCAAGTTTAATATATAATTGGCTACACATTCATGGTCGTTAATGCATTTTTTGACTCTTAATTCATGATTTTTTGTGTTTAAAGTAGTCTCTTACGGTGAGCTTATGTTTTATGCAATTTGTTCGTAAAATTGTACAAATTGACATTAATTGCATTATAATTTTTCCTTGGACAATTGATACTGCAAATTGTGGTTTTATA
>JANIPM010000232.1:18977083-18988924 GCA_027478405.1 Erythroxylum cassinoides
TAATTTGCTTGCAAAAATCCAAGTCAAGGTTGTCTTTCCCCTTACTCTTGGGTAGGATTCTCTTGGTTCCCTAAAACGAACCAAGTTTCATTCAATAGGAATCCAATATAAAATCCCAAAATGCAAAAAAATCACTAGAATTTATTCTAAAATCCTTAAACCCAAGAATTTTCTAAACTCTATGAACTAAAATCCTTTCAAAAATCCAAAAATTTCAAAATGATCTTACCTTCATTCTTCACCAAATGAAGGGATCTTTAGCTCAAAGGGAAGCTCTTCTTTTCTTCTACCTTTTTCGCTTCTTGAACAGCTCCAAAATCTCTCTTGAAGACTAAGAAAAATTAAACCCTAGCTTGTTTCTCTTCTTTCTCTCCTTCTCTTCTTCTCTTTTTATTTCTCTCTCTTTTCTTCTTCAATTTTCGTTCTCCTCTCTTATTGAAATGCAAGACAACATTTCTTCTTACAATTATACCTTTAATGAGTGAGAAATGTCCCATTTTCCTTTCTACTTATGCCTTATGTCTTTTTATGCTTAAGTGTCTTGCCAATAATACTCTTAAACATTCTAACATAACTCTTTCTTCTAGAAAAAATGTTCTCCCTTTTCTTAAGTTTCTAATGATACCAAAATCAATCCATTTGGTTCAGAAATATGAAAGATAGGGCCCAAACATTTTAGAGTATTGTTAGACTGAAATAGTACACTATACCCAACTTACATCCAGAATTTGAAAGTCTTATAGACTGAATTAAATTTCAATTTTTTCATATTATTTGTAGCTCCATGTCTCTAGTTTATTTTGAAACAAGAATCATCTCATTTTGAGCTATACCGATTCAGAAATCATCAAAATACCGAAGTATGTTCAGTAAAACATCCAATTCATACTCTTCCAATCGATACCCTTACTTTGATTCAAACAATCTTTTTTTAAATAAACATCAAAATCCATAACTTTCATAAAGAGTATAAAGAATTGTGTTATAAATCTATTGGTCCAAGAATCACTTTGTTTGAAGGTCGGATGATGAAGTTATGGCCGGAAGAATCAAACAAGGTTTTGTCCTTAATCATATTGAACTTATCTCAGAACAATTGACATAACTTGCTCTACAGATATCATATCAAGATTACTCTTAGAAAGTTCAAAAGAAGACTTCAAAATCTACAACTTTTATGTAGAGCTCGAAGACAAATTATATTATCTGTAGGGTCAAAAGTGGACTAGACAATAGGGTCAGATGAAATCAGACAAAGGGTAAGACAAATTGGGAAAATTATCATAATTTTCCCTAAAGATATCGTGTTAAGGTGTTCTTTAGATGGTTTAAAAGAGAATTTCAAGATATACAACTTTTATGAAGACTTTGAAGACAAATTCTATCATCTACTAGGTCAAAAGTGGGGTAAGATGTAGGGTCAGATGAAACCAGACTGAGGGTGAGACGAATTGGGAAAAGTGTCATAACTTTCCCCAGGGATATCAGATTAAGGTGTTATTTAGATGGTGTGAAAGAGGACTTCAAGATCTACAACTTTTATGAGAACTAGAAGAAAATTTTATTGTCTGTGGGGTCAAAAGTAGACCAGATGATAGGGTTAAACGAAACCAGACAAAGGGTAAGATGAATTGGGAAAATTGTCATAATTTTCCCTATAGATATCATATTAACGTTTTCTTTAGATGGTTTGAAAGAGGACTTCAAGATATACAACTTTTGTGAAGACATTGAAGACAAATTCTATTGTCTGATAGGTCAAAAGTGAGGTAAGACGATAGGGTTAGACGAAACCAGACAGAGGGTGAGACAAATTGGGAAAAGTGTCATAACTTTCCCTAGAGATATCGGATTAAGGTGTTTTTTAGATGATTTCAAAGAGGAATTCAAGATATAAAATTTTTATGCAGATCTTGAAGAAAAATTATATCGTCTATAGAGTTAAAAGTGGCCCAATGAATTGGGAAATTATCATAACTTTCCCTAGAGATGTTTAATTAAAGTGTTCTTTGGATGGTTTGAAAGATAACTTTAACATCTACAACTCTTATGAAGACATTGAGAACCAATTCGGTTATCTACATGGTCAAAAGTGGGATAAGAAGATAGGATCAGATGAACCCAGATAAAGGGTGAGATGAATTGGAAAAAATGGTCATAACTTTCTCTAGAGAACTTAGATTAAGGTTTTCTTTGGATGATTTGAAAGAGGACTTCAAGATCTACAACTTTTATAAGAACTCAAAGAAAAATTCTATCATCTGAAGGGTCAAAAATGGACCAGACGATAGGGTTAGATGAACCCAGACAAAGGGTGAGATGAATTGGAAAAATGGTCATAACTTTCTTTAGAGAACTCGGACTAAAGTGTTCTTTAGATCATTTGAAAGAAGACTTCAAGATCTTCAATGTTTATGAAGACCTCAAAGACAGATTCTATCGTCTAGAGGGTAAAATTTGGACCAAAATATGTTTGGGTCAACGTAAGATGAAACAAAAAGTCAATCAAAGATGAAACAGAGTCAACTTAAGACGATACGACGTTATCACAGACGATGCGACGTCATCACAGGCGATATTATCTATACTCCTGAGCATCTCTCTTTACAAGGACTACAACTTTCAACTCCAACATCCAAAAATTACATAATTTATACCGTTGAAAAGATAAAAGAAAGACCTATAACTTTCTAGAAGATAACTTTATCTAATTAAGCTTTGATCAATCCAGAATTTCCCTTTGAATTTAGAACACGAATTTTACATTCATCCACCAATATACTGCACCCAGTTTTCACCTTCATGACAAATTTTGAGATTCTTAAAGACAGAATTTAAATTTGATGTTTTCATAAGAATGTACCCATATGTCTCTATTTTGATGCAAATCAATGATCATCTCGTTTGGATAACTAGTGAAAAAGTTATCGCTAAAAGACTGAAGCATACTCAGTGAATATTTTCCAGATTAACTACGCATTTTATTTCAAAAACTGTCCTTAACACAATTCATACCAAGATCACCCTTTTCTACTTCATTTACTCCTCATTCTCAACTTCATTTCAAACCAATATCATCCATAAAGAAATTTTAGTCCATGGTTAATCATGAACACCAATAACGGAACATACACATATGTACATATTCTTTATCAACTTACTACACAAATTCAACTTCATTTTTTCTTTCATTTTACTTCTGACTTTCACCCTAATTCTTCCCATTTCATAATCTATTATCCACCAAAAACACCAAAGAAAATCATAAATCTATCCACATTTCTCATTCACTACTTTAATCTTGTTTATCATTTCTAATTCAAGAATTTTCATAATTTGTTCTTTACTTATGACTAATCACCAAAATTTCTCATTTAATAGTTCTAATCTTCTAAGAAAAGTTTGGGGTCCATCATTAATAATGTTCTACACTCACCTTTGAAATTTTACTCTTGAATTAATGAAATCTGATTGTTTATGTGTATTGGATTTGTTGTGGTTTAATTATGTGATTGCATTATGTTTATTGGATTTGTTGTGGTTTAATTCTGTGATTGCATAATTTGATAATAAATTAAGAGGGTGAATTGAATGAAAAATGATTAAATTGGACTAACAAGAGTTAGGTGAATTAATAGAACAAGAATTAAATCAGATCAAAAAATTGTGCCAAGGGAGATCTTACATAGATTTCTATTAGTTTATTAGAGAAATTCAGAGTTAATTAGGGTTTATATAGGTTGTAAATTGTGAAATTGCAACTTCCATAATCTGGTTAGGGTTTATGATTTAGGGTTAATGGTTATTACTCGAGATAAAGTATTCAATGCTAGGATTGTCTAGAACCAACAATCTGATAATTAATAATTAGTTAGGTTAGTATTAAGGACAGATAAAGTTCCCTTTCTCTCAACTGGTAATTTTTTTAGTTAATTCTTGGGTGTGTTGCAACTGATTAATAATTAGTATATTCGTATTTGATTCTTAATTTGATTGATTGAATTAAATTCTCTTTTTAACTTTCATTGAATCTTGGATTTCTGTTTTTATTTCTGGCCTTAGATTTTGGGATTAGATTAACTCCCTACTCGTCTAATAAGTACTACGCTAACAAACCATGCTTGCGACTTATCAGAGGTTAATAATTAAAACTTACAAACAACAAAACAACCCAATCTTACTTAGAAAAAGTCAATCAAGTTTTTGGCGTTATTGTTAGAGACTTTGATATTAGGAACACCTGAATGCTATTACTCTAGTCATTATATTTTATATTTTATTTTGTTTTAATTTTATTATATTATATTATGTTTGTGGTTTATTCATTTAATTATCTTTTTAATTTCTCTATTTGATCTTGAGTTTGTGGTTTATTATAGGATTTATGATTCATTATCATAGCCATAACTCCTAATGGAAGGATGGAGTGAACAGTACTTTTATAGGAGCTAGAATTTGACTTTGCAATCTATAAAATCACCATATGGGGGGGGAGAGAGAGAGAGCTTTCCTCACATGGTTTTAGATGCTAAATCAATGTCTATGCTATGTTGCAATGATTCTAAATGTCGAGCACCGATCTATATATGGGACTGATCGAACATGTACAATCAACCTTATGGTGCACTATATAGGAATAACTATAATTCAAAATGGAGCAACTTTTACACCTATGGATGGAAGGATTAAACTTAGTTGAATATTTACATCACCAAGGACCTCTAGTTAATGAGTAAACTCTAGAAGATATAATAAATGATTTCATTCAAGAATCAATCATGAAGTATTAGGAAACAGAGGCTCGTATACAAAATTTGGTGAATTGGATTAACTAGGTGGCAGAGATAATATATGATGAGATGCAAGGGAGTTTACCCAATAATATTGAAGCAAACCTGATCGAATGTGAATTGACAATCACCCTTAGTAAAAAAGAGCTCCCAATAGAAGAAGAAGAAGAGGAATAGAAAGAGAGTATTATAGAAAAAATAATGGAAACTCCTGATTAAAATGAAAGCTAATCGACACAAATTCAAAAGTGAAAAAAAGACAAAGGTTTTTTTATTAATGAAGGGGCATTCTAAGAAGAGCTTCTTGAAGAAGAAGATGAAGAAACCTCCATCCAAGAAGAGAAAGTAGAGAAGTTTCAGGAAATAATTGAAGAAGATAAGCTAGAAACCTTTGTTTGGGAAGAAGAAGAAGAATGGAAAAAGGTGGTTAAGGAAGAACTGATAGAGGAACCAAGTAAAGAAACTATTGATGAGTCATTGGTAGTGACCTCGAGTATAAAGGGTTCCCACTTTCTCCAAGACAAAATATTTAAACAAATCAACAATTCAGGGAGTTTTGTTATTCCCTCTTTATTAATAATTTTCCATTACAATGGGCATTAATACATATAATTGGAGTAATAAATTTTTTAAATTATGTCCTTGTTATTATCTTGCAATAGATGGCTTACTTATAGGCTACAAAATCCCCATACAAATAAACGAGTGGGAGCAAGCCACTTATCATAGATGCATGGGAGGCAACCCATGAATTAGGATAGATTTTATTTTATGTTATTTTATTTTCATGTTTCTTAGTTATTTTCATTTTGATATTTTTATTTTTATGTTATTTTTATCTCTTTTTCTTTGTATTTTGCGAGGATGTAGTTACTATTAGATGAATCAGAAATCAAAAAATCGTCTTATTCAGGGAAATACTAACTTAACCCTCTCACTTATTTATAAATATTTAAATTGTGTACATTGGGAACAATGTACAACTTTAAGTGTGGGGAAAGGTTTAAAGAATTTTGAACCATTTCTTTAAGCTTATTATAATCTTGATTATAAAATTCTTTTAACTGATATTATGAATAGGTTGAAATTTATCCTTAATACTTTATTTAATTGTTGAATATTGGTTTGAATTAGTATACAAAAGGATACGAGTTAGAATAAAATAACTATTATAATTTATGTTTTAATAACCATTGAAATACTTAAGTTGAATGATATTGCATATTATTTACACATATAATACCTATCTTTTTTGTGAGCTTTTGAGCCTAAAAGCAAAATTTTTAAAATTTTTAAGCTTTTTTTCTTTCTTTCATGTGTGTTATAATGTATAGTAGGATGATTATAAAACTTGCTTTTTTTATGCATATTGAGACTATATTTGTTATATTAGAAGCATTGACGTAATGAATGCACTTAGATTCAACAACTTACTTTAGCCTATTTCTTTGATAATTACCACACCTATAAAATTATCTTTTAGGAATAACTAAGATGAGCCTTAGCTTTTTTCATTGATTATTCCTACATATGTTCTTTATCCCATTTTTAATTGGAGGTTTTTTATTGTTTTGAACTTTGAAGGTTATTTATATTATTTATTTGTTGAGACTTGAATTTCTTGAAAGGTCAATTATTTCTCTAATTATGGTTTTGAATGCTTAATTAATGTAAAAAAAGGAGTCATTATACGAGTAAAAAAAAATTGTGAATAAGATTATGGTGCTAATAAAATTGCAATGAAAGGACTTATGTGTTTTGTAAACAAGTCTTAGAATTTATTTTTAGTAAATTTCCTTCAATTTAACCCTTTTTGATATCCTAATCATACCATACCTAAGCCCCATTACAATCTTATAAAGACCTTTTGATTTTTGTTTCTAGTTTTCACATAAGCGGTAGAGATGTGATATTATTGCAAGCTTATGATAAGATTTTTACTATGCATTGATTGGGAGTTTTGATGCTTTTCACCCAAAACACTTGAGTGCATTGAGTAAAATCTTAGCAAGGGTGTAAATATTTATGAGTTTGATTTCAATGTGATTATTGATGTGATTATTATAATATTGACTTTAAAAGTTAATTTTAGGTTAATTTGATTCTAATTATATGTTAATTTGATTCAATAAAATATGATGATTATAGAATGAGATTGATAATGGATTGATGTTATAAAATCTATAATTTTGATTATGGATTACTTGAGCAAATGCAAAAGCTTAAGTGTGAGGATGTTTGATAGATGTACAATTGATCATGATTATACCTGATATTTGATGTATTTTTACTTGATATTTTACACTTTTATTGTATATTTGATATTTAATTTGCTCAAAGTGTGTTTACAGAATATAATTGCCTTTATGGACTTAAAAGAGAAGAATTCGGATGGAAACATATCATAAAACTAAGATTCAAAGCACAGAAGGAATGGACAGGCGTGCAACAACCCATGCACTTATGTCAAGCCATGCAAATTTATGAATTCTAGAGATTTTTGGCTTTTGCACAGTTTGATGCATGGTCGTGCATTAGTTCATGTATCTCCTTAGAACATTAAAATTTACTATAAAAGGATGTATTTAGAGCCAATTAAGGGAGGCAAGCTTTTGGAGACATTCAAAGACTCTAAGAGATGACTTAAGGAATAACTTTAATGCAAATAAATGGAAAACACAACAAAATCATTAAAAGATCCATCGAAATTCAAGTTCAACCCTATACCTTGCAAAAATATTAGATGGAAGACAAACAGGGAGATTTAAAATTACGAACTCATTGTTTCCTATTCGTTTTTCTTTTTGTTTACATTTGATTTCATTTCCAATCATGTGTAACTAAATTCCTTTAGTTTCTAGGTCAGATGAACCCTATGTTGATACTTTAACATATTTTGATTCTTTTATTAATGTAATTGATTTGATTGATAATTGTAATTTGATTACATGTTTTATTTATGTTCTAATAAATCCAAAATATTAGATCATAACCTGATATCATAACATATAGAGTGAGAAATCCTTGTTTGAATCAATCTACTCTAATTGGAAGGAGTTGATTGCAACCTGATTGCGGTCTTTCGATATATATAAGTTTTAATATTTTAACCTCGATATTTTATAAGCGTACAGGTCATTTAGATAATACCAAAGGTGTCGATCCAATGAGGAGGGTTAATCTAATCCTAAAATCTAGGGACAGAAACTATTAAACAGAAATTTAGCGAAGAATGAATTTAAACACGAGAACTAAATAAATCAAACAAACCAAAATTAAATAACAAAAAACCAATTGACAATTAACACTTAACGAAAACAATTAATAGATAAGGATTAACAATTTCAAATTAAACATGGATAATAATTAATAAAAATTGATTGATTTGTTGAACAATGATAGCTCACCCTAGAATTCAACCTAGTGAATTAACCAAAAGAGAGAAAGGGAAAAGTATCTATCCTTAATGCTCACCTAACTGATTATGATTTATCGAATTAATAGTTCTAGATGATCCTAGGGTTAATTATTCTCTATCAATTTGTAATTGAACCCTAAAGCATAAACCCTAATTAGATTATGGGAAGTTGTAATCTCTCAATTAACAACCTATCCAAAACCTAATCAATTCTTAAATTCTCTATTAAACAATTGGAAACCTATACGTGATCTCTCTACATAAGATTTACCAAATTAATTTAATTCCAAATCTATTAAATTACTTAACTCTTGTTAGCTCAATTTAATGGTTTTTTCTTGATTCACCCTCTCAGTTTATTATCGAGATATGAAGTGCAAAATTAAACCACAATTAATTCAATAAACACATAAAACAATCATATTTCATTAAATCAAAAATAACATTCCAAAGGTGAGTATAGAACATCAATCAACAATTTGATTCTATCATCAAACTATATATCCCAATTTTATCCCAATTCTATAATCAAATAAAATTGAAATACATAGGAAATAGAACTCAATTGGATAATGGGAAGTCACGACTTCGGAAAGCTTCTTATTCCAGGAAGCACGTTGAGTCTAAGTCATCTTCCTCTTCTCTCTTTCTTCTTCTCTTTCTTAATCTCTCAAATTTCTCTCCTTTAGGGTTTCGTTGTGGTGGCTGACCAAAAAAACTCCTCATCTCTTCTGTCTCATTCTTTATATAATTGACGTGTTTGGGGAAGCCCTAGGGTTTTTTAGGGTTGAAAAGGTCAAAATCTCTCGAAACTTGACATTTTTGAGTATCCGTGTGTTTGCCCAACATAGGCCATGATCATGGGCCATATTTAACCCTTCTGTCACGATCATAGAAATGGGCCACGATCGTAGGTCATATCTTAGGCTTCTGTCATGATCGTGGAAAATGGGCCACGATCGTAGGCTGTCTCTAATAGTTATGTCACAATCGTGGCATATGGGCCACGATTATTAGGTGTTGTTTTGGCCTGAATGTCTCTAAAACTTCTCCATTATTTGATTTTGGCCCTAAAATACTAACAAACACATCATGGTACCTCAAAGACATAAATATTAAGTTCATAAACTTGTACTAACCCATTAAAAACATTTAAACATAATTAATTAACAAACTAATACAATTCCAACCTAAGCACATGTTAAACGATTAAATTAACAATTAAAAACATATCAAACTAAACCCTAAAATATAATGCAATTTTCACTTATCACAAACCTAGAGATAGGATCATATAAATCTTTCGGATTAGGGTCAAACCTAGTAGAGGAGTTTGCAAATTGGTAAAGCAATCTTGTAAACTTTAACTTGAGTAATTTAATTGAAAACCTTAGGATTAGTTGCTATTAAACTCAAGGTTAGCTATTAGCATAGCATAGGAATCCCCATAGTCCAATAAATCAATAAAAAATTGCATAATAAAAGATCAATCTATTAAGGGTTTTAGGGGGATTCAAAACTTAGATACCAATTTTTTGATATCAATAGTTTACTAAATGCTTCCTTAATTCTCTAATTTAATCTTCTGGCTCATTTATTTTACTTTTTTAGTTTTATTTTCTTTTAAATTAAAAATCAAAACCAATTCTATAAACTTGATAATAAGATAATAGTAATTACTATTACTCATAATCCTCATGATATTGACCCGTACTTGTCAATACTAGTTACAACTACATCGTGCATTTGCGGTTATTTCATAATTGACACTCAGAAAAAGTCAATCACAATACTCTAACATCTTTTATGGATTTAATCAATAGAGTCTTTAATCCATTCTTAGATAGGTTCATGATCATTTTTTTGAGAACATCTTGGTGTTTTCATAAATAGATAAGGAGCATGCTGTACATTTAAGAGTGCTATTGTAGACACTTTGAGAAAATCAATTGTCAGTCAAGGTTTTGAAGTGTGAATTTTAGCCTGAGGGTGTCATATTCTTAAGACATATAGTATCTCAAAAGGGGATACAAGTGGAGCCAAAGAAGGTGGAATCTATAACAAACTGAAAAAGACTAAAGATAATGACAAAATTATGAAGCTTTCTAGGATTGTAGGATACTATTGAAGATTTATCTAAGACTTTTCTAATATAGCAAGCTTATTGACATGTTTAACACAAAATAATGTCTATTTCATTTTGTCTAATACCTATGAGGACTGATTTCCAAAGTTGAAAGAGTGCTTAACAACAATTCTAATCCTAGCTTTACTAACTGAAGTTGGAGGATTTCAATTTTACTATGATGCTTTGAGAGTTGGATTAGGTTACATATTGATGCAAAATGGTAGGGCGATTGTTTATATCTCTAAGTAATTAAAAATTCGTAAACAAAATTACGTTACTCATTATTTAGAGATGGCCTTAAGCTTTAAAATCTTATGTATAAAGTTAAAGAAGGAAGCCACATAGATTTTGAGATCGATGGGGGACTTATGCTAAGGATAAATGGGAGAATATTTGTTCTTGATGTTAAGAAATTGAAAGAGGAGATTTTAAAGGAAGCACACTATGTAGCATATAATGTAAATTCGAGTTCCACCAAGATGTATCATAACATTAGAGACACATATTGGTGGGATGATATGAATAAAGATGTGGTTGAATATGTCTCTAAATGCTTACCTTGACAATAAGTAAAAGCTAAGCATTAGAGTCCTACAAGTAAGCTACTGCCATTTCCAACTCCTAAATGGAAATAGGAAAAAGATCATGATGGATTTCATGGTTGGCCTACCATATAAAAGGACTTGATGCGATTTAATTTGGATAATGGCAGATAGGTTGATAAAGTTAGCCTATTACTTAACCATGAAAATTAACTACTTAGTTTTTAAGCTTGTGTGAGTATATATTGAATGGATAGGGTGTCTCCATATGGTGCCCCTGTCAATAGTCTTTGACTGAGGATCACAATTCACATCACAATTCAAGAGGAAACTATAAAAGGCATTCACATCATATTGGATTTTAGTATAAAATTCTATCCTCAAACGGATAGGTAATCTGAGAGGACGATTCAAATCGTTGAAGATATGTTGAGGAAGTGTGTGTTGGACTATAACATCCCATTACCCATGTTAAGGCTAAAATAGTGTTTATAAGAGTTAATGAGAAATTAGAAAGGGTATTTTATGCTTATGCATAATACGACATACACTTACACGAGAATATTGATTTTTGCATATTAATATGACTATACATGCATTCATTGACATTTTTGGGTAAAATTGATTTATAAATGGGAATTGTGGATTTTAATTGTATTGAAAATTAAATTGGAGTGTATTAAATTTGATTTGGTACTTTTGGTAATATTTTGGATATTTTGGAAATTTAAGGTATTTTTGGACTAGAAAAAAGTGTAGAAATACGGACCATTTATAATGTGGCATGTGGACTAATGAATTAGTGACAAATGGCTTGTATGCAATGGTGACATGTGGAGGGGTTTTATTAATACACTTGGTCATTTTTATGGTATGAAAAATGTTAAGTGTGTTAGTGTATAAGTCGACTTGTACATGGGTAAGTCGACTTATGCAAGGACGGTACTGTTCAATTGTGCCCTA
>JANIPM010000232.1:18994918-19010084 GCA_027478405.1 Erythroxylum cassinoides
CATAAATAATATTAGATTATAAGTTATCAAATTTTTTCCTTTTAATTTCAGAAACAATTTTACTAGGATTCTGGTATCGACGGGATCATACATGGTGTATGGGAGAGGTGAGCTTGTATATGTCATCGCGACTTTGTTTGTGCGATACACAAGGCTGGTGTACGACTGCCTTATATTTCTGAGGGCATATGGAGTTGTTGGCAAGAGTACTAGACATTACCTAAGGCAATGTTCATATCAGGACGTAACTCGACCAACAGATGTGAAGGCCCAGGGGGAGACAATCTTTTCGTTCATACAGGAGGATCAATTACCCACTAGGAGCATGCAAAGAGATTTGTAAATATCTAACTATTACACTTATATTCTAATTTTTTACTTTGTTGTTTTCCAATTTAAATTAATGTGTTAATGTTGTGATGATAGATAATGATCATGGTATAAATGTCTGGTGCCATATATGGTTGTGGTGAGTTATTTTCTTTTTCAACAAGGGACAATATCATAAAAATAGAGGAGACTCTGCCAAAATTTTTATAAATTCTAGTTTAACTTAGAACATTTTATTATTATGCAGGAAAAGTCTACGGGCATAAGGCCTACACCTCGTCAGTTATTTTTGCATACTCACACTAAGAAACATGACGGTGTGACATTCGTCAACGGTCGATGTAGAGAACTAAATGTATGTAAAATTCATGATTTAATTTTCATTCTTAATAATTATGACTTACTAATTATAATATAAGCATTGTCTCCTAATAGGACCAAATACAAGAAACAATTCAGCGACAGTCTCAGGGAGAACAAGTTGTTGATGAGAGTCAGGCATATTTTGATGCGGTGGGTGGTAGGGACAATCATGGAAGAATCTTCGGGCTAGATTCATATAAAAATACATGTTATTCGCACTCCTCTACGTTCAGTACGGCAGCATCAAGTAAACAGCCGACAATGGAACGTATCCATCAGCTTGAGAGCACAGTGCAGACCTTGACAAGTTAGTTGCAACAAACAATGGAGTACATGATTAAGCTCCAAAATGACGTCGAGTAGTTAAAGGGGAGGCCTACAAACTCAGATTATTTGCGCTCATCAGGACAATAGGATTGTTATAGTCATTTGGTTTAAATTTATGTACAATTTTGATGTTTTTATTATCAATGAAGAAATTTTTTTCTTTATATGATCAATTAATTTTAAACAAATTAAATATATAAACAAATCAAAAATTATGCATAGATATTTTATAATTGTTGAAATTATCCAAATCAAATTTAATGTCGAGATTTAACAAAAAAAATTACGAACGGAATTGTGGTAAATTGGTGAGAATGTGTATTGCCGTTACTGACAAAATTTAAGTTTTCGTCGGTAAGTTAAGACATATTTACCGACAGATTGTGGTAAACCGTCGATAAATGTTTAGGATTTTTACGGATGAAAGTTTGGTTTCCGTCCGTAATTTGGGCGATATTTACCGATAGTTATTGACAAACCGTCGGCATATGTTCACATTTTTACTGTGCATTCACCAACAATTTATCACAAACCGTCTGTATTCATACCGACGGAGTTAAATCTTTCCATCGGTAAATTTACTGACGATTGGTTTCCAAGATTCCATCGGCAACGTTACCGACCCTCAATTTTGTGACGATTTTTTTCATTGGTAAGTATTTTCACAAAATTACATTACCGACGGAACGTTTTCTGTTAGTAAGTTCCGTCCGTAAGCCCCCTTTTTTTGTAGTGCTTGTAAATGAAAAAATCGCTAAACCTAGTTTGGAATAGGCAATTACATGGATCCCCCCTTATGGATCGATTCCTAGTCTAACCCTGATTGTCCTTCTTAGGCTACTAACTGTAAATCAAAGTGGTTAACAATATAATTAGTGTAAATTTTTTGCCTGCAAAGTCATTTTAGTACATTATTTCTTGCTATAATATGATATTTTGTGGGTTTACTTTTATAATTAGTTTAAGGATACTAAAATTTTACACTAACATGTACATAGAAACTAATAAAATTTTTCTAAGTGTTTGATCCAGATTATACGTTTGGACAAATTCAAGGCTTGAGTTTGTAAGAAATACAATAACTAACGTTGAATTACGCCAGTTAGCTTAGCATCCCCTTGCTCATGCTCAACTTCGACACATCTTATATATCCTTAGTAAGGTCCAGATACATAAATGAAGCAATTGAACTTTTTTGATACATGCTAAACATGTCTCTCTATAATGAGATTATTACTGGGTGTATGCTTATCCAATATCTTGGAAAAGAACGAGAAGTGGAAGAATTGTGGAAAAATATGGAGAAGAAATAGAAGTCTAGCGGTTTTAACCAACTGAAAAATGATTGTTTTAGAAGAGAGAATATGCAATTGACAATGAATTAAATGGATAATAGGTAGATATTGAAATGTGAGCTGGATATGACTCCTGGTGCCTGTTGGTCATGGCATGATCCAATTTATGTCTATCCAATACTGGCCATTTAGGTGTTTTGACATCCTCAACTTAGACAAACATTTATGACAAAAGAAAATGATGCTCATCCCACTCATCAGTATACGTCCATCTCCTCAGATCATTTTCAGAATATTGCTTCATATCGTATTGCCGAAATCTTATTTTCCAACTGAAAGTTCCAAAATACGAGCTGCTAAAAATTCACAAACTAATAATCTAGATCAGCATGATCCAAAAGCCATTATTTCTGGTCATGTGAGTCTCCATCGGAACAAATACAATCCAAAACCATGACCCTTAGAAACTTAGATTTGATCTCCATACCTCAAGAATACGGATAGTAGGGAGGGTGCCCTCCTGATCTCAACATCTCAAATCTTTATCGTTACAAGAGCTCATCATCCTTGGAAGCCACAGTTCAAGCAAGTAAATCTTAATAAACAATCAGCAACACGAACAACAGTGGAGATACGTAACTTTAGATGGTTGGATATAACCCACTTTCTACAAGTGACTAAACTGCTTTCATAATTCAACCAACTCTTATCGGAAAGATTCTAACTTTTCACTCAATGTACAAGATAGAACACCAATGAGAAAACTCACCAAGTCTACAATTACTTCCCTTTCTAAGACACGAATTACAAAATACCACTTACATCCTAACTTTCTGCATCTTTATTTGTCCAATCTAACATAATAAGAAGTTCCCTGCCACAGTTAAAGGGCATTGCTTACAAGTTGAAAAATCACTAGGGACAGCTCAGGCAAAACAAAAGGTACGATATCACTCCACACGGGCATTTCGATATTTCTGATTGCTTATAACAATAGTTATATTTCCATTCTATATTCAATCAAATTATTTCCTCTAAACTTCCAGTTTGTTGAAGCGACTACATATAGTCAACAATTTATCATAGGTTCTCAATGTTAAAACTACATTTTTATTCAAATAATATTTAAATGGAGTTACAGTTTTCATTCAAACCCCAAAATGCAATATTCGGGCACTCATGAAGCAAAACATTGGATGAATGGTAGACCTATAGCATTTCAAATATCATAGATATATAAAATACAAAATATGAAAGTGAAACCTATCACTCTGGATTATTAAAGGCACCGGAGATAAGTTATTCAAAACCATGCATGCCAGGGATCACCCAATTTATTGACCTAAATGGTAGTTTCTTTGATTCCTTCGGCTATATCGATCATGAAATAATTTGAAGCTTCAATAATGCACAATAATAATTCACTTCCGGAGAGACATCCACAGTCTGATATGAGAAAAATGTTTCATTTCGTCTTGAACTTGCGACTGATGGAATCATAGGTGGGAACATTAATGACTGCAAATAATAGAGTGAAAAAAAAAACATAAATTATCAAATAAATTGTAGAGGAAGAAAACGCAGAATTCTGGCTGCATGTTCAATACCATCTCCATATGTTGCCATTGTAAGAGGATTAGAAATAAGCCGCTGAGCAATTGAAGTAATATCCTCCGATTTAAGTTCATCTACAGTCTTCAGAAAATGCTCCACAGGTTTCCTATGACACGATAGAACATTATTACTACCAAAACGTGATAAACCACATAGATGAGAGACATTCATTGCAAAAAGCAAGCATGCAATTGTAAACAACTAGCACTGACAATTAGTTACTCTGGCAAAGATCCAAGTACAACAATAACTTGCCTCTCATAGCACAGCAAACACAACCAACAAGAGTTAATAGGCATGGTAACCGAAGGTTACACGTCAGAACATACCTCTCACCATAGGTCAAGATTTGTCTACCCATATCTTCAGAAGCAATCATCTGGAACAAACGAAAGTAGATGTAAGTAGACAATTTTAAAACAAACTCTGCCACATCTTT
This sequence comes from Erythroxylum cassinoides, assembly GCA_027478405.1. Lineage (NCBI taxonomy): Eukaryota > Viridiplantae > Streptophyta > Magnoliopsida > Malpighiales > Erythroxylaceae > Erythroxylum > Erythroxylum cassinoides. The sequence goes on from JANIPM010000232.1 coordinate 18,999,287, forward strand.
ATTTTTCCATTTTGCTCTGTTAGGTGTTATTTAACAGAAACACCTAACAGCAAAGGTTCATCTAGATCACCCTCTCACGAATCATTTTAGACCTTCCTGTCCTCTTTTCTTTCTCCTACTTTAGTTTGTCACTTTTCCTCACCAATGTACCCACCATGAACTACATTGGTTAGAGCAGATCTGTTGTAAGCAGTAGCCTCTGGTATTCAAGGAAACAAAACCAGCTTGACATGAATGTACTTTATTCCTTGTACAATCTCTTTTGTCCCCACAATTCCATCTTCAGATTCTCATTTCTTATGAGTTCGTTCATTAGGACATAATTCATTATTAACCAATATTTTTACCAAACACCAGAGCTTGCTTAGATGCTGTTTGACATAGTTCCAGTAGTCTAACAGGAATCTTACTCAAAAAAAATTCCACCAGCAGTTCTCCATTTAGAACACACAATTCTCCATTTCATAATGGATTTACAAGAAACTATATAGATCAAGAACTGAAATACATTCCTTAAACTAATTATAATCACTCAGTTAAAGTTCCAGGAATGTTTAATCTCTGCCTTGTTCTAATAAATGATACTCTTCCAGGATTTATCAGGTATCCATATTTTTGGTTAGGTACTGCTTCCCATAAACATCCACATTTCTGAATATAGTTGAGAAATATAGATGTAGCCCTACTTGTGGGCATAAGCACATTATTGCTGATGGTATCTTCGCCAACAACTAAGTAAACCCCAGCCACTTGCAGCTCATGCTACCTGCACAATCTCGTCTTTAGATTTCTATTGACCACAATTCACACCTATATACATCTTCTTATCGCTTCCTCTATCCTAGTTTGACTCCAGGTTTGCTTTCTACCTGCACTTTTCCACCCCATTTTGTTTCTACTAGTGGTATTAAGTCTACAAATTATTTGCTGGTAGTCTCCGTCAATTTTCTTCATAAAGTACAAATGTTCAAGTTCAAACATGGATCGCTTCATTTAGAATTCATCAATATACAATTAACAAATGAAAGGAACAAATTTACATACTCTGGATTCCAAATTCATTAAAATGGCAGATTTTGTTGACTGCTTAGCACGAGATAACTGCACTGGGTCAACTGTTCAGAAAGCAACACCAAAAACAATCAGTATCAGGGTAGAAAGTCCGATTATTTGGTAGAAGACCACCATGATAAAAGTGGGGCAACAAACCTGCACCAGGTGTAGCAACTTGAATGAGCTCATTAACTGCTATATCAATGGCTTTCTCTGCAAAATAAGAACCCTGCACCAAGAAACATAAGTCTCTTTTACAGCACTCATATGACTGACATAGCATAAGAATACAAAAACCTAACATGCAAGCCTCTTCTTCAGCATATGATTTTGAACCACACAGATCATGAAAGTTAAACATTATAATATAACAGTTACCCTTCATGAGGTCCAAATCAGTTCACTAACCACATCCATCTATTTGTAATCTCTATTATTCAATATAAAATTGAAATGAATAGCCAATATGCTGTTGCAGATGACATTGATTAAAAATACAAGAAACAAACAAAATGCTGAGAGGAATTTCCAAGACGAATATGAAGAAAAAGATTTCAGGAACAAATAGCCTAACAGAAGTCTTGTTAGTTGTCAGAAACTAGAACATGCAGTATGAAAAGGTGTTCAAGGTGGTGGCTTACAGTGGAGCCTTGGATACCAAAAATGCTGGTATGGTTGTAAATTTCGTTGAACGCTATAAAAGACTCAATCTGTGGATACTCATTCAATACACGAAGATCTGTCCCCATATCAAACATATAAAAAATAAAAAGAGTTAAAAACTCCAAGTAGGAAAAAGAAAAGGAATTCAATAGCTTGGAATCATGAAACTAAACAATAACCAACAAAGAATAGTACCTAGATGTGTATCAATGTCATGTTAATAAATAAACTCAGTGTGGAGATATATTGTATCTTGCAATAAGTGTAAAAATCTTAGATTAACTGTAGCATTTAGGATCAAGAATATTTATAGACTTACACAGCCTTGAGTACATTCCTTTCCCAGGGCCACCAGCAGAAAATGATCCACCTCCCCCCATTAGCATCTATAGTGTTACTAATAAGATTTAGTTACATCTAAATTGGTAGAAAAAGATGGTACATCAAAGGCAAAATCATGGTCAAAGAGAGGACACAACACAATGAACCGGTAGAAACTAAAATGTTTGCGGTCATGGAGCTGTACAGAAATAAAATGGACCAAACCTGGAAAACTGTCAATGCCATAGCATCCTTCAAATGGTGCCAGCCGCCAGGTAGTCCAAATGCGAGAGCAAAATGGATTTTCTGGTCCTAGAAGGGAAAGTGAATAACTATTAACCCAATGTGAACATACATGATAAGTGACAAAGAATTTCATGAAAATTGAAAACAATACGGTACAAACCACAGAATCAGATTGACGACGAAAATCACCACCGGTGTAAACAGAATCAGGCTCTCCTACACTAGAAATCATTGGTAGGTCAGATAAAAGTGGCTCTGCAATTGAAACCAGTTCCTCATGCTCAACACCAGAAGCTGCTACTACAATCCGAGGAGCTGCGTAATTTTGCTGATGTTCTCAAAGCCAATCCAGGCTAACATTGTCAGTACTTATGAGAATAAGCAAGGGATAACTTTTTATATTAGGAAGTCAAATTTCAAAATGAAAACAAAAGGCACGGTTAGATTAAACCTACAGTTACAAATTCCTCCAAAATAGTGCTGTTCAATCTATTAATTGCAGATTCTGTAGCCAACAAAGGGTTTGCCAATGCACCAGAAAAACCAGCAGAATGAAGTCCCTCTGAGAGCACACCTTGAGGATTTTTTGAAGCTTCAGTAATCTCAGCTTTCACTTTCTGAAGCTGCATTATGAAGGAATTTAATTATGTAAAACACAAATGTTTTTGATGTATTACACTCTGAATCAGATCATTCAACATTGAGAATCATACTTGTTCATTGACCTCCCAATCAAGGAAAACAGGGTTTCTAACACAGTCAACCAGTAACTCTACCATCTGCGGAAGATAAGTCTTGAGAGCATCAAAAGTGTAGCCCATCTGTTCCCTTGAAGCCGATGCTTGCACATTACCTCCAACTGCCTCAACTTCTCTCACAATACGCAAATGACTACGGTTTCTGGTGCTCTTGAAAGCCATCCTCTCCAGCATGTGTGTTGCTCCAAAAGTATCTGGTGTCTCGTAAATGGAACCTGAGTTAATATATAACCCAACTGATGCTGCAGGACTCTGGTATTAAAATAAACAAGGTCATAAAAAAGGCACGGAATTATCTAAAGCATATTCAATAGAATGTGACACCTACTGGTGTTGTTTGAGAGGCGATTTTAACGCCGTTAGAAAGTTGGGAGATCTGAGTTTTGCCAGGCTCAACATGATCAGGCAATGGGGCTGAGACTTCAACTCCTGGGAGTGGGAAATCCAGCGGAGGCAAAGAACTGGACTTCTCTCCAGTCAACCAGCTGAAGAGACCACCTGAAGAGGATGATTGCCGCACAACTGCACTCGAGCTTGAATACCTTACAGGTAACCTACGACCCTATTCACACGAGAACATCAGAGGCAATGTTTTAATACTCCACTAACCTCCATTTCCGCATTCTAAGTAACATCAATTAATATTACAGAACCATATTCCGCACGCTTTCCATAAATCCAAGTGGATAATCATCAATTCCAAGATTGGAATAAAAATAATGGTTTAATTGGAGAAGTTTCTGTAACTGACCTTCAGAGACCTTAGGCCTGAAGCTACTGTTCTGAACATGGCCGATTTGTATGAAACCCTAAGCCGTGTTGAGTGTAAGCCGCCTGATCTCCGGGAAGATAGTCACAGTTCTGAATTCTGTGTGCGTCCTCTGGGCTCAACACTTTAGATGGTTTACGGGTTAGGGCCTGGTCTATGCTATTGAGCACACATCACAGCCAATCTGTACCGTGCAATTAAGAGGGTTTGTGATTGGACGTTAGCCTTCAACTTTTCCTAGGAGGAATGTGTTAATCCTGCATATTTATTTGTTTTGGAAATGAAAATTTTATTAGAAAACATATATAATATAATATATTAATTCGACCTTTTCATTTTCATTTTAATTTTTTGATTATTTATAAAAGGGATAACATTTGTTAAAGATAGCCTTGCATTGATTTCATATCTAGTTAATGATTAAACTGCAATTTCATTCCACGCATTGAATCATCCTTTAAAATACACATTGCATGATGATGTGCAAAGAACAAGATGATGAGAATTTTCTTGCATTTAGAGCCTTAATATGCAATATATGCTTGTATCCGATAAGATAAAAATTAAGTAGAGATATGTAGTTTATCTAATTATATACAAATTGAAGAAAATCTGGCAGTTGAGATAGTTATAACATGTGCTATCAATCCCCCTCAAGCTCACAATAATATGATATTGTAAGCTTGTCTCAAAATCTACTAAATGTAGAGGTGAAAAAGACTTTTGTTATAACATCAACAATACGATTTGAGGAGGAAATATGTTTGACAAGGAGAGCATTGTTCGCAACCAAGTCCCAGATGAAGTGAATGTCAATTTCAATATACTTCGGACGTGCATGGAAAAATGGATCAGCAGTAACAAAAAGTTGGTACCAAGATTGTCACACCACAGAGTGAACTTGAGATGAGACATCCCTTTTTCACTAAGGAGGGAGGTGTTTTAACATAGTTCAACAACAACGAAGGCAATACTACAATATTGAACTACAATATTGGACTTGGCTATAGTAGGTCATTTCTTAGCACTAGATTAAATGAGATTAGTACTAAGAAAAATACAATAGCTAGAGGTATAGCAACGATTATTAGAACAGTCAACGTAATTAGCATCACAATAGGCCTATAAATAAGAGAATAGGAACACTTAAAAGAAAGTCCATAAGATGGAGTGAATTGTATATACGACAAAATACGTTTGATCGCAGGCTAGTTAATATCTATAAGACAATACAAAAATTAAGAAAATTTGTTGATAAAGAACTGGAAGTTTGGACGAGTAAAACAAAGATATCGGAGAGCACCAACAATGCTAAAATACTTAGTCAAATTTGGAAGTGGGAGACCATAGTTTTTAGATAACAAAAGGTGGGAGTGATAGTGGTGGCAATATAGAATTGTGAAGACTAGTTTGGGTAAGAAGATTTTTTATATAATATGTTTACGTAAGAATAAGATCATCGGATGTAGAGTGGCCTTAATTCTTAGGAAATGATGAATAGAACCAAATCCTTAATGGCGAAGGTGGTGTGAAGATCATAAATGAGAGTAGTGATGAAGGATGGGGAAGAACATATAACCAATATATTATCCATATATATTAGCATGAAGGTAGTATGAGAGGAAGTAGTGTGAATGAATAAGGAGGTGTTAAAATCGGATGCAGTAAATGAAATCTTAGAGGTTGAGTCATGAAAAGATGTTTTTGAAGACAATCATAAAGAAAAACATTATTGACATCAACTTGAAGAACTGACCAATTTTAGTAGATAGCAAGACTAAGGATAATGCAAATGATTGTGAGTTTAACAATAAGACTAAATGTATCAGTGTAGTCAATTCTTGGAGCCTAGTGATAGACTTTAGCCATAAGACGAGCTTTGTAGCAATCAAGATACCATCAAGATTCCTCTTAATATGAAAAGGCCATTTTCAATTGACAACATTTGCATTTAATGGTGGAGGAACAAGAGTCGATGTTTAATTACGATGAAGAGTATTGAACTCATCAATCATAGCTTAGGGCTAGTGGTGATATTTATTTGTTTGATTAAATAAAGTAGCATAAGGTGAGATCATGATTGTGGAATAGGTAATATAGTCAGGGATGATGCGAGAGATGCAAATGTGATCTTGTGTGCAATTGATCATTGGGTGAGGATAGAGGACAGGGAAAGATGAAGTAGTGGAGGATAAGGAGTTACTAAATGTAGTTGGGGTGGAACTAGTAAAGATAAGGTGATTGTTGGTGGAGAAGGTGAAGGAACAGGGATAGAGACTTTGACGAATGGAAAGTCAGTTTCAAGAAACAGTGATAGCCTTTGTAGTGGAATGCAAAACCAATACAAATAGACAGAGTGGATTTAGTAGTAAGTTTATTAAGATGAGTAGATCTCGAAAAGGAAAAATAAGTACAACCAAAGACCCAAAGGTGAGAAAGGAAGGATTGCTATGAAAAAGAAGTTTATGAGGAGATTTGTTGTGAAGAATATAAGTGGGTAACAAATTGATGAGATACACAATAGTGGAAAATGTTTCACGTCAAAAAGATTTAGGGATGGAGGCATAGATAAAGAGGGTGAGACCAATATTTGTAATATGATGTGTTTTGCAAGACCATTTTATTAATGAGTATAAGGACAAAAGATACAATAGGTAATGTTATAGATAGCAAAACAATGATCAAATGTGTCTTTACTGAGTTTAGGAGCTTTATCACATTGAAAGGTTTTGATGATGGTAGAAATAAATTTTCAACGTAAGTTTTAGAGTGTTGAAATTGAGAAAATGCTTGATATTTATAGGTTAAAGAAAATATCCATGTGTAGTGACTAAAGTCATTAACAAAAATAATAAAATAGTGATTACCAAAAAAGAGAGAGAGATGGTAAGTGTAACATATCACTCATATAAAGCATATACCTGACATACCGAAGGATATTCGAGAGCATACTATACGAAAATGGCACGTTAAGACGGTTAAATAAATTCTTTTATACTTTTTAATCCATCGCATATAGCATAAAAAATTCCAATAATCATGTTGTTCCAATTTTATTCACAAACATATATAGTCTCAAATGTCATTACTTTTCCAAAATTCATATGTATAATATACAACAGTTGAAAGATACAATCCTTGATAAAACATAGCTGAGACATTTATAGGTACAGTTGATCCCAATACTGACCCATATCTAAAGGCAGAAGTTACTTCAACTAGACTAGGTGGGTCTCCACTGAACCTAAAAATCAACGTTGCAATTTTAATGAGTTTATGAACTCAGTGAGTGAACCATCGTCGATGTGCTCACTCAAATAGACATCAACATTATAAGTATATAACACAGTTCAATCAATATCTCATATCATTTAGAATCAATTCCCATATATCATATCATTCAGAATTTAGTACCTGATTGTAGTATTCATCATAATTCGACAAGCCCATTATGAATACAAACATTTCATATAATCATTTTAGGATAATCTAATCATTCATTTCATCTCATTCATATCATCCACATGTATGTAAACATAGCATATCATTATATCCACTTAATTCAGTCATTTTTTGCAAATATATACATAGTACATGTAACGTTATGGATGCAAATGCACATGAGACTCCTCTTTCATTTTTATTTTGTTGTGACCGAGAGCCTATTTAATTGTCTCATATCTGTTGCAGATACCCAGCTTATTTCAGATACTATCCCACACCTATTATGGATACATGGCTCATTTCATATATTGCCCTGTATTCATTGTAGATACCGAGCTCATTAATCATTGAGCCTATGGCTTTGTATGCACATTTTCAAGCGTTAAGCTCCTTTTTCACTTTGGTCACTCCGATCACAACTCCTTTATTTGATCATGCATATCAATGTCATGATATGCATCATTTTGCATAATGGACTAACAATCACATTCATCTAGTGTACACAGTCATTTATCACACTTGTCGACCCCAAGTCTGGCATTCAACATGCTATTGAATATTTATTTCCTACATTCACATACATGTAGTTAACACTCCCAAATATTGAACTCCTCGGATAATCAATTGTCCGGAATCATCAATATCACAATCATATCCAAATCATTTCAATATATATAAATATAAGGATTAAACAAAAACAATTCAAACAGAAGCACATATCTAATTGAGATCACACATCTAAGTTACTCACAATCTGCTCCAGTAAGCTATTGCCTTGATGATTCGACAATGTCTGGATGCTATCGGTGTATTTATGCTTCTATTGTAATGCAATACACATATAATTCACATATTACTAAGTTGATCAATCACATAATTATTCATCCATGCACATGTATATGTGTCATGTTTAATGCATGCTCAATTGACTATTCCGGGTATGTATCCTTATTCACAAGTTTTTATCATTCATTCATTATAACTTGTATATAACTTGTTTGAAATTAGGTTTATACCTTAAATAGGTTTGATCACTCTCAATTCATCAATCATACGATCACCAATCCTTTTCTAATGCTTTATATTCACACAATTTCTCAATTCTCATTCATTTATAGATAAATTCATATTGTTCATATCCTTTGAATCACATTTACATTCATGGAAACATCCTTATACCATTAACAATTCATACTTCCCAAATTCATATGCATTAATATCAGGCAATCCATTCCTTGAATTACACATCATTTAAGAACCTAAACTCATCAAACACTTAATCAATTGATTCAACATCAAACTAAGATCATTTTAGCCCTCAATCAAGTCTAATTACACCAATGTATAATATCTTATCCTTATATGATTCAACAAGAACACAAAAAACAATTTTTCCTCTCTGTTAAGCATTTTCACGATCGTGGAAAGGAATCAATACAATTCCCATAATCGTGGGATGGGTGAACCGAAAGTTCACCTTCAATTTCCTTCCACTTTTCTTTCAAAATTTTCACCTTCAAGATAGTTCATCAATTATACCTTAAAGATGTTTCAATTCCTCATCAATTCAGCTCTAATTCCAATTGAAATCATTCATTTGGTAGTTCACAAATTATGGTCTTTGAAGCATCAAAATCAAAACATAACATAACCAATCCATTCATTAAATTCCCAACACACATTCAATACCAACACCACAACCAAATTAATCCTTAATTAATCATCATAAATGTTATTCTAACATATGTCAATAGGTCAATAATTCACTTTCTAGTTCAGCTCAATGTTCCTCAGCCATCAAGTTGACCTAGCCTTATGTGTAATATTTACATCCCTTTCTTCCTAATGTTCCTTTATGAACAAGTTGTCTTCTTTGAATAGTAACTCTCTCTATAAAGATCCAAATGCTATGATTCTTATGCCATTTGAAATTAGACTTTAATTAGTCTTAATATATCTAAAAATTACACAAATAGCATCTCCCATTAAAATATAATCTTCATCCAAATTATGTCCTGTTTTTGGTTAGAAACAAACTGGTAACCAAAACTCAACCTTTAATAAATCATTATCAAGACAACTCCTAACCAACCTGTTTCACAAAAACATTAATAAGACTCCAATAATCATTTTTCATATTTTATACTTTCACTAGTTCAGACTTTAAGGTCCTCAAAAATCAGGAAATAATACAAGGTTTCTACACAAAGGTCTATCGCAGGCAGTATTAGGGAAACAAGCATAACTCAAGCTCTAGTCACTATTTTGTCAATCCACTTTCATAGAGGTCAATTTAACTATATCTATAACTTTCATTCTTTGAGTTTCTTCAAATTAGTGCTCTAAGGATATGAAAGATAGGTCGAAATAGAAAGATGAAATTGAAACTAAAATTTCAACTTACCTTGATAACTTTTTTCCTTCTCCTTTTCTCTTCCCTTTTTCCTTTCCTTCTCTTCTCATTTTTGTTTTTCTCTCTCTTCTAACCTTATGGCCAACCTCCATTCTCACTTCTATTGCCTTTTTCATCCATTTTCTCTAGAAAATTCAAGAAGTTTAAACTAATCCATGTGTTACCATTCCATTGATCCCTGTGTCACCCTTTTATTAGTACATATGTTATCCTTCTACTGGTCCATATATCAATTGGTCCATGTGTCACCCTTCTATAGGTACATATGTTATCCTTCTATTAGTCCATATATCACTATTATATTGATGTCACTTACTTTGGGCTCCACATGTCACTCATTTAAGCCTACATATGTCACTACTTGTAAGGCTACACACTAATTATAAGGCTACATATGTCATCATTTGTATAGCTACATATGTCACCATTCTAAAGCTCCACATGTCACAAGTCTAAAGTGCCATTTGTCACAAATGTAAAGGGCTACTTGTCCCTCATATACTCAAGCCACTTGTCATCCAATTAACTGAGGCATTTGTCACTTATTTCCAATGCTACATATCACCATTTCATAGGCCTAATCAACTTAAATTCCCATGTATCAATTTGTCTTGCTCTTTAACATTTTTCTTGGACTAGATGTACGTATCACCTCATCAATTACTCAATTGTAATGATAAATTCCTAATTTACTAATTATAGTCCATCAAAATAAAATTCAAGACAAAATCAACACACAATTACATTATAATCAGTAAAAGCCCTTCATACCCCGGAATAGGACAATTGAGCGCATATACTATCATGCAATATTTTCTAAATCATGATGCATATGAGTAGATGAATATTATATGTGTGAATGAAATACATCTCCTAAATTCTTAAATGAAATAACTCATATGACTCAATCTAACAATTTAATCTCTTAATAATTTTAGGAGGCAGGAAATTACAGCTCTCCCCCTTAAGAAATTTCGTCCTTAAAATTCTTACTTGACTGATCAAATAGATGGGGGTAATGCTATCTTGTGTCTTCCTTAGTCTCTCAAGTAGCTTCTGTTAGAGTAGTGCCCTAAAGGCAATCCCCTTTAGCGCATTTTGTTCATAGTCATGTACAGACTTTATGAATAA
>JANIPM010000232.1:19028808-19039692 GCA_027478405.1 Erythroxylum cassinoides
AATTTATTAAAAATTTCATGTGCATGATTAAAAAATTCTACTTATAATAAATTAAAATTTTAAAATATTTTATTAAATTTCTTTTAAATAATATTGTAAATAATTATAAATTTAAAGTATAATTTATCTCTTAAAAAATTAAAAAAAAAATAAGAAATGAGAGGCCAAAACAAAAATGGAGTTACTGAGGGTCAAAACGGAAGACGAAAGCCACGCACTAGGAAGTTTCCGTGCAACTGAGATACGGGAGCCTGTGGGCTTGTGGAAGATGCCTAAACTTGGAAGAGAAGACGTTGTAGCCCTTAAATACTTGAGATTCCATTTGTAGACCGCTCGTTTCATACAATTGGATTAAGAATCTTCTATCCACGAGGAGGCCCAATATTGGAAAAATGCATGGAGTCATTCTTACAACGTCGGAATTTGTACGGACTTGGTGGACTCGCTTAGTAATAAAATAACAAGAACGGAGGGTTGGCATTTTTTTTAATCCACGAATGTTTAAAGAAGGTCTTAATTATAAGAAAACAACTTTAAATTATTTACATTTAGACTAATTGTCGTTCAAATCAGATAGGTCCCTTGTAAAAGATAAAACTCTAACTTCAAATTTTAAAAGAATCAGCACTTTTATATAATGCTAACGGCTTCTTTTGCTACTTGTCTCCACATGATGCCATTCTCAAAATATTCTTCCTCTTTATGCTTAATTTTCCCCTTTCTTTTTAATGTCATCACGCTATTCCAGAATTTGGTACCTCCTGCAAAATTGCTGTATAAATACAAGCGGAAGTTGAGAATTCAATATAACTTGCTCATATGGTAATAATGGCTTCAGCTATGCTTAATGACTGCCAATTTGTGAGACATCGTCATTATTGCTGGCCTCGAGTAGAGTTGCAGAAATTTCCACGGGCAAAAGATTGCTATATTCCACGATTGTCTAGGGGTGAGTGAATAGTGATATTGAAGTGAACAGATCAAAGTAATAGAAATAAAGTCGCTTAACTTCTCTTGTTTGTCCTATAGCTTTCTCGACGGATATTTTAAAGACTTCTAGTAATGAGCTCAAGTACTTCTGTCTAAAACCTGGAAATGGCAACGTAGTTCAGAAGAACAAAGGAATAAATGCTGTATCCACGAATGTGAGCTTAACACAGCTGGAACTTCTTGATGCATGGGATGATGAATACGAAGGAGTCATCATTAATCCCAACTGCTTGCCCACAAGCGCCAATTCCTTTGTATCTGCTCTCCGGTCTTCCTTGTCGTACTGGAAATTTCAGGTATTTAAAATCAAACAAAACTACCACCTTGTCTCAAGAAGCTCTTCTTTTGATTATTATTGTCCAAAGTTGTACTGTTTTATACGATAATTGTAGATAGGCAAGATGTACAGCTTTAAATATTATACCCTTGTTAGATAATTCCCATGTTGTGGCCAAGTGACAGAAAGATATGGAAATATTATAGTTTTTGACGGAAGGAATCTAATAGAAGAATCTGTTAAATTTTGTAAGACTGAGCTCGAATAAACTAATCACATACAAGCTTAAATAAAATTTCATTCTAAATTAATAGGTGATAAGAGAAATAACTTGCTAAATTTATATACATGTTTGACGTCATATATTATTTATACATGAGACAAATTAACATTCACTTATATTTTAACGTACTCCTATCTGTTATGAATAATGTTCCTACCTATTAATCTCCGTGATTCCCTTTCGTTGTCTTATCAGCACATTTCATCTTGGAACAATCAAATCAGAAGGAATGATTCTCTGGCTCAAATAAGTAACCTAAATAAGATAATCGATCAGTGTTGACCTCCTGTTATTGCAGGCCTTTTCAGGATTTCTAACCACCACAGTTCAACTCAAAAATCAGTTGCACGGTGCAAAGATTTTGTAAAGATTATGTAAATTTTGCAACGACTTGCAATATATTAGAAATCGATGAAAAAATCACGGAATAACAACTTGCTTAATAACATTCGATAATTTGAAGGGAAATGGTTTTTCTCTTTTCGAGGAAACGCGAACATAATCCTCCCTCTCTCATTTATTGCACTACACAGCATTCAGATAAATTACTGCATAATCAACATAACCAACGTGTACGTGCTCCAGGGGAAAAGAGGAATCTGGCTTAAGATACTACCGGAGCAAGCTGATCTTGTTCCTATTGCAATTCAGGTAACATTTGGATTTCATGTTTGTCTTCATTATTCAAGTAATATATTGGTTCTATCCGATGTTTCAAGCTCAAACAGAATTAGTAAGAAAATGTCTACCAGAACTGATGTCCCTTTTCTTTGGTCTACCAGGAAGGTTTTAACTACCACCACTGCGAACCAGGATACGTGATGCTAACGTATTGGATTCCTGACGAGCCATGCATGCTTCCTGATAGCCCTTCTCATCTTATCGGTGTCGGAGGATTTGTGATCAACGACAAAAGGGAGGTACAATTCTTGGTGCTAAGTTCAGTTCTTGTATGTCATATACACATATATTATCTTCCCATGACCTCGAAGAAGTTGGAATTTCGACAATTTTCAGGTCCTTGCGGTGAAAGAAAAGTGCCCTTGTTATTGCTCTACTGTCTGGAAGATGCCTACTGGATTCATTAACAAGGTGATAGTCTTAATTCCACTATATATTGCCTGCTATTTATACGGCGATTAATTACCCCAAAGGCGATCGACATCGTCAACGTTTGATTTGATCATTTTTCAGTCTGAAGATATATTCTCAGGAGCAATGAGAGAAGTAAAGGAAGAAACTGGCGTGAGTACACTTGTTTTGTTTTCCTCGTATAATCCTGTTACTTGGTCACTTCCATTATAAATCCTCGGAATCTACGGTAACCAATTCGTCACATTTTGCAGGTAGACACAAAATTCCTGAAGTTGGTTGCGCTCAGGTAGCTAGTTTAATTTATGTTTTCATGTTAAATGAGCCCACATTTTGTGCTACAAGTTCTAATTGATGGGGCAATTTGGCAGGCATGCTCATCTGGTGGCTTTCGAGAAGTCAGATCTGCTCTTCGTGTGCATGCTTAAGCCCTTGTCTTACAATATCAGAATCGACGAGAAAGAAATCCAAGCAGCTAAGGTAGTTCAATATTTATTAATATATAGAATGAACAAGCTGATCTAGCACCATGTAGTAATTGGTCGAGCTTAATTCATTGCGTTAATTAGATATATTTTGACGCAGTGGATGCCCCTTGAAGAGTTTATTGAACAACCGTTTTACCAAGAAGATCACATGTCAATGAGGGTGATTGAGACCTGTATTGCAGCCTACGAAGATCGTTACGATGGGTTCACTGCTCATCGGTTGAGCTCAAAACTTGATGGGAAATCGTCTTACTTATATTACGACGCTACTACATCAATATTAACACCCGTAGGTTCTACTAATATTTATTAAAATAAAAACACCGTATGCTCTTACCGTCACTTTCAGATGTGCATGATCATATAATAAGACGATTTGAGTATAGCTAATTATATGACAATTTTTTCTTATTTCATTGCACAGGGTTACCCATTTTATATACCAGTTTTTAACGAAATACAAAAGTAAATATATATTTGAATAACTTGCACAAGCAAATTAGTGAACGCACTAATACGTTGAATTGCGTTCAACATCATCGCTGGAATCGACTGAACATGTAATTATGGTCAGAAAAAGTAGTGCTAAACCTTTAACTAAAAAGGTATAAAGAATATCCGGCTATTAAGTTTGATGAAATCAGTCGATGAACTTTTGGAAACAAAAGATGGACAAGGAGACAATTAAGAGGGTCAACGACTCAAATGAACCTTTTTAAAACAAGAGACGAGCAAGGAGACATTTAAGACGGTCGAGTATGGTGGCCACACGCGTGGCAAACAAAGGAGGTGTTTCGTCATCTTCCAGGCCTAAGCCTCGTGCACCACCTTCTGGCTTCTGGTGCTTTCTATATTCAATCTGGCAATTTTTTCCACGTCATACGTCACGTAGTTCCTGTGATTTATTGCTCTCTGCCTTCGCATGGTTGGTCACCTGGCTGTGGTTTTCTAGAGACTTGTGGCTTTCATTTTGAACTTTGAAGCAATTTCAATTTTTTATTTCTTAATATATTTTCAGCGTGAGCAAGAGGTCTCCTTTTATCATATTTTCCCATGCATTAGGTTATTATATGTGAATTAAGAAGTACTTTAGAATCACTTAAAAGATTAAAAAATAAAATAAAAGGAAAAAAGCTATTCTTTGATCGTCTTGTTTATGTAGTTTCTAGATGTTGGACATTTCAATGTTAAATTAAACTTTTATGGCAAATCCCTAACATGTAAAATAAATAAACTTCATTTTTGTAAATTGAATTGTGATTACAATTCAAAGAAGGCCTTACTAATATGTTACTCAGTCTTGTCCCGGTTGTTTTTAAAGAAAAAAATATAATATGTATACATATTAATTATAATAAATAATACAATGAAATAGAAAAAAGTAAAAATAAATGAATACATAAAAAATAATTATAATGCAGTGATAATAATATATTTTAACATATATGGATCCTCAAGCAATAATAAACGTATCGATTACAAGAACATAATTGAAAGACTAGTTCCTTTATTTTTTTGAAGATTCATTATTTTCTATTTTGGTGTGATGTATTTAATGAAAGCAGAACAATATAATTGTACGAAGCATAGCTCACCGAACAAGAAGACAAAAAATGGGTGGGAAGGAAGGGAGCAGGAAAGAGCAACTCTTGGGCCATGACCCGTTATAGTGTATTTCCTGCCCGAAACTCTTGGACTTTTCTTCCAGGGCAACGCAGCCACCGCGAAGAGTTGTTCACTTTTAGACTTTCAGCTTTTAGGAGACTTGGGGGAAAAAAAAAACTGTTGACAATTTTCAAAGCCAATAACAGTAGTAGGAGAATCTAGAACTTCTTACAGTTCAAAACATACATACGACCTTTGTTTGCCCATACTTTCCACGCTAACGGATCTTCTCTGGTCTGAGCCACTTTCATAAGCTCATGTCCTGCGAAAGCCAGTCAAATGTGTCTTAATTATTACCTGCAATTTTATATTTTTCCCCACCCTAAAAAAATTATTATTTTACAACTAAAACCGCTAAAAGTAGAAAACCAAGTTCTGGCCACCTGTTTTTGTTTGCTTATATATTAAAGCCTTTCAGGACCGGGAAATCCAAAGCCAAAGAAACCAGGTGAAGCAACGCTTATTTCATATAGTTTTGTTTTCATTTTAGAATTCTGTTTTTATTTCGGGGGATTGTCGTGGTCGTAACTTTCTCATCTGGTCAACGTTGTCTCCTATAAATATGGACATAGTTATACCCTCAATTCCAAACTGTGTTTTCATGTCTGTGCATGGATTCGATTTTCCCTCCTAATTATAACCCAGAATTGTGTTTGTTGTATTCACGTTCTACTTGTCCCTGGTTTCCGATTTTCAGAAAATCCTTTACGGTCCATTTTGGTGGTTTGGGTAAGAGTGGTTTCGCAGTTAGATCGTCGACGAGTGTGATGGGGTCCAGAGAAGACTACTCCAAGCCAAAGATCGTTACCGGGGACTACGGTTACGTCCTTGAAGATGTTCCTCATTTGACCGATTACCTTCCCCATCTTCCTGTAAGTTTGTTAATTTCGCACAAGTTGCTTTTTGTCTGGTTCATTATCTGTTCAAATTTAGAGCAGCGTGATTAATTGTTGTTGCTGTTCTTCGTCTATTACTTGGCAGACTTACCCCAATCCGTTACAAGACAATCCCGCTTACTCGGTTGTCAAGTAAGTTCATATACATGATTATATCGTTGACCCATCATAAATGCTGTTTGCGACATAACATCTTTCTAACTGATTAATGTTTCCTTTTATTTTATTGTTTTTAAGGCAATACTTTGTGCATGTGGATGACACAGTTCCCCAGAAGGTTAGTCTTCCATTCCACCATAGCATGGCTTTGTTTTTTATTTTTATTTTTCTACTCTTCTGTGTTTGATTTTGATGTCAAACGAAGATAACTGACTTCTTATATCAGTTTTGTTGGTGCATTTATTTTGTGGGTTATAACCAATTTAGTTACTTCTTGTGTTGTCACTTGTCATTTGGTTTTCAGATTGTGGTTCACAAGGACAGTCCTAGAGGAGTACATTTCCGACGTGCTGGACCTCGCCAGAAGGTATAAGTTTGTGGGCCTTGCAAACAAGATTATGGAATGGTCCAATTCTTTTGTCTGTTTATGTATAAGGGTATTTGCTGGGTGTTTCGCAGGTGTACTTCGAGTCGGATGAAGTTCATGCTTGTATTGTGACATGTGGAGGTCTCTGTCCCGGACTCAACACCGTAATAAGAGAACTGGTGTGTGGCTTGTACCATATGTACGGTGTTAAGAGAGTCCTG
This sequence comes from Erythroxylum cassinoides, assembly GCA_027478405.1. Classification (NCBI taxonomy): domain Eukaryota; kingdom Viridiplantae; phylum Streptophyta; class Magnoliopsida; order Malpighiales; family Erythroxylaceae; genus Erythroxylum; species Erythroxylum cassinoides. The sequence goes on from JANIPM010000232.1 coordinate 19,035,247, forward strand.
GGAATTGATGTAAGTCACCTCTGTTGCCTCTGCTTTTAGATTGCTCTTCCCATATTCTTATTTGGCTGCATCTTGTGAATTCCTTTTCATTGTGTATGTGGAAATGTGCCTTTGCCTTTTTTCCATTTGGATAATGCTTCTATTATAATTCCTGGTCGGTTGCGCCAAAACAAAGGCAGTGCTATTCTGACTGTGGTCTGTAGAATTCAAGTGTTGCTTTTCCCTTCTTAAGACTTCAAATTACTCTTTGGCCTGTCAATGGACTTTACTCTTTTTTCAATTTCTTTAATTTTTTTTTTCATTTCTTAATCTTTTGGGAAGAACAGAGTAATAATTCCATTCAACATATCTGCATAACCTATGTGATTGACAACTCATAATCTGGTGAAATCTGTAGGGTGGATATAGGGGTTTCTATGCTCGGAACACTATCTCCTTGACACCAAAGGTTGTGAATGATATTCACAAACGTGGCGGGACAATTCTGGGAACATCTCGAGGTGGTCATGATACTGTAAAAATAGTTGACAGTATTCAGGACAGAGGAATTAATCAGGTTTGTTGGATACATCACTTGGCTGGCTTCTTTATAATGCAGGAATGGTTCAACTGCGCAATCAATGGATTTTCATTTCTAGTTCTTTTTCCATTTTAGGTCTATATCATTGGAGGAGATGGCACACAGAAGGGGGCATCGGTGATATTTGAGGTAATTTCATTTATGGGATCTTTGTTTAAAAAGTACAGATTCTTTAGGATTTCTAGTGACTGGTGCAAATTAAGTGCATAAATATAAGTACCTAGAAAATTACAAATTGAAATGATGATTGTGAAATTGGACAATGTGATGGCAGAAAATTTCAAAACCAGATTGTCAATTACTTAGTTGAAAATGGAGTAATTTTGCTTTTACCCTAAATGAAACCTTCAATTTTTAAATCTTGCAGGAAGTTAGAAGAAGAGGTCTCAAAGTTGCAGTCGTTGGAATCCCTAAAACAATTGATAATGACATTCCGGTAATTTCCTTGGCTTAATAATTTGCTAAGGCAGTTTTTAGTTAAACCAGTGCACCTTATATCTGAAAGCTGTTGGACATTATCAACGATATCAATTGTCGCGCGTTCTAAACTTCTTTGTGAATCTAGGTTATTGATAAGTCCTTTGGCTTTGACACTGCTGTTGAGGAGGCTCAACGTGCTATTAATGCAGCACATGTTGAAGCTGAAAGTATTGAGAATGGTATTGGCCTTGTGAAGTTAATGGGTCGCTACAGTGGTAAGCTTCAGCTCATATCTTGAAGTCATCCATCATATCTGCTCAAACACCAAGTGGCCTTATCTTTTCCGCTTGCGATCTGGTCTAAGATACGCCACTTTATCTTATGTGGTGAATTTTCAAGCTTTTTAACTACCATTCGATTTTTTTTCCCCCACCTCTTAGCTACCTAAAAGATATTCTTTGGATTATTTTTTATGAGCTTGTTTGACTTTCATGCAAGAGTTTTTTGAGTGATTTTTCCTCAGGTCCACCGATTTTAATGCTTTATGCTGTGATTTGAACTTTACTGTTTATATGTTCATAAGTATCTTATTTTCTGCTAATTAGAATCAAGTCGCTTGCTAGTCTTGAGCAGCCTTCATATTTTCCTATCCCTGTCCTCTTCTTTGTCTTCTCCAAATATTGATTCAAAATAGCGTGTTATGATTTTTCCTGCATTAAGGAAATATGATGAAACCATGGTGCAGGGTTCATTGCTATGCATGCAACTCTTGCAAGTCGAGATGTAGATTGTTGCCTGATTCCGGAGTCACCCTTTTACTTGGAAGGGGAAGGCGGACTTTTTGAATACATTGAGAAACGACTTAAAGAACATGGGCATATGGTCATTGTGATAGCTGAAGGTGCTGGGCAGGAACTGTTATCTGAGAGCATTCGGACAATGACCAAGCAGGATGCTTCAGGAAACAAGCTTCTTCAAGATGTTGGACTGTGGCTATCACAGAGCATAAAGGTGATTCTGAATCAAATGCTTCTGCCTTGCACGATAATAAATGAGAGAGCATATTCCACATATAAGACACAAAGCTTGGACTCTTCAACTCCTCAAGTTCAAACTTTAGCCACCATATATCTTCAGATTGGTGACGTGTTTTTCTAGAGAATTGATTGGTTTTCCTTTTGCAGGACTATTTTTCACAGCGGAAGAAGATGACTATAAACCTCAAATACATAGGTAGATACTGCGTGCTTCTAACGTATTTACTTCTAGTTTATTAAACTAGTAAAAAGTTTTTGTTGGACTTGTATGATTAAGACAGGATAAATTATTTGTTCCTACAGATCCAACATACATGATCCGTGCTATTCCAAGCAATGCATCTGACAATGTTTACTGTACACTTCTGGCCCAAAGTGCTGTGCATGGAGCAATGGCTGGTTACACAGGGTATACAAGCGGTCTTGTAAATGGGAGACAGACTTATATACCCTTCTATGTGAGTGATTGGATTTTCTTGTTCTAAAATTTGCTTCTTTAATCGATTATTATCTATTTTTGCCCTGTATACGTTGTATTTTGGGATGATCTCTCTTTGTCATTAACAAGTTACGTATGGTTTTCATGACTGCCCTTTTTTAGGCTCTCTCAAGCATTCGTTTTCTTATCTTTTCTGTGCTCTGTTGCTTTACGTAGTTACTCTTTAACTTCGCATCCAGTGATTTGCTCAGTGTGCTCCGTATAACTTCTTTTTATTTATGCTCTCTTGCCATCTCCTCTGTTTCTTCCTTTCTTGACTTTTCTTTTTTCAAGATCTTTCCATCTTGATAATTTATTTATGTTTATGGGTTTGAGTGTAGTATATTCCATTGGAACTTTCTATACCAAAACTAGTAAAATTCTTTCGACATCAAAATCTGATATTGCAATGGCTTGACTAACTGTGTCAACGGTTTTGGATGGCTGGTCTGCAGCGCATCATTGAGAAACAACACCAGGTGGTCATAACAGATAGAATGTGGGCTAGGCTCCTGTCATCAACCCACCAACCGAGCTTTTTGAGCGCTAAAGATATCATGGAGGATAAGATAGAGGAGAGTCTCAAAGAGAAGCAAGAGGGAGGACAAACTTATCAATTGTTGGATAACGGAAATTGTAGGAGTGAAGTTTTGTTGAAGAAGGAGGTCACCGGCCAATGATTGGAGATTGAATACAATAGTGCTCTTTGGATTGTTTCCACGCTTGTGGATTCTGGTTGATTTCTTGCTTTAGCTTATAAATTGGACTAGGAGAGGAAGTTAATATTCCCCGAAGACACTTGTTTCTGAGGTTAATGGCAAGGTTGAAGGGACAAGAATCAGCTATCCTGAATTATACGGTAGAACTAGAATAAGTTGTTGTATTAAAAGCATGTTTTGTGGTTTTGCACCACATCTTATGTATGGAAAGCATTAAGACTTTGTTTTGAAGCAAACTCAGACACGATATGTAAATACACAAACCCTAAATAAATTAACCAGAGGACTAAAAAAAAGAGATTGATATACTAGTCTAATGCCTTCAAGAAATTGACAAAAAATCAGCGAAAGTTGCATGTTCTAAATAGCTGAATTCATTAACACAAATAATGTAAGCAGAGAAGCAGAGGCCTCGATACTCTGTTATTCCCTTAATCGAGTGGAGCGTTGAAATGATGAGTTTTGCTAGCCATACATCAACTTTGTTTCTATATGACCGATACTGGAATAATGATTAGTATTTTTACCCTACATTCTAATCTCCAACGTATCATTCTCAATTTCTCTAAAGCCATATCCAAGTTTCCAGCAACTTATCATACAAATTGATCTTCAACTTAGATTAAGAAATCCTCGAAAATTGTTACAAATGCAACTGAAGAAGACGAAGAAGGAAACGGTCACAGAGACAACTTCACTAGCTGTTAGAATTTAGCACAAAACGCAGCGTTTTTAAATAACGTCTACCATTGTTATCATACGGACAAAACTATGATATCATATTCCAATTGTATATAGGTTGGGTTGTAATGAATGTGAGATTATGTCATAACTGAATGAGATTTGAATTCTCTCTCTTTCAGTGCATGTTTGTTCTCTTTCTTAATTCTTCTTAATCTATTATGCTCTTACATAATTCTTCTGGTTGATTTATTTACACAACAAATTGGTATCAGAGCACGCGATTCTGGGAGACGATCATGATCGAAGGTAAAAGAAATGTAGAACTTCGTAAGGTGGAGGACAATCTTAAGGGGCTGATGGAAAGGATGCTCGCAGAGATGAACAACAGGACAGAGAAGGTGGAGACGGAAATGTCAAAGTTGAGAAATATGATGATGCACATGTTACAGAATGTAGGATTAATTCCGGTTAGATCACTAACCTTAATGCGGAAGCGAATTAATCTTTATGTTGTCTTCTGCCCACGTG
>JANIPM010000232.1:19042404-19064561 GCA_027478405.1 Erythroxylum cassinoides
CGTCGCGGCGTGCGACGAACTCCGAACCCAGAAATCCCAGAAATTCATCTGATCTTTTGGTCTAAACTCATCCAAATCCGTTCTAATCACTCTCAATCAGTGTTAAACATTAAACCCAACTGATTTCTAACCTCAGATCATCATTTAACTCAAAAACCCAAATCAAACCAACGAAAACCCTATCACCCGATTCTCTCCAATTCTCTAAACAATTTCATACTCAATCAATGATCAAACTAAACAATTTAAGACATAAACAAGTAGAAACTTACTTGATTCCAACTTCAATCCTTTGGAAATCCTCCAAGAACCTCCAAATCCCAAGCTTTGCTCACCCACGGCAACTCTCTTTTCCTTTGAAGGCAAAACAAGTTCGTGGATGTCGATAATCAAACATTTAAGCTTATATATAAGAGATTTAATGGGCATGCTTGGCTAATCATCTGCCACCTGTCCAATTCTTAGGGTTTATCAGTCCAAATTCTTATTCTAATTTTCTCCCAATTTGACAATGATCATTTATGATAAAACCCGAAATCATAACTCCAATTGTTTCATATCAATTGCCAACCAATTTCGGACTCGGAATCAAATAATTCAGTCACTAAGCCAAATTTTCCGGTCCGGATCCATCACTCTAAAAATTCTGGAAAAATTCCCAGAAATTTACAAAATTAAGAAATACCCAATCCTATGCTCACATTCCAATTTCCATTCCTCTGAATTCAATTTCACTCCAATTCCATATTTAAACCTGATATGTACACTTATTACTAACTCTCCAATTTTCATAGTCCAATCTTCCTCTATACAATTTTAACCAGGTTTCCGATTTACACAATCAAGTCAGGAATTTGTCATACATGTATGTACATATATATATATACTTATACAATCAATAATCATTTACCAATGACTTTCGAAACTATATGCATGAGCAATGCAACTTTTGCCTGTACTCAACCCTGAACCGATCCAATTTTCCGACATACCCGTCATACCGGTAACGGGATGTTACAGTTCTTCTTTAAGGGACTTCGGCCAGAAATTGGAGTTATTGTTAAACTACGTGAACCTAATTCCCTGCACCAGGCGTATACACTAGTGAGGAAGCAAGAAGCCATATTAGCGTCAGTGGGTCATACTTTTTTCAATCGAAGCAACACTCCGAGGCATATGATTAACAGCGTCCACCCTAACGTCCACCCTAGAGGCCCATCATCCTTTAGCATATCGAGGAACTCAAGTTCAGATGGATTACTGCCAACTCCAGTATCCTTGCCGAGTTCTTCCTCACAGGCAAGATCATCTAAACCATACAAGTCAATTAGTAGTAAAGATTTCGATGAAAAAAGGGCAAAGAGATTATGCTTCTGGTGTGATGAGAAGTATACATTGGGTCATAAGTGCAGGAAACGACAATTACAATTCTATGTGATGTCGGAGGAAGATACATGGATTAAAACTCCACCCGAAGTAGAAGAGGAAGAAGCAGATGGATGCTCCGAGCAAAACAACATTCCTTTAGTCTCAATGCAGGCAATGTTGGGTTGTTTAGGGAATACGGAGTTTTAACAAATGAGGGTGATAGGTATGCATCAGAGGAGGCAGATCCACATCTTAATAGATAATGGTAGCACGCACAACTTCATGGATTCTTAGGTGATTAAAAGAGGTGGGTGTGACATACAGGACATAGAGTCGATATCCATAACAGTAGGTGACGGATTATAGCTGAAGTGCCACCAACGTTGTCGAAATTTTGCATAGACCATACAAGGAGCTCAATTCACCATGGATGTTCTGGTTTTGTTGTTGGAAGGGTGCGACACAATCTTAGGGGTACAGTGACTGATCAGCCTGAACGACGTGCTATGTAACTTCAGAGAAAGAACCATGACATTTCAGTGGGCTGGTAAGGTAATGACAATTTACGGGAACCCAGAAGGGAAATCGCGAATCCTCTTAAGCAAAGGATTCAAAAAACTCCTGTGCGGCCCATCAGAAGGACAATTATTCATGCTGAGGTTAACAACATCACTTGAGTTCCAACTGCAATATATGAGCTTAAGGGATGAACATTGGGGTGCAACTGACGAAATCAACGCCATTCTGTCATAACATGCAGAGATTTTCTGAGAGCCGACGCAACTACCCCTAGACCGTAAACAGAATCATCAGATTGTCTTGAAGGAGAGAGTGGAAACTATTAACGTACGCCCTGATAGATATTCAAAAATGCAGAAAGACGTAATGGAACAGATGGTGAGTGATCTTATGAAACAAAGTTTCATCCAGTACAGTTGTGGACCCTATGCATTACCGGTGGTATTGGTGAAGAAGAAAGATGATACCTAATGTGCATAGATTATCGAGAACTTAACAAGAACACGGTTAAGGATAAATTCCCGATACCGTTAATCAAAGAGTTGTTAGATGAGTTACATAGAGCAAGCTGGTTCACCAAGTTAGACTTGCGCTCCGAGTTCCACCAAATCAGGATGTAGCTGGAGGATGTCTCCAAGACATCGTTTCGGATGTACGAGGGCCATTACGAATTCATGGTCAGGCCCTTCGGCTTGACAAACACCCCCTCAACATTCCAAAGACTGATGAATGATGTATTTTGGCCATATCTATGCCAATTCATATTAGTTTTCTTCGATGATATATTAATTTACTGCCCATCTTTCCAATCACTCGTGAAACACCTCTCAGTAGTCATGCAAACATTGAACAAGAATCAATTTTTTTTAAGGGAAATAAATGCATCTTCAGGGCGGGTCAAATCGAATATTTGGGATATACAATATCAAAGAGTGGTGTTGCAACATACTCTAGGAAGGTGAATACGATATTGGAATGGCCAGAACCAAAGAGAATTACAGAGCTCTTAGGGTTTTGGGGCATTACCGGATACTACCGTCAGTTCATTAAAGGGTATGAGTTAATAGCCAAACCATTGACAGATCTGTTAAAGAAGGAGAGGATAACCAACTTGGTCTGGCGATAGGAAGAGAGGGCTACCTTTAAATTGTTGAAGAACGCAGTCACCTCAACCCCAGTTCTAACCTGACCGAATTTCTATAAACCCTTCGTAGTAGAAGCAGATGCAAGCGGGCAAGGAATTGACGCAATGTTGCAATAGGAAGGGCACCCAATTGCCTTCCTAAGTAAATCAACCCCTCAACACCACTAAGGAAGGGCACCCAATTCAGCTCGCCCCGAGTTATTACAAACTATTAAAATTCCCTAAGGGAGCTGGCAAAAAATTAGCATTGATTTCATCGAAGGTGTTCCTCGATCAAAAGGGAAATCAGTCATCTTGGTCGTAGTGGACATATTTTCTAAATACTCTCATTTTGTTTCATTTAAACATCTATACATAGCAAGTGAGATCGCAGAGCTATTTCTCAATCACATGTTTAAACTACGCGGTATGCTCGAAGGTATTGTTGGTAACAAAGATCCAGTATTTTTGAGCAAGTTCTGGCAAGAATTACTCCAACTGCAAGGTGTCTATTTGAAATATTCCACTACATATCACCTGCAGTCGGACGGTCTTACAGAAGTGGTGAACAAGATCTTGGAGACTTACCTTTGGTGTTTCTGTGGAGAGGAACCTCAGAGGTGGAGCGAATGGATGGCGTTTGCTGAGTGGTGGTATAACACCACATATCGATCCTCTATTAATTTGATGTCATTCGAAGTTCTTTATGGATACTCTCCTTCGATTTATACTCCATACGTAGCAGGGGATTCCAAGGTGATATAAGTTGACAGAGTATTGTCGAGTAAAGAAGGAATGATAAGGGTGATGCAATTTCATTTACAGCGGGCTCAAAACAGGATGAAACAATATGCAGACTCACGACGATCAAAAAGAGAGTTCGAAGTGGGTGAAATGTTGTTTATGAAATTACAACCATACAAGCAACACTCACTACAGAGAAGAAACAATTAGATGTTAGCACCGCTTTACTACGGTCCATATAGAGTATTACAGCATATAGGTACGGTGGTTATGTGCATATTTCCTCCCTTTCTTTATTCTTCTAAATCTATTCTGCTCCCAACCCCTCGTACGTAATTCTTCTGTTGATTTATTATTATTTTTTTGTTACACAGGAAGCTAAAACATTAAGAATCTAAAAGCAGAGTCACAGGGGCGGGGATGCCTGAGTGGCGACAGCGAGGATGACGCAGTCCAGCCGAATCCTGAATTAAGACTTCGTGGATAAGCGATGGCAGGTCCCATAAGTACTGAAGGCCCGACCTGGATGCAGCTGCTAAAGAGGCGAGGAGATCAGCATACTGATTACCCTCGCGATGGATATGCTAGAAGTGGACCTCCCACGGTCGGTGGAGCAACCCTCGTATACCTGTCAACAACAAAGAGATGTCAGTCAAGTTGGCTGTGGAGGGGGAGAGGATGTTGATTATCTCAAGCGAATCCACTTCCACAACCACACGGCGATAGCCACTATCCCACACCAAGCTGAGCCCGGTGTGGACCTCCCATAATTCGGCTTCAAGGGGTACCGCGTCCAAGATAATGAAGAAATTCTGTTCATTTATTTACACAACATAAATAAGTCTTTATATAATATATAATAGATTTAATATCAAATGTCACCGTTACAAACAAAAACTGAAGAACTGGAAGTTCGAAAAGGATCAAATCTAATGGGGATGCGTTTCATACTGATGGTGAACAAGCAGGATCAGACCCGTCTTGCCCAATATTACGAATGGCTCACTCTTATAGAACGCCGTGCTCTGGAAGGCGAAATCGTACGTAAATGCCTTGCCCGCACTGGCCAACAGGTTTGGGTTTCTTTTTAATTGCTTCAAGCTCCGTACTTTTGTTGCAATTTTGTTGGTTGCCTTATGAATGTAGCAATTCCGTTGTTGAAAATGTTCCTGGTTTCTCATCGCCAACTTCAAATTTGCTTTCTATTCCTATATTCAAATCAAAATTTGCAGCAATATTTTTGATGTTGTAGATTATGCTTTGATGGCAGTGTTCATTTGTGGAGCATCGTAACTACAAAATTGTGTATACACGATACGCATCATTGTTTTAGTTGGTTGGAGTTTACAATGAAGAAGTAAGTTGCAGTTGGTTCTTTCCCTTATGTCTCTGTTTTGTTTTGTTTTCTTTTAGGCCTTTGTATATTCTTGCTTTAACGCAATTAATTTGCCCAATCAAATTTAAGTCTTCAAGCCAAGGATTTACCTTACATACCCAACAGGGCAGTAGTTAATAGTGAATGATTTGATTAAGTAGTCGTAGTAATACCTAATGTGAGTTCTTTAAAGTTTGTATATCACGAGTCCATCAAACTGCATCTGGACTAAAAGATTAAGGCAAGCACTCTGGATTTGTTTTGTCTATCTGTATTTTGCTTATTCCAAGCTTAGTCCCATGTCCTCCGTTCATTTTGGTTTCCGATACTGATTCCCTTATCTTGCCGCAGAACAGCTATCAATTTTGGTATTCATTCATTTCTTGGTTGAAACCATGGATCGACATATTGGCACTATGGTGAGTTCTTCTGCTCACAAGGATGAACAACTCCATTTCACCTCCTGATCTGGGGTGCTTCCTTTAATTTTACTCTCTTTCATGTTGCGTATTCTTATAGGTCATGATGATGTCGAAAGCTTAGAACTCTTTTGATTTGCTTCCTTGTATTTTACCTTCCCTTTTCTAAATTCTGATTTCTTTCCATCAGTATGAACTAGACATCATGTTCCTTTTAGAAAAAGCGCAATTCATGCCGGAGGAGATGGTCATGAATGGTCGTATTGTTGAGAAAAACAAGTCTAATATCCAGAGCCCAATCCAGCTGATGGAACTGATTCGCTCTGTGACTTATTTATGATGTTAGCATTCTGATTTGGGTCTTACCCTGTTGTATGACGAATTATGCTTTGATAGACAATGTAACATATGAAGAACAAAATTTTCTTATTAACACATCTCCTGAATATGTATAAGAGATTGATCAATTGAACCAATAACATGTAATTACTTTCGAGATATATCTTATGAAATAATCTTTTGGTGTTTCTGAACACAACATTTCACTTGTGGTCTTTTTGAATACAACATTTCACACCTATGCATATCCTGCCAATAGCTCTTAAAACTAATGAAATTTAGCATGAAGTTGGGGTCATGTAAGATTAGACAGCTGCTGGCCTTCCATCTTTTCTTGGATCGCTTACAGCAGTTAGGATTCCACGGAGAACTGAGGAATCTTTAGTATGCCTTCCATACTTGCGACCTAAATTTTCAACCGAATTTTGAAGAGTTTGAACAACAAGCTGAACAATAGCTCCACTTGCCATAGGCTGCAGTCGATGTCCCCTTTCTTTCAAGAAAACCTTTCTTTCTTCTGCAAGCTCTATATGATCACCATCAATAATTGTCCAGTTCTCATACAAAACAGCATTTGGTATCAACTGCACAGAAACAAGGGTGATTCAAATGTCACCAAAAACTAGCAATTGGGCAAACAATATTGGACAGGAAAAAAGGGGGACAAATGAGGAATCTTGGGGTAAACCTTATGGTAGACCCGGGGACTTTGAACTGCAGTTAGGGGATCCATGCCCAAGATAAAATGGTTAAGAAAAACTTGTATTACCGCTGGGATGATGTTCAGTCCACCACTCCCTCCAATGACACCAGCAAGATGATTATCCTGCGATGTCAGAAGAGATTAAATGTATATAAGAAGATGAAATAACCATTAGCTCGCTGATGATATGCCTACAGATGATCTTAATCAACTTAGCAAGTGGTGTTGAGGAGTTCCAAGAATTTCTAGCTCATGCAAAGTCAAAAAACGTATCATTAAAGATCAAATAATACCTTGGTGACAATGATTGGGGTCATGGATGATAACGGTCTCTTGTTGGGTGTGATAAAATTTGCCGGAGCTGGAGGAAGCTTGTCAGGGGATACCTCTGTGGGTGCTGAGAAGTCTCCCATCTCATCGTTGAGCACAATACCAGTAGAAGGAGAGAGTACTCCTGCTCCAAAAGGATAATTAACGGTTGTGGTCATGGAAACAGCATTTCGTTCAGCATCTACAACGCAAAAATGGCTTGTTCCATGATCTCTAAGCTGACTCCACCTGCAGTTTTCACGCAGAGAGCTTCATCACTGCGAGTTAGTGGCAGTGATGCCAATGGAAACTTCTGTACTCAGCCAATTGTTTGAATTAAAAGGAAAAAAGCTCACACCTGTTCATATAGTATTCTGAAGGGAAAGTTGTATTATCCATTATCATTTCCCTAATTTTCTTGGCATAAGATGGAGAAAGCATTTCAGACACATAGGTGCTTATATCCACGAAATTAGGGTCACCTAAGTTCATACGAACAGCCATCATGTGTTTGAGTGCTTCAATAAGTCGATGTAGACCAAGCTCCCCTTTGGTAGCATTCAAAGTTCCATAACTGTCAAGAATGTTTAAGACCTGTTTTTACATTCCCGTCAGACGAACTCAATCCACGAGCATTTAAAAATAATAATAAACTAGATTATTTCAGCTTGTCCTGGTACTAAGAAGCACTATTTGCATCGGGATTTGCTTCATGAATAGAGAATCGTAAAGACAAAACGGGAAGGATAACCCACCAAAGACAACCCCAGCGTCCCACTTGAGGGCGGAGGCATTCCATATATCGTGTGGCCCATCACATTCACGCTCATGGATTCTGTTGTTTCCACCTTGTAGTTCTTTAAATCCTCCATCGATAATATTCCGCCAGCTTGTTTCAAGTCATTCACCAACTTCTCACCGACTGTGCCATTGTAAAAGGCTTGTGGCCCTTGTGCTGCCACAGCCTCCAAGCTTTTAGCTAGCTCCACATTGTAACATCTATCACCAGCTTGTAACAGCTTCCCATTTGGTGCAAACACTTGGCGAAGTCCAGTATCATTCATGATTTTTCCTGCGTTTCTGGCTATGTTTAGTCCAAGATAAGGAGCAACTATGAACCCATCTCTGGCAAGTTCTATGGCTGGTTGGAACAGAGTCTTCCAAGCCAGACGGCCATGTTGCAGCCAAGCTTCATGTAACCCTGCAATCTCACCAGGAACTCCAACTGACAGAGGACCTGAATACTTGTCTTTAATGCTGTTTGCATACATATTCTGTTTGTTGATAAAGAGATATTGAACAGATATGAGACAAAACAAATTTATCAAACTTCCTAGGATACCCAGTGGTCAACAATTAAGTTTCTGGGACGCAAAGGATGGCACTAAAATAATCAGTTAATTTCTAGTAGTAGGTTAGACTCTTTAGTCACGAGCTTCGATTCCTCAACTATGAAAATGATGAATTTCTATTACTTTCAACTCATAAGACAGATTTGCGAACCTTTGAAGCAGCTAATGGTGCCGTTTCTCTCATATCAAAAGCCTGTGCCTTCAAAGTCGATGAAGACCTTACAATCATGAAAGCTCCACCCCCAATTCCACTAGCCATTGGATTGACGACTCCTACACACAATGCAGTGGCAACAGCCGCATCAACAGCGTGTCCGCCTTGTCTAAGAATTGATGCACCAATTTCAGAACAACGGCCATCATCAGCTGCAACAACACCCTGCTCTGACTCAACAATTTCAGCTTCATTAACTTTAATACCCTCACTGTCCGCCTCTCCTTCCTCTGATACCCAAAATGTTAAGTCATCTCTCCAAATTAGGCCTGAAACTGAAGTGCAAACCATTTGCTTCCATTAATCACTTATATATGGAAATCTTTGCCAAAGAAAAAAGAATCCTTCTATGGTACTATACATCATCCTAGACCAGCCCATCAATAAGGATGATCAATGCTTACATTTTAAAATAACTCATCCCCTTTTTAACTTCCTCGTGTATTTTCTATGCACTTCTATGTTTAATATGAGAAAAGAGTCCCTCCTTAGTCCTCTCCCCTCTCATCATTTGAATGACATTCCTCCCTTCCTTCCATCATTTCCTTTTACGAAGTACAATACACAATCATCAGGACACTTATCTACATCTTTTCCTCATGTATGTGAATATCGATGGCCCACGAGTCTTTCTCAACTCGTTACCAATGAATGAATTAGAATTAACATTAACTCAATTACATGAAACTTCGTTTTCACAGATGGTGACTCAAGAAAATTGAACTTCCAGTCGACCAGCCAACTGGAATTTGATAAGATAAAACTTTTTTTTTTCCACCTTTTCTACCTGGAGGCCAATCCAAGCATTTACAATTCAGAACGATCAGCAGATTAACTTTTTATTTAGCACTGATGGTTCAGAGTTGACCAAGCAACTGATTCTATAATTTCGAAAACCAGAAAGCGAATTCTCAGAAATCCTTAAAATCCTAGAATCCTATCATGAATCAGGATGGTTCCGTGACAGTCAGCGAATAAAAGAGAACTTTGCTACGTATGAATTTAAAGCAAGCAAGAACAGAGCAATAAAGGGAAGCACAGAAAACTGACTTGAGATGGTGATAAATGCAAGAAAGAAGCAAAGGGCAAAGCTTTTCCCATTTTTCTTCCTTGTAGCTGAGATGTTACTGCCCAAAAGTGGAGCTTCCATGGTGATCCTTGGTTCCACCTCTCAGAGAAGGTGAAGCTGGTGGGCGCCTAGATTGTTTTACTTAAAAATTATAACATAAGTAAAAATTATAGCCACGTCCGACGTTTCTCCATTTATTATTATTCTCCAACTTTGGCGCGGAGTCTTGGGTTTGGTGAGACTTTTGATGCTGAACAAAACATCTAATCAATTGCATTCGTCACCTTATGATTCATAGAATTCTGTTTGTATATTTCTTCAAATTACATTTTAAAGAAAAAACTATTTTAGCATAAAATACAATGTTTCTTATTTTGATATTATTACAAGTCTAATCTATAGTTTGTAATTTATTAAAATTTTTATTTTTAATTTATTATGTATTTATTCATTATCTATATAGTGGCATTGAGAAACAATCCAGTCTTACTTTCATAAGTATACAAGATTTTAAATAAAGTAATTAATTATTTGTAATCACGTTCCTTCATCTAAAAGTACTTTTACTTACTTCAATGATAGTAGCGTGACGTAAGAGCTAACGTAGGGTGCCTAATATTGTTTTGTATGGTTTGACACGGACAGAAAGTTGAAAACGTTACATCCAAAGAACCATTACAAATAATCAGGGCAGATTCAGCCCAAAGCAGCGGTTGATTTCACGCAGCAGTTATCGAAGATTATAGGGGCCAGTCTGCGATTCCTGGCCAGGCTTCATTTGAAAGGAAATCTTAAAAAATATCAACGTTTAAGTTAAAACCTTATCACTGTTACAGTGTGTTAAATCAATCAGATGATTTCATTTTATACAAAATGATTGCCTTCTTGTAAGGTAAAAATCAACATCAACGTCTCAATTTTACACCAACTACGATTAAACCAGAGCCAACAATATCACACCACTGTTACGTGCATTGTTTTCTTGACTGATATACTCCAGCAACAGAAACCAAACCCGTCACGTGTTTGTTTGCTGGTTTACCGATAATGGGAGAGACAAATATTCCAATTTATTTTTTGTTATACATTTATTAATTATTGTTTTTTGTGTTGACGTTGAAAAACTAAATTCGGTGAAATGTAAAGAGGAAATAGCTTTAGTTATAATATCAACAATCCGAGCAGAAGGAGAAATATGTTGAATGAATAGAGTTTTGCTAGCAACTCGATTACAAACAAAGTAAATATCAATTTTAATATGCTTTGTACGAGCAATAATAAATTGGGTCTGAGAGTAGAAATGTAGTATTGAGATTATGACACCAAAAGATAGATTGAATATTAAATAATACCAGTTCACAAGGAAAAGCACTTACCTAACATAATTCTGCAGAAGCAAAAACAATACTTTGGTACTTAACTTTAGTGTTAGATTGAGCAACAACGAGTTGCTTCTTGGCACTCTATAAAATAAGATTAGGACCATGAAATATATAATAACTATATCTAGAACGTTGATCATTAGAACAATAAGCCAATTAGCATTACAATATGCCTGTAAAGAGAGGGAGGGAGATTTGGTGAATTGAATGTTATAGGAATGTGTCGAGTGAATCTATCATTGAATCTATTTTACCGCAGATCAGTGAATATTAGTGGGATATTGTAAAAATTGAGATACTTTATTGATAGTAAATTGAATGTTAGAACAAATGAGACAAAAATATTGAAGAGCACTAACAATACTGTGATATTCAGTACGATCAGAAGGGAGAACATCATCATTTTTAGATCAGAGAGAAATGAAGTGATAGTATATAAATTGGTTTAGATTTATCAAATTCAGCTCGAAGAAGGAGATCTTTGGTATAAATTGTTTTTTCTTTCTTCTTTCTTTCTTTTCCTATGGGTTTATTGGAAATAATCTCTCTACTAATTAAAGATATGATTGCATACTACTAGACTTCCTCAGACCCTGCTTATCAGTGGAACTTTCACTATATTGTTGTAGTTGTAGTTGTTGTGCTTGAGTGAGAAGAAGATCAAGAGAAGTGGTGTGAGCTTCAATACCTAAAAAGTAATGAAGTGGACCTAAGTCTTTTATAAAAAAAAAACAAAGTTGAGATCACGGATAAATATTATAATGAAATATGGTGAAGAATTAGTGACTAAGATATTATTCACATAAACTAAGAGAAAGGTTATGTGAGAGTTGGTTTGATGAATAAGAGAAATGTATTAGATTTAGAGGGCTTAATCTTGACTTGGGCAATGAAACTAAGATCGAGAGGTTTTTTTGAGACCATATAAGGCTTTATGGAGTCTACAAACATAGCAAAGATGGTGTGGATCTATAAAGCTAAGAGGTTGAGACATGTAATTAGGTTCCTTTAAGTAACCATGAAGGAAGCAATTATTAACATCAAGTTGGCGAATAGCCCAATTATAGGACATTACCAAGGTGATGATGTTGCAAATAGTGGAGAGTTTGATAACAGGACTGAAGGTGACAATATAATCAACACTTGAGGTTTGATGATAACCTTTGACTATAAGGCGGTCTTTATAGCACTTGAGAGAACCATTAGGATTCTTTTAGTGAAAAACACCCATTTAAAGTCGACAATATTTGTGTTTGATGGAGGAACAAAAGTCTATATGTTATTATGATTGAGAGCGCTAAACTCTTCAAGCATAGCTTGGTAACAATGAAGAAATTTATTGGCTTGAATAAAGGATCTAGGGTCTGAAGGAGTATTTTGGGTGGTGAGAATGTAGATTATGCAATCAGAAAAGTTAGTAGGGGTTACGTGTATAATCTTAGGTACATGATATCATATAGTGAGTAGGTTATTGTGTTAAGTTTGTGATATGGGAGAAGGAAGTAGAGGGTAGAGGTGAAAGAGATAAAGGTAAAGAAATGGAAGAGGAGGAAGGTGAGGTGGAAGATGACACAGGCAGAAATTTATAGAGAAAGAGATTTTTAAGGAAGTACATATGATGAGAATTATAGTTTAGAGGTGATAGGATTAAAGCACCAATAACCCTTATATTGAGAGGCACAACTAAGAAAAATACATTGTATAGAAGTTGGTGTAATTTTGTTTATACTAGTAGAGCCGAGATAAGGAAAACAGGCATAATTAAATACCCATGACTAAGGACAAGTTTGGTATAGCATATGACTTTATGGGGAGATTTGCGATGAAGAACATGAGTGAGTAATAGATTGATAAGGTAAACAATAGTGGTGAATGCTTTAAACCAAAGAAATTTAGGAAGAGAGGCATTAGGGAGAAGGGTAATTTTGGTTTCAGTTATGCAACGAATTTTATGCTTAGCAAGGCCATTTTGTTGACGTTTATAAGGGCAAGAGACACGAAAGGTGATACCATTAGAAAGAAGAAAGTGAGTAAAGGTACCTTTGATGAGTTCAGGAGCTCCATCGCATTGAAATGTTTGTATGGTCGTGGAAAAGAGATTTTATAATGGTTTTAAAGGTTTAAAAATGAAGTAAAGAATGAGTTTTGTAGTTCAGAAGACAAATCCATATAAAACGATTGAAGTCATCCACAAAGATAATGAAATATCAACCAGAGTGGGAAAGAGATGGAGAAGGTCCTGGAATATCACAATGAATTAGTTGTAAAGGTTTGAAAAAATTTGAGAAGGCATAGGAAATAAAAGACAAATACTTTTATCTTGAAGAAAAGAAGTACATGAATTGATGACATTTTAATTAAAAGGCAAGATATGACCTCATTTAGATAGTGTGGATCAACACATATGATCAATTAATGGCACAAATTTATTAAAGTTGAAATAGCTGTGAGAGCAATAGGATTTATGAAGTGTAGTGGATTCTTCGTTGGGTAGAGGTTGTTGACTTACAAAGAGTGGTATCCTGGACTTGAGGTCCTCACAATATAAGTAAAAGTATTAAATTCAATGACGCAAGAGTTATCAGTGACATTTTGTAATAAACACAAGATTAGTCGTAATGGAGGAATAATCAATAAATCATAAAGATGACGAGTACGAGAATAAGTGAGAAAGGTTAAGGTACTAGTGGATGAAATAGGAAGAGTGTGTCTATTACCAATAAGTACTTGATTAGATCTTTTATATGGTATGACAAATTCTACGATATGATAATTTGGAGTTATGCAAGTAGCGGTGCTAGTATCTGGTAACCATTCAATAACATTATTGGTGTCGAAGGGAGCTAGGTCATGATCTAGTTGGATATTCATGGTAGAGAAGGTTGTGGTAATATTATTTGTAGTTTGGTGAAATCCAGTTAAGTAGTTACGAGATTTAAAATACCAAAAGTGACAATAAGCAATAATATGTCCCCATTTTCAATAATTGACATCAGGTAGGTTATTTATTGTTAAAATTAGGCTTAAGATAAGATTAGTCATGTTGGATTTGGGTCTAAAATTGGGATTAGGCTAGAGTATAAATAAGAGAGGGTTGATATGGTTGGACTTCATTAAACTACATAGGTCTAGATGAGTTTTATAAATTTTATGGTCTATTAAAATTTTTAGCTTGTCAGTTTTGATGCCCATGAGAATTTTCACTAGGAAGTGAGTGTCATAATCTTCGTGTTCTTTTGCTACCCCTACCATATGAGCCATAGGTGGAGCGATTGTTGCTGGAGAGGGAAACAAAGGCTAGATATGATGCAGGTGGCACGTTGAAGGAGATCAGTTGCTATTCATGGAGCATAAGTTTCACTTTGAGTTCTACAAAGGTGATTCCCATGTTGTGATTTTCTACAACTATTATAAATTACTCGAATTCTTCAGGTAGCCCATTTAAGTGAAGAGGATGAGGTCTTCATTCAAGATTGAATTTCTAATTACAATGAGTTCTTCTGTAGTAGTGGACATGACATTGAGGTAGTTGATAATAGTGCTGAACCCTTTTTTCAAAGTGTGAAGCTTCTGGCAGAGGAGAGATTTTTGAGACACTGATTGTTCAATTAAGATATCTTTAGGTCTTACTCAGAGATTACGAGTCATGTTATGCCTGAGTACAAGTTATGCAGTCAAGCTATAGAGTAATCTGGTAAGGAAGCAGTGAACTAACTGGTCAACTTTCTTTCATTTGACGTATTCAGTGGATTGGGAGTTTGAGTTTTCTTGTGGGGGGTGAAATGTTCCCATCAACATAGCCAATGAGATATGAGGTAATTAGAATAGCTTGTATTTGATTTCTCTATACTAAGTAAATTGTTATGATATGTTGTTGATTGTTTTTGAGATTGGAAATATGAGATTATTTGCTAAATTTAGACTCTGATAACATGATAAAACAAAAATAATACAAAGAAAAGGTGTTGTATTTGATAATTAATCAACAGGGTAGGCAAGTGTAAAATAATGATATTATGTAGCAGTTGAGATTCTGAGATGTTATCATTTCTTAATATAAGTCAAGTATTTATTAAATCTATATTGTTATCATAAATAAGTATAAGTTGTCTTGCAATTTTTATGTAAGTAGCAAAGACATTTAATTCTTATGACTTGTAAGAGATCTATACATTAAAAAAGATGTAGATAGATCTTACTAATATCATTTATATGAACTTATAAAGGATGATTGAAAGTTTTAGTAGCTTGTTCAAAAGACGATAAGCTTATTCAAAATTTCCAACTACTTACACAAATATAAATGGATAATAAAATAAATATTATTTTGCATTATCTTCATTTTATACAAATACATAGTTGATCTTGAACCGATCAATAAAGTAGGTATTATATTTAGCATGTGGTATTATAACAGTTTTATAATTGCTTGAATTAAAAAATATTGTTTTAATTTCTCTATAAAGAAATTAGAGAAAGTAATATATTGTTGTTTTCAAAAAATATTACATTCATAACTAAATTGTTTTCTATATGAAAATAGATATTTTACACTTTGTAGTGATTTTCCAATGAAAAATTATTAGAATATTGAGAAAATGACCATAAATTGCTTATTCCAATGACTAGATAAAAAGTAGATCGATGCACGCCAACCGCTTAATATATGTCTTGTGTACAGAGACAATTAGGGCATATGGAATAGAGGCATGCAACATGTGTCGTGTTTGTGTTAAGCACGTGCTATAAGCGTCATGTGTGTGTGTGCGCGCCATAAGGTTGGAGCACATGTCAATGCCTGTTGCAAACACATTATAAAGGTAAGAATGCATCTTTGTGAGTTTAGTGTGCAAGCCTCATGCATTTCATGTCTTTGGACAATGCAAAATTTATTATGTGCATGCTAGCATCATCATACTATAGGACATTTAATTCAATATTTTCTAAAATTATACAATGGTCCTTAAATTATCTTATAAAATTTAGGATCTTGTAGATGAATAAAGTTGATTTTTTATTTTTTACTTTATTACATTTGCAATAATTAAGATCTAACTCCACAGAAGTCTATATAAAGTTTTTCAAAAACTATAATTGAGTGAATTCTCATCCAATTGACTTGAAATAAAGAAGATAAATATAGTTTTATTATCTTTTATAATTATAAAATTGTGGTATATTGCATGATTTAACACTTTTTAAGACATTTGTATTGTGAATTCTCAAATCAAGATTATTGATAATACGCTTTAGCATCATTATATGACAATAAACATGTACAAAAATATTTTGGATCATTCAGTTATAAGTTTATCATAGGTTTATGCTTATGCAGAAAAATGCATACATGTATATATCTTATGCTTATGAAAATTTTTAAATGCTATTAAGAATATAATCATTTCATAGGTCTTTCTAGTTAGTATTGAATTTTTTTATTTATATGTTATGAGACTCTAATTTTGTATGTGATTATTTTTTTCTATAATTGTTAACTTTATATAAAAATTTAAGATGTGCATAAAGGTATTTGATAGAGAATGACCATTGCTTATAGTGTAACACTTTTGAAATAACTATGTTATATGAGTTACATTAGGGTAAGGGGAGTAACAAAATATAACATCAAGATGATTTATTAATGGATAAACTCAAAGCCTTAAATATAATCATTCTTAATACATATATTGTTCACCAAACACTTAATACAGTTCCATCAAAGTTTAGTATTCCTGTTATTACCTACAACTCAAAAGATAAAGTTTAAGATATTGATTATCTTATTACCTATTAAGTAGTAGAGGAATAAATTAAATAATATAACGTAAACGATCTTTGTAACCACTAAACCAAAACATAAAACTAAACTTAAAAATCCCAAAGGTAAGGCTCCTAAAAATCCTTTATTCCAAGAATTAGGACAAAACATTGGTTTGAGGAATCTTGGGGACATCATAAAGAATATGATATGCTTCTTTTCTAAGAAGAAAGGGCATAAAGAATAAGATTACATAAAATATAAGGTTTGGAAAGGAAAATAGAAACTATCAGGTAATTCTTTGGATTTTATCATTTATGATTCTAATGTTGCTATAACTATACAAAGTTCCTATTGGCTAGATAATGAGGCTTCTAATCATATTGCTTTTATAATGTAAGGACTAACATCAAGAGATAAGCAATAAAGGATGAATAAAATTTTATTTTTTAAAAAATAAAATTTATGGTTAGCAATAACAAAATAGATGTAAATTTTTTGTAAGACTTATTTGTCTAAACATTGACATTGAACTTAAAATTATTTTGTATAACATATTCCATATGTCATCTTTTAGGTGAAATTTAATTTCTGTATCTACTATCAATAGAGAACATTATATTTTTTGAAATTAACAACTCTAATGTACATTTATCTTTTAAGGTAAAACACATTGGTATGATTTTTTTTTATCATATTACTTGTATATAATGTGTTAACTTCTGATGAAACCCATGTTTCTTTATATATTGTTAAAAAGATTGTTAGTAAAGACTTATAATAAAGTAAAATGTATTCATATTGTGGCATAAAAGATTAGGTCATATTTAAAGCCATATATTGATTGTTTTAGAGGCAATTTAACCAAAATAAAAACAAAAGAGGTCAACTTCCAATTCCAGTTTTTTAGAAAATATTTATACTAATGTATATGGTTCTTATTCACCCAACATTTATAGTTCCATATACTTTTTGGCTTTTATTGATTATTTTTCTTGATATAGATATGTGTTATTGATTAAAATATAGGAACTAAATAAAAAATCAATTAGGATCATCATGTCTGATTGTGAGGTAAGTATTAAGACAAATATAAGGTTTTTGAATAATAAAAGGTTTGTTTGCTAAATACCTGAAAACTTTTTAAATTGTAGCTTAGTTTACTATACCAAATAGTATTGAATAGAAAGTTATTGATAAAAGGTAGAATAATACCTTAAAAGATATGATGAAGAGTATGAATAGTAGGACTATGCTTCTATATACCTTTAGGATGAGGATATTAAGATTGCTTTTTATATTCTAAAAAGATTCCCATTCACTACCCAAAACATCTTTTAAGCTGTGGGAAGTTTGGAAACCTAGTGTCACTCATCTTCGAGTTTAGGATTGCTCCACCAAGGTACATTTGTATAATCTTTCTAAAAATAAATTATATTCTTATTCTGCTTGTTACTATTTTGTAATTTATTCATATCACTCTAAAGGATCCATATTCTACTGTATAAAAAGATGATATATAATTATGAAATCACAAACAATTAAATTTATAAAATATGGTGTGTATGGTAAGTTTGATCCTTCTCACATTTGAGAGGATAACAAAGTTAATACTACTATAGTTTCATATCCCTCATATATTTAGTTAGGGTTCAATGGACTTTGTACCTAGTGCCACTCCAGTATAAGATTAGAAACCAATGCAATTAGATAATAAGGTTTATGTAGCACAATATTCATATTAAACATGTTCGATTAAGGAGATCCGATAGGGTAAGGAGGCATGCTATATAATCTAATTATACAATTTATCTTATTGAGAATGATTATAGTATTTGACATATTGTTGATCCAATTACCTTTTAGATGTCATTTTTGGTCCTCATGTAGATTTATAGTAGGATATAATGAGAGATGAAATGAAATCTATAATGCATATTCAGGTAGGAAGATCGTGGCAAACATCTTTTGTCCAATCATTTTTAATATGAAATATCTTAGTGAAGCATCTTTTATCCTTAATATTTAGATTTATAGAGACATATGTCAAAACTTATTAGTTCTCTCTTAAAGAGTATATATTATGTGCGTTTGTAAGGATTCAATATGAAAAGTTATAAACCTTGTGCATCATCGATCTGTATATAGAAAGAAACTATCTTTGGCACAATTTCGAAGGAATGAAGTTAAAAAAGAGGTCATGAAGAATATTCTATATCTTAATGCAGTTGACAGCTTGATATATACGTAAGTTTATACTAGACTAAATATTACATTATTATTAGACTATTGGGTAGATATTTATCTAACCCAAGTATAGACCAATAGTTAAATAAATTTTGAGATACCTTCAAGTAATAAAGAATTATTTATTAAACATAAAAGCAAGTTAATAAAACAAATATGAATGAGTATACAGATTCTAACTTTATTATGTGTTCAAATGATAAAAAAGTCTACATCAAGTTACATCTTTATGTTGACAGATATAGTTGTTTGAGAAAAAAAAGATTTAAATTGACATTTGAGACCTCTTTGATTATGAATGTTAAGTTTGTTGCATGTTATAAGCTGTTTGATTAAGAAATTTAATTTTTGAATTGTTTGTGTTTAATTCACATGATCTTTCTACATTAGTATTTCGTAGTAATAATTAGATATCAAATGGTTTGGAGGTCCAATAGTTGACTATAAAGAAATTTGTATATAAAGGTGACACTATAGTAAAATTTATTTTAACCAAGTATATGTTAAATGATCCTCTTATTAAAGGACTTTGCTATAATATTTTTGATAAATATAATTATAGTAGGAGTATTTTGGAACTAGTACTATTGGTAACTAGTACTATTGGTTATATATTGATGATCGTTATTTGGTTGTAATCATACAAATTATTTTTCATTGTTATAACCTAGGTGAAAGTATTAAGATTTGTATTAATCTTAAGCATACTATAATTCATTAGGCATATTTATAGCTTGGCCTAGATCATATATCTCCTGACACATTTAGTTATCCTAAATACTAATGAGTTTATGAGATATATGGGATGTAATCTTTAATCCTATGAAGGTTTTTTTGAATTTAGTATAGCACCACCGTAAGAGAAAGTACATTTTTCTATTGTAAATTAGCACTAAAATATAAACAAATAAAGTTAAAAATGAAACATTGATGCATTATAGATTATTCAAGTAACATTGTTATTTGTCATACTTTATTTTCTCATTCATGCTAGTTAGATAATTATATATGCATGAAGGTATTGAATCAATATCGCATATGACACATGGTTATGATATCTTTCAATATTGAAAGTCTTACGAGACCAAATGCTAAATTTTGATTTTCTTTGGTTAAATATTTTATAAAGATCAATCAATATAGTATCATTTTTGTTCTCTTAACCTTTATCATTTTTAATTAAAATATAACAATTAATATTTGTCTAAGGAGGAGAATGTTTTTTTTAAATTAAGGCTAAAACATTAAATTTTGATTATAATAAAGTGATTCAATAAATAGTCTCATTAAAGAGGGAAAAAATAACATCTTATCAATATGGTTTATATATTTATTTGACCTACGTTGGACAGACCTAATAAGGTTACTATAAATAATTACTAAATCTTTTACATTTATTTAAGTAAGCCTTAGATGTATCTAATTTTCCTTGAATTGTTAAGAGGTTTGTACATTAAAAAATGTGAAGAAATATATTGCTAACAGGAATTCTACAAACTTTTGTAAAGGATGTTCAACAAGTTCAACTTGTTAAAAAAATAGATAATGGTTCACATGATTTTTAAAAATTTATTCAAACATAAATGAATAGCAAAATATGCATATTTTTATATTATTTCTATTTATATTAATTAATGATTAATATTAAACCAATCAATATAGTTTATATTATATTTAATACTTTTAACTTACCTTGACAACTATGTGAATCACCACTGGGAACTCTCTGTAATCAACTCAAACTCTGATGAGAGTCTGATGCGCAGGGATAAAGCTTCAAAGAAGATAAATTAATGTCCCCGTACTATTGATACCGCGTGAGCACGGAAACTAACACAGAGAATACGTTGTATGATGCCCAGAAAATTACAATAACAAAAAGAAGTTTATCTAGTAAATGATGCCCAGAAAACATACAGCAACGTGCATCAGTTTTGTTTCATGTCATTGTGATAAGTGTTAGATAATAGGTGGCCCATGTATTGAAGACCTTAAGTCAGGTTTCGTCCAGGGCCGATAGGGAAAGGTGATACTGGGCCTGCGTCCGCTCCTTTTTATGTTATGTTAAGCTCTTTCATATAGGACAAATAAACATCATATTTGAGCTGTACGAGTTAATCCGACTCATATGATTTGAACTGGAAACTATTTAGTAGTGGAGAAGATGAGATTGGCGTCATGGATGAGAGCGGACATGCAGATATAAAACTATAAATGCATAAAAATAATTAGGACGAAAAGAACTCACGACAAGTGACCTTAGCTAGTGGGAATTAACTTATGAGTAGTGGACATAATTTAATGACTGGTGAAAGCGCTGTTTAACCACCTCAATGTCATCATCAACTAAACAATCACAATTTATCGAAGTGACATGCCCCTTCATCTGTTCAAGGAACTAAACAAAATATCAACTTGTTAAATAAAAGAGCAGCCCTATTCTTTGTGATTATGCTCACCTTATGTATACGTCTATAATTAAATATCAAATGAAATAATTATATGATCATTTAATATAATTTTATGTACTTTAACAATTGATACATAAATAATTAAACATATTAGAATAGCTAAATTAAGAATATAATTGTTGTTCTTGATATTTTTAGAATCACTAAAATTATATAGTGATGATCCAACTCCTTTGATATTTTTCACTATATAATTTTAACTTTACATAAGTCACTTATACAGAATTATTAGATAACAAAAGAGATCTAAATTTGGTAATTCAATGATCAAACCTTATTATAAAGATTTCCTAATAACCTTATACAATAATTATACATGCCCAATAAATATTTCGAGAATATCAAGTTCAAAACATATTTACAAATATAATAATGGACTTACAGGTCTTTATTTGACCCAATTGTAAAACAAAATGCTAATTGATTGTAACTTATATAAAAAGATTCTAACAATCTTTGACTTGAGGAAAACTAATTAAGATATCATATTTTCTTTGAAAATATTTTGAAAATACAGTAGAACCTCTTTAAGTTGATACTCGGTAAATTAATAAACTCTCTAAGATAATATTTTTCCTCAGTTTCGACTTGGGCCAATTGAAAATTTAACAAATTTCGATAAGATAATAAGATAATATATTTTCAAAATACCCTATGTAAATATAGAGTCTCATTAATATCATAAATTAATAATTATATAAACTTACACAAATATAACTAAGACAATTTAGTGAAATATGATTCTAGTGTTGTTTGTTTTTTCTT
>JANIPM010000232.1:19064661-19082198 GCA_027478405.1 Erythroxylum cassinoides
AAAATACAATGAATAATACTTAATTATTAAGAAACAATGAACATTATTTATTAGTTTTCACTAATATTATGTACAATAAATCTATGTTTTAGATTCAGTTAATTAATATGAAACATGAATTTTTGTAAGATACAATGCTTTTTGATGTAATCAAAATTTAACTTCAATCAATTATAAAAATCTCTTTAAATTAATAAATTTTAATTTATCGGTTAATCAATATCTCTATAAAATAATAAATATCATGATCCCAACAATATTAATTTATAGAGGTTTTGCCGTAGCTTGATTAAGTAAAATAACAAAGTTAATCAGCTTATATATAATTTTGAAAAATATATTAGCATAAAGAACTTAATTAAATGAACTATTCATACTGAATTATTGAAGTTATATGTTGTAGTCAACGTATAGCTCTATATAATTACAAGTTTAAACAACTCACTAACTGGACTCTTTGGTGTAATACTAATGTAGTGTGACTTGCATATGTGATCCATAAAATTATAATCTATATATATCTACAATAATTCAATATTAAACTCACATTCTGGTCAGAAACCACGAACCATAATCGCTAAAAAAGACTATCAAGTTTAAACAAAGATCAATGGTCAAAAGATGACTCACTCCATAAATATACATTGACCACTATGACCAATCAAGGAATAAATCATCTGCTTCCATAAAGAATCTGTAACATATCTCGAGTTTAAAAGAATACAAATACATAGACAATAAGATAGGAATATGCATGTATCTCAAATATCACAATACATCAAACAAATACAAAATTCACAGATTTATTAATCTCATGCATTATAAATATGTAACATAATAACTAGCTCTTAATACATCAAAATATCATAAGATGACATAATACTTGTATTGCCTATACGTCTATACAAATTAGTAGGTCTAAGTCTCTTAATCAATAAATTAGCTAGCATGCTTATGGTGACAAGTATATTGATAAACTACATCACCATCATCAACCTATCCTTGAACTTAAAGTATTGAAGATCAACATATGTGGCACCACCAGTATTATTTTTATTCTTAAGAAAGTACAACTAATGAGCTATCACATCGAACCATGGTAACCCTAGAAATTGAACCAACAATCTTAAACTCTTTAATAAAATTCTTCAATCACTTGGCATGCACTCATGCCTTATAATAAGTTATAATCTCAACTTTTATAATTGAAGTCACCAGAAAATAGTGTTTAGATCTCATGTAAGATACAACTTCTCTAGCTAAAATAAAAATGTAACATATCGTAGACTTCTTATCATTAGAACATCCACCAAGGTCAACATTAACATATCTAATAATCTTTAAATTTTCTACATGTTTTTTTTAGAAAGTAAAGAATTGTATTGATAATAGGATGTCCCACACGTGAACACCTAAACAAACAAGCGACTACAAGGTAACGACAACGTTTAAGCTTACATCAGTATCTTGAGACAGAACAATAACAACGTTTAGACAAAAACAAAATATGGGACGTTTGACAAAAATGGGGTAAGTGCAGATTACGTCTTACCCCCATTTACCTAACCTTACCAAATTAGGGATTGGGTGACTAGCGATTGCTGAGTTCCCAATGAGGTGCTCCAGCCGATGGATGATTTCCAGATGATTCTCTTGAACGTCCTCTCTACTCGAGGTTTTGAAGTTGTTCTCATGTTGGTCGGAGTGTTCAGAGCCTACAGATGTGCGCTACCCATCAAAAGGGGAAAAAAACTCCTCTTTCTTAGGTACGTACTTGCAAATTTTATCGATATACTCTTTCAAGAGATAGTTAGCCCCTTTTATATATTAATTGATTCTCCACGAAGAGGCTAAATTAGGGAAAACTTTTTTTGACCTAATAGTATAAAGGAGTTTCTCTCTAATTCCACCAATTAGAGAGTAGAAAACGTATTTATGGAATGTGCAATGTTTTGAAAACATTTGATGTTTCTCTCTCGCCAAATCTCCTTAATGGAAGAGGTGAAGGAGATGATATAAATCTGTTTGTTATATCTAGGAGTATGGTTCAGCTTCAGAAGCCAATCAAGAGCTTCCACGAAGGTTGCACCTGCATTAGAAATAAGACATAACTCCTGAATCTTCTCCCATATAAACTGGAAAAAGGGACAGAGGAAAAATAGGTGATTGCTTGATTCTTCCTCTATCTCATAGAGGACACAGGTAGAATCAGAAGTAATATAGTGCATTTTTTCCATTATGCTTAGCTTATTTAGCACGGTAAGCCATAGAAGAATGGAGTAGCTAGGCATGAGTGACTTGTGCCAAATGCCAGGAAATCAATTTGTCTTGAATTGTTTTGATTTTGTCAATTTTGAAATTTGCAATGATGAAGGTGTTTAGAGGTAGATTGAAGCATTGAAATATGTCCTCTCTACCTAAGTTAGGGTGGTAATTAGGAGCGAGGTACTGCAACTCCGATGGAATGTTCCATTGGCCCTTAGAATGATGGAATTTACTTTCAAGTTAATGGGAAATCTGCTTCAAAACTAAAAAGTTTGAGGAAATCTAGTTAGGGGGCCTTTACCAGTCTAATTATCAAACCATAAATAAGCCTTTTCACCATTTCTAGCCTTACAAAACACCAAAGGTTTTAAGATGGGTCTTAACTTTAAAAGTTAAATCAAGGACCATGAAAAGGAAGGTTTTAGAGGAATAGACCCAAGGAAATATCCTTTAAGGATATAACTATGAAACCATCAAATCCATAGAGATTTCTCATCTAATAAGGTGTTTCATAGATTTTTGATCAATGTTGATATATTAAGAGTGGCAATAGAGATCAATCCTAATGCCCCTTTTTCTTTCCTTTTGCAAACTTTTGTCCATTTAACCTTAGCAAAGTGTCTATTCGAGTTTAAGTTTTCCCACAGAAATCTTCTAAATAACTTCTTGATGGTTTTGATAACTCCTTTAGCTAATGATATGTTGAAGGATCAGTAAACATGAAGGAAATTCAAAATAGATTTGATGAGTTGCAATCTACCACTAAAACAAAAAACCTTGGTAAACTGCATGCTCAATCTTCTCTGTATTTTTTCTATCAAGGGAAAGCATTTAGAGAATTGTAATTTTTTGTGGTAATATGTAGTCCTAGATAAGTTAGAGGAGCTGGCTTCCTACACATCCTTGTGATTATGGAGATTCTATTTTCCATCACAGTAGCACTAGCAGCCAGAATGAAATAACTTTTTCTAAGGTTAACCTTTATACCTGAAAGGTTTTTGAATAAAGACAATATCGAGATGAGCAATTCAATAGATTTATCATGGGTCTTGGAAAAAAGCAACAGGTCATCAGCAAAGCATAAATTAATAAGCCCTATCCTCTTACATTTACTATGAATTTTGTAGTCCTTGTTAATACTCACCTCCTGAAGAATCAATTGACTTAGGACCTCCATACATATGATAAAGAGGAAAGGGGAGATGAGATCTCCTTATCTCAACCCTCTTGCAGTCTTAAAGATATCAATTAGCATACCATTAACCACAACATAGTAAGATAGAGTGGTAATACAGGCCTTAACCCATCTGACAAACACAATTGGGAATCCTAAGAGCCTTATGGTTTGAAGGATAAAATCCTATTCCACATGATCAAAAGCTTTATTGAAATTCAATTTTATGATACAATTAGGTGTGATACCCTTTCATCAGTTCTTGGACAGTAGAGATATTATCTCTAATCCCTAAACCATGTAAAAAGGCATTTTGATTATCAGAGATTAGTGAATCCAAGACTGACTTCAGCCTGTTTGCTAAGATCTTAGAAATTACCTTATAAAGGAAGTTAGTGTATGCAATAGGCCTGTAGTTGTCCAAGGAAGAAGAGTAAGAGGATTTGGGAATCAAACAAATATGAGTTTTATTGATCTCCTTTAGTAGTATTCCCCTATATAAGAATTTTAGAATTGCTCTCTTTACCATAGGACCAGCTAGTAGACCATATTTGGTTTCATGAATATAGAGCAACACTTTCTTTATTGCAACCCAATGCTTATGACCGTGATTTATCAAATACCTATCAAGAACAACAATTGCAAAGATAATATTAGGTTTAATGCATACCTTTGAATACACTAGACTTTTAACTATATTATTATAAGAAATAAAAATCATCTTTACTTTTTTTACCTTATTCTTTCTCCCACTAAATTTAAAGTATACACATAACTTTAAAATGCCAATCATATATAGGGTTAGAAACACAAACTATCTCCTAGAGTAAATATAAGAGTAATGTGTTTTGAAAAGAAAAATTGACCATCTAATAGAATTTTAGATATCACAATCATGATTTTTGCTTCTATTTATAAATCAAATTCCTCAATATGCTAACTTGGTGGTCATTTCTCGTACTTAAAACCCTTAAATTGTTGTATATACACCTCCTCCACGATACCACTATTCAAAAAAATTGTCTTCACATTTATCTGTTGAAACTCAAGATCAAAATGAATTTGTTAAAGCTATAATGATCTTGAGTGCGATCTTACTTAAGATGAGGGATAAAGTTTCATTATCGTCCACTCCTTTTTAAGTGAACTTCTTACCTTTAAGTCTTACTTTAAATTTCTAAATCTTTATTTTAGACCTCTCTTACTCTTGAACACCCACTTGCAACCTATGAGTTTAAATTTATTTGGAATATAAACTAACTCCTAAAGATCATTATTAACTATAGATTGTATCTCCACCTTTATAGTTGTCACCCATTTATCAAAATGATCACTCCTTATTGATTTTTCATAAGTAAGATAATCAAAATATCTCTTCTAAAACATAGTTGGTACTATGGTCTCTTATACATAAATAATTAATCTTCAATTATTGGTAATATGGTCTCGTATATATAAATAATTAATCTTCAATGGTTGCAAGCCTCGTAGCTCAATATCACAATGGTGATACATTAGATAGACGACAAATGTTCTGCAAATGAAACAAAGTGAGTGCAGTTACGTGCGTATAAGTGAGGTTGGCGTCATGGATGAAAACTGAAATGCAGCTATAAAACTATAATTGCGTAGATATAATTACGGCGAAGAGAACTCAGGACACGTGACCTTAGCTAGTGGGAATTAACTTAAGACTAGTGGAAATAATTTAATGATCGCTGAATGTGCTGTTTAACCACGTTAATGTCATCATCAACTCAAAATCACAAGTTTAAGAAAGTGACATGCCCCTTGATGTGTTCTAGGAACCAAACAAAATATCAATGTGTTAAATAAAAGCTCAACCCAATTCTTTGTGATTATACTCGCCTTACGTACGTCTATAATTAAATATCAAATGAAATAATTATATGATCATTTAATATAATTTTATGCTTTTTAATAATTGATACATAAATAATTCATTTAATAATTGATAAATAAATAATTAAACATATTGACAATATCTAAATTAAAATATATAATTGTTGTTCATGATATTTGTAGATTCACTAAAATTTTATAAAGATGACCTAATTCCTTCTTTATTTTTCACTCTATAATTTTAACTTATATAAGTCACTTATATAGAATTATTCAATAACAAAAGAGATATAAATTTAGTAATTAAATGATTAAACCTTATTATCAAGATTTCCTATTAACCTTATACAATAGTCATATCATACCTAATAAATATGTTGAGAATATCAAGTTCAAAAAAATCATAAATATAATAATGGACTTATAGGTCTTTATTTGACTCAATTGTAAAACAAAAAACTAATTGATTGTAATTCATATAGAAAATTTCTAATAGTCTTTAACTTGACTAAAATTAATTAAGATTTCATATTTTCTTTGAACATATTTTGAAAATAGTTTAGTTACATCAAATAACAAAGTTAATAAGTTTACCTATAATTTTGAAAAATATATTAGCATAAAGAACTTAATTAAATGAACCATTTATACTGAATTATGGAAGTTAATGTGTTGTAATCACAAATAAGTCTTTGTAATCATAAGTTTAAACAACTAAACTCTAATATATAGTGTGACTTGCATATGTGATCCATAAAATTATAACCCATATATAGTTACATCAATTCAATATTAAACTCACATTTTGGATTGAAAACATGAACCATAACCCCTAAAAAAGACTATCAAGTTCATACGAAGATCATTCGCCAAAAGATGATTCACTCTATAAAGATACATTGACCACTAAGACCAATCAAGGAATAAATCATCTATTTCCATAAAGACTATATTATCTTGAGATCAAAAAAATTACAAATACGTAGACAATAAGATAGTAATATGCTTGTCTCTCAAATATCACAATACGTTAAACAAATATAAAATCCATAATTTTCTTAATCTCATGCACTATAAAATATGTAACATGACTACTGACTCTTAATACATCAAAATATCATAAGATGACAATACTTTTATTGCCTATATGTCTATAAAAATTAGTAGGTTCAAGTGTCTTAGTCAATAAATTAAACATGCTTGTGGTGACAATATATTGACAAACAACATCACCATCATCAACTCATCCTTGAAACTTAAAGTTCTTAAGCTTAACATATTTGGCACCACTAGTCCTATTTTTATTCTTGAAAAAGTACAACTGAGAGCTATCACAGCAAATCATGATAGCCTTAGAAATTAAATCAAGAATCCTAAACTCTTTAATGAAATTCTTCAACTGCTTGGCATTCTCTCCTACCTCATAATAAGTTATAATCTTTTATATAATTGAAGTCCCTAGAACATAGTATTTAAATCTCTTACGAGATACAACTTCTCTAATTAACATGAAAATGTAATATATAGTAGACTTCTTATCATTAGAACATCCACCAAGGTTAACATTAACATATCTACTAATATTTAAATTTTCTACATGCTTGCAAACTAATATACCATCTTTGGTTTCGTGCATATAGGTCAACACTTCCTTTATTATGACCCAATGCTCATGACCGTGATTTGTCAAATACCTATCAAGAATAACAGTTGCAAAGATAACATTAGGTCTAATGCATACCTCTGAATACACTAGACGTCTAACTATACTATTATAAGAAATAAAACTCATCTCTACTTTCTTTACCTTATTCTTGCTCCCAATAAATTGAGAATATACATTTAAATTTAAAATGCCATCTATATAAAGGACCAGAAACAAAAACTAGCTCCTTTTGAATTTGGAGTATATATAGGAGTGATTTGTTTTGAAAAAATAAGATGACCATCTCATAGAATTTTAAATATCACTATCATGATATTTGCTTCAATTTATAAATCATCTTCCTAAATATGCTAACTCGGTGGTCATTTCTCTAACCTTAAAACCCTTGAATTGTTGTATGTACACCTCCCCCCTTAACCATTATTCAAGAAAGTTGTCTTGGCATTCATCTGGTAAAACTTAAGATCAAAATGAGTTATTAAAGCTATAATGATCCTGAATGAGTTCTTATTTAAGACGAGGGATAAAGTTTCATTGTGGTTCACTCCTTTATAAGTGAACCTCTTACCCATTAGTCTTACTTTAAACTTCTAAATCTTTATTTTAAGATATCTTTTTGGTCTTGAACACCTACTTATAACCTATGGGTTTAAATTTATCTAGAATATCGATTAACGTCTAAAGACCATTATTAACCATAAATTATATCTTCACCTTTGTAGTTGCCACCCATTTATCAAAATGATCACTCCTTATTGCTTTTTCATAAGTAAAATAATCCAAATATCTTTTCTAAAACATAGTTGGTACTATCGTCTGTTATATATAAATAATCTTCAAAGGGTGCAGGCCTTAAAGCTCTTCATGATATATTAGATAGCTTCCATTATAAATTACTTAGTGACATCTAAGTTATCTCCAAAATTATGAGTTACAGTTGCTTTTAATTCATCCTTATATATCTTTGGAAGTACCTTAACAACTCCCCCATCAATAATAGGAATGGGTACTACTACTAGATTAAACTCCTTAACTACTTAAGCTCTTAATGATATCTAAGGGTAAACTCTAATGCACAAGGCTCCCCATTTTGCGAGGGTCAAGGGATGGTCATCAATTATACACAACCTTTAGTTTATATTTTACAAAGAGGCTATTTGTAACACCCAAATACCCCTTAGGAGGATATATGAGTATCACATAAGATAGTACAAACAAACCAAAACATTTCGTGGAAGTATAGCACTAAAAGTCTTCCATTGGAAGTAATTTAGAACAAGCATACATCATATTATACGTTGAACTTAAAACAAACTTGTTTTAAACCATACATACATTATATCACATGGACTTAATAAAAATTTGTCCTAAAAACCACACCAGCCTTAAAATAGTTATTATAGGAACTTACAACAATTCAGAGTCTTACACTTTAAATACAAGCCAAAATAAACTCAAAATACATTTTTGTCAAAAAAAGACTCAAACTCCATTAGCCATTGCGATTGACTTGTCCCAATCCTTAAGTCCTTCTCTCTGAACCTACACAGGGCAAATCCACCATGCTAAGAATATAGCTTAGTGAGTAATAACTAAACTATGTCTATCCACAATAGGTACTGAATCATATTATACAAAAGCATCTCAACATACAAAAATTTAGAATAGAATAAGATTTATTTAAATGAAAACACTTTGCATGCTAAAGTCAGACATTTCAATAGCAGAACAGAATATACAGAAATTTAGAACAATAGGGTGTTATCCCATTAGATCAAAAATAGGGTTTGTTTCTTATGAAAGCTTATCAATGATCAAAGTGCAAAACGAGTTAAACTGTAAATCTATGAATAGAAGGGGGTAACGGGACTTATACAGAAGATACCATAATTGGTATCACTAAACAGAAGAGACTGAAGTCCCGCCACCAAAATGTCTAGAAGAGACCAAAGTCTCGACACCGAAGTATCCAAAAGAGACCGAAGTCCCGACATCGAAGTGTCCAGAAGATACTAAAGTCCCGACACCAAAGTGTCCAAAAGCAGCTGCAGACCCTTCTAGGCTTGCCTATTTACCCACAACTAGGACCTGACAGTTACAAAACTAACCATGTTCATTTCATGTGCATAATAATTAGTTAATCATATTTACATGCATCAAATATTTCAAACATTCATTGTCCCAAGGTTCAGAACATAGTCAGTATAAAACACAATTCAATTCAGTACTAAACAGAAAAAAATAAAATGTGAGCATCCTAAAGATTACTGACAGCTTTGCAAATCATTCAATGGAGCAAAATCAATAGGAAACAAAACAGTCAAGCAAAACTATCAAAAATTACTTTATGAATTTCCTTACAAAATTGATCGTCTAAATTACTTACAATTACTCAAGGATTACTTACAAAATTTCTTACTAGATTACTTATAAAAATTTCCGTCTAAAATTACTTACAAAAGCTCCTTTATTGCTTATTGCCTCGAAGTCCCGGCAATATCTGGAAGTCGCTCGATGTGTTCCTCTATAACATTTAATACAAACAAATATCACTATTGTGCATGATTATGAAATCATTTATTTACATTCATGTATACTGAATATGTATGATGCATGTTCATGACAAATTCCCGAGTTTCTTAACGTTAATCTTATCACATTATCAATCATGTGAAACCATACTTAATTGCTCAATCTAGATTTAACTCATAACCAACTTTCCGTCCACTTTGTTCAATTATTCTCATCAGGAAGGTGAGGTAATTAGGTAATCCTTCCTTCTAGAAAGTTTTTCCTCTTTGTCTTAGGGTTCCAATGATACTAAGTTCATCCAATTTGGTTTAGCATATTGAAAGTTATACTCAAAAGATGCTAGACTATTCTTAAGCTTCAATAGAATTCTTATCTCAACTTCCAATCAGATTCTAAAATTCTTAGAGACAGAATTAAATTTAATGTCTTCAGACAATTTGTAGCCTTAAGTCTATTCAAATCAATAATCACTGCATTTATAAAACTACAGATCAAGATATAATCAAAATACCAGAGTGTGTTTAGTAAAACCATCCCAGTTATCATACTTTAGTACAGTCATATTTCCATCTTAAAATGAAGATCAATGTCTTATGAGTCCATTGGTTTAAGAATCAAGTCATTTGGATGTCGAGTGAAGAAGTTATAACAAAATGATCAAAGTATGTTCAGAAAATAACCAACTTCAAATAATCAGGAAAGTCGCGATCGTGTACATGCACGACTGCGACATCCGAGTGGTCCTGCAAAGTTGCGATCGTATGCATGCATGACCGCGACGCTCCTGGTGGACCTGCGAAGCCTTCTTCTTCACCTTACCTATTTTTCAAGCTTTTCCCAAAATAGACTTTAGGGTCACTTTTACACAATCATTTTGACAATAAAAACAAATGATATAGGCCAAACTTTCTTCTAAACAATTGTTCCTTAATGTCTCAAGTTTCTAATGACACCAATTTTGTGAAATTTGGTTCAGTATTTTAAAAGTTATCCCCAAAATACTACATACTGTTCGCAAATAGTGGTAGAATCCAGAAACTCCATTTCAAGCCAAATTTTGACACACTTAGTGATAGAAATCAAATTCAGTTCCTTCATGATAGTTGTAGATATATCTTTCTAGTTTAATCTGAATTTAACTTAATCCAATTTAGATATTCACAGATCAAGTTATACCATAAATATAGATATATGTTCAGTAAAATACTGCATATATCATGTTCCAATGACTATAATCCTTCATCTTGTTAATCATATCACCGAATTTGCTTCTTCTTTCACCACCCACACGTGCATCAACACCATTTATGCATGCAACAATCCATAAGCATGAAAATGTACAGCTTTTATGCATGCATCCAGTTACAAACATTAAAACCTTAAGAGAAATCATTTACACTATCATAAAACTTAATGCATTACTTACTTGATTCACACTTCAATTCCTCCAACAGAAATTCCAGAAATGGGGAGAGCAAATAATTGGTTTCAGTGATAGCAAAGCAAGAAGTCAAGTGTAGATGGTTTCGGTGAAACCAAAGAAAGGAGCTATAGAAACATTTTTCCTAATCCCTAGGTGTCCCTTTTTAAGGCTTGACACATGTCTCCAATGCATGTGTTACATATGTCTTCCAAGTAAGGGAACCAATTGTCACTTAACTCTTTCTCCACATGTCACACATTAATAGATCCATTTGCCCCTACATAATTTTTCCCTTATTTCAATTTTTCCTAGTCCAAATATACATTTAAATACCTTAGTTCTCTAATGAAATGAATTAATTCCAATCACGAACTATAATTCATCAAACAAAAATTCAAGTCATATGCTCAATCTTATCTCAATTTTTAACCCCTATCATACATATACTT
This sequence comes from Erythroxylum cassinoides, assembly GCA_027478405.1. Classification (NCBI taxonomy): domain Eukaryota; kingdom Viridiplantae; phylum Streptophyta; class Magnoliopsida; order Malpighiales; family Erythroxylaceae; genus Erythroxylum; species Erythroxylum cassinoides. Next base: position 19,076,034 of record JANIPM010000232.1, read on the forward strand.
TCATGAACATATACCATTTTGACTAGGGTATAGTTTAAGGCCTTACACTATTTCTGTGACTCGAAATTATGGGCTTACGATCACAAAAGTGTGACCTTACCAGTTTCTCTAAGGCTCACCCTTATTGATATCTTTCTTACATTATTATTTAGAAATTTTATATCTAACACCTTTTTAATTTTTATATTATAACCAAGACAATAAAAAACCCTTTTGAATACTTATGATAGCCTACAAAGAACCAAGAATTCTCCCAGGATCCAACTTCTTTTCTAATAGGTTATAAATTTTATCTCAACTAGACGACCCCAAACTTTCAAATGGTTCTATCTAAGCTTCCTACCTATCAACAATAGAAAAAGAGTTTTGGAAACTAACGTACTAGGAATATGATTCACCATATAAAATGATATCTTTAGTATCTCACCCTATAAATACCTAAGAATCAATTATCTCGCCATCATGCTCCTCACCATGTCTTTCGGTGTATAATTATGCCTCTTTACTAATCCATTTTCGTTAGGAGTGCCTAACATAATGCAATATGTAACTATGTCTTAATCTTACAAAAACCTAACAAAATGTTCCTTCTCTTAACTTAAATCTCCATATATGTTATAATATTCTCCATTATGATTTGACTTAATAACCTTAATGGGTATGTTTAGTTCTTTCTCAACCTTTTTTTTGAAGACTTTAAACTTTTATAGAGGCTCAAACTTATTATTAAAGGAATACATGTAATTGTACTAAGAGTAATCACCAATATAAGTCATAAATAACTTCTTTTAATTAATGGTAGGGCTCAAAGGTTCACTAATAGTTGTATGAATAATCTCCAAAAATTCACTACTTCTAGTGAGACCTTCTTTCTTACTTTTAGTGAGTTTACCTCTAATACAATCTATACAAGCAATATCAATATAATTATAGAATAAAATATATCTAAGCTCTTTTCCTTTGAACTACGATCAAGTCTCTTATGTTATATAGTAAATGACTTCTTCTTAGTTAAACTCTTTTTAATTTATTGTTTTTTTACATTTCTAATAAATTTACCAAGATGCTTTAAATCTAAGTAATAAAGACCATCATTCAACAAACATTCACCAATGATAATACAATTGAGCTACAACGAAATCTTTTTTCATTAAAAAATAATATATATGTAACTTTATCAAACTTGAAAAGACAAACTAAGCTACGTCTTTTAGATGATTCATATGTCATGTTATTCAACATTATACTACCACTTAAAGTAAACTTCAGTTTTACGTCTTCAATGTACTTTGCTTTTACTTTAGTTCCATTGCCTATGTCACCTCCCCTTCACTTAGCATTATTCCTTAGTACCTATAATGTATTTGAAATATTAATTAAAGAATCAATATCTAACCACCAATTATTTAGTGTTACATATATGAAAGATGACTCAATCCAAACTCAAACCAAAGTAAAATCTTAAAGTTAACTTATTTTCTTTCTTTCTTCTTAAAAAGGCCTTATAATTTTAGTAGTCCCTCTTCAAATGCTCCATATTATCATAATGCTAGCATGTGACATTAATCTTCTTAACCCACCAGATGGCCTGATGGCTTTATCTCCAACATTCTTAAAACCTTTATTATTCTTCCATCTCTTATTTTGATTCTCATAATTTCTTTTATGTTTAAAGGATTTAATCATCAATTTCACATTTTCACCCTTCTTATGATTTTTCTTTTCTCTCCTTAGATGCACATATATTAACTCATTCATTCTCTTTACCTACTTTTTGGCATTATAAATTGTCTTTAAGGAACTTAAGTCAAAAGTTAACGAATTCAACAAATGATGGATTAATAAGGAATCTTAATAAGGATTTAAAGCTAATTATCTTATTAGATATGAACGTATCTAGATGCTTCATCATGCCTTAGTGAAGTCTTATGCATAAGTTAACTTACCTCAAAATTTTAAGATTCAATGAATTTGTCCTTAAAGATGTTATGACTTTTTAGTTTTTTTTTTCAGGCCAACAAATCACCCCTAAAGTTTGGGAAAATTGAGCTCTTTATCACCATGAAGCATATTCACTCTCCCCACTTACCAAAGTGAACCTTATGCACAAGCTCATTATCAATAAGATGCATATTTAAAATTGTCAACCCTAAGACCAACTTTACATTAATCTCCTAAGCCTTAAGTCTATTCCTAACTAAGTTTGAGTAGGACAAATTAGATTGTTTATGGCTACTAGACTCATTGGATTAATAATTAAGGCACACTTTATAAGAAGTCAAACCGAAACCTTAAATTCACATCATAAATTCCCTTTAGGGTATAATAAATAATTCAAACAAGTTTTAATAAATCAAGTAAGAAATAATGGTGCAAACTACTATCCTGTTTGGAAAGACAGTAATTTATAAATCACATTATAACATTTATTACTCACCAAACTCATGCATGATTAAGATTACACATTTTGGAAGGTGATAAGATTCATTGAAATAGTGAAAACATAGAAAAATGTGCCAAAATAGAAGTTAAATATGCCTTTGTTTGATAAATGAATGGTCTACTAAACTATAGGCTTAGTCAACCAAGTATCCTTCTAAAATAAACTTAAGAGTTGTTTCCTTTAGGACCCTTAGGTTTGATTGACTGAAGGGGCATCATCTAGAATTCTATAAATCATGAATCTTGAAGAGCAACAGGGTGGATTGATGACCAACCTAATTAGTGTGTTGGTCCCTAATGGCACACAAGAAGGAGGTGAATTATATGTTAGTAAATTTAAACAATTATTTTATATCTAATATATCCTATTTAACAAAGATCAATATATGATGATGTAAGGAGATAATTCAATATAAATCAATCACACAATGAAAAAATAATTAAAAAATAAGAAGGATAGCTAATTTTATAGTGGTTTAACAAATAATCATTACCTAAATCTACTCTTTAAGACACTTCTTAGGATTTCACTAAAACTCTTCTTTTAGCAAGGTGAAGATGAACTTTTTTACAATCAACCTAGTTTGTCTTTTTGTAAAAAGTACCTTTCTAAATCTTCTTTTAAGATAAAGAGTAATAACTCAAATGAGCTTTACTTGCTTACTTTGAAAACTTAAAGGCTTACATACTTCACAATTCAACAAATTCTTTAAAATGTGTCTATAAAACACATAAATATTTTTCCATGTTAAACCTAATTAAAAAATATGTATTTATAGAATTTAAGAGCTTAAACTAGTCGTTAGAGCTAAAAATTAATTGTTTCCAATAGTTAACTCTAGTATATTGGTTGATGACTATTGCATATAGAACGATCAATATGTATTAATTAAGAAATTAGTTGTTGAAAGAATTGGTTGACCACTACTACATATTTATCGACCAATGTGCATCATATTGGGACATTAGTCGACTAATATACTCTATTGGCTAACCAATATAGTTGCAATGAACTTCTTTTTACAACTTTAACATGCATTGATTGACCACTAACCTATATTAGTTAACTAATACATCTAAAATCTTAATTTTATTATCTTAAAATCATCGAACTTTTTTTTCTTGATAAAAATTTAACCTAAAGAATTCTCAAAATGTATTGAAAGAATGTAGCACTCCACTCCCGCAAGACACATGCCCGACATCTTGGGTGATATTCGAGTCCGTACCCCACGAGGGTGACATGCTAGAGCACTCAACTATTCAAATATCGGTACAAATATTTTTTTTTGAAACCACAAACGTAATATGTGGAAACCGATAATCACATCAGGCCCACTTTATTTCATAAACATTTTTAATCATAGCAAAACAATCAATACACAACTCATCAAAAATTCACTTTCCACTCGGGCCCATTACACTTACAAAACACTTTAGTCAAAATGTCTTTACAATTCAATACAAAAAGGGAAAAGTACAATGCAGACGTGAACTGATCCTGACCTCTATCCCTTACTTGTATGCTATAGGTATACTCCCGTTTGCCTAACAGGGTATTCTTCTGAGTCTGAAAAATATTTGCAAATTTTGGATGAGTTTTGTAAACTCAATGAGTGACCATCATCGATGGCTCATCCAGTCATATAACACATAATTTAAATCATTTCACAATTTCACATTCCATACAATTTAATCACTCATATAATGCATATGCAATGCACACGAGACCTAATTTCTATTTGTTACTTTATTGTGACCGAGTGCCTAAACTGTCCCGTATCCAATGGATATCGGGCTCATTACTAACTGTCCCTTATCCGCTTGGGGGATACAGGGCTCATTTTACATAGTGAGCCTTAGGCTCCTAATCACTTTTGAGCTCGAGGCTCATTTTCACTTGTTGAGCTTTAAGCTTTGATCGGTGGCTACTCAAGTCACAACTGTCATTATATTACATGCATTCATGAAATGGAATGCATCATTCACATTTGTATAATCTCATTCAATCACTTTCCCATATCATCGGACTTTAGTCCGGCATTCAACATTAGAGTTGAGAATTTGCACTTTCATTCATATGCAAATGCACTTTCAGAACACATTTAACAATCAAATTACGTACACTTAGTTCATCCAATTCACATTCAATGAACACTTCAATATTTCCTTCATACAACACATTCATCGGACCTTCTGTCTAGAAACCAACACAGTCAATCACATTCACATAATCATTCAGAAATCAATCAATATCAAAATGTCAAACAAAACAAATAATGGAATGAGACCATCTAGGTCTACTCATAGTACGCTCTAGATTAGCATTTGTTTCCAAATTTTAGGAACGCCTGAATGTAGACATTTAATCTGCACAACCCATTTATGCAAGATACGCATACATCACAATTTGTACAATCATAAGTGTTTAATAATGCACATGCCTGAAATGAAATATGTACAATGCATGTTCATGACAGTCCCAGGTATTTTACCATTAATTTCATCACAAATCATTCTCATATCAAAACTCATCTAAGTATAATTCATAATTAGGTTTATTCCTCACTAAAACCATTAAAATCTCCATTCCTTTCTCATTGACTCACTTTATAATTTGTCTAAGTCACACTTTCGGGTCTATTATTCACATTCAATCAGAAAGTGAAATTGATGTAATTTGGTCACACTCTCTTCTAGAAAAGTGTTCCTCTATGTCTTATCTTTCCATTGACACCAAAATCGCTCAATTTTGTTCAGTAATTTGGAAGATATGACACAAGCATTTTCGAGCTGGTTATATTAAAAAACAGTATGCTATACACTAATTCCATCCAGAAATTAAACATCTTAGAGACTGAATCACAATTCAACTTCTTCATATGATTTGTATCCTTATTTCTCTAGTTTACTCCAAATTTTAAATAGTCTTATTTGGAATCCTACATATCAAGATATCATCAAAATACTTAAACATGTTTAGTAAAATATCCAGTTCCTGCTCTTCCAATCGATACCCTTACTTTTATTCGATCAATCTTTTTCAAGTCAAAACCAAAAGCTATAAATGTTTATGGAGAGATAGAGGAATGTGTTATGAATCTAATTCTTCAAAAACAGGTTATTTGGAGGTTGGACGACAAATTTATAATCAAAAGAGTGGAGTTTGTTCAGATTGGAGGGAAATCAGCCGGTTGCGGGCGCGGGTGAGTCGCTATCGCAACTTCTCCCTTCCGATCTGTATTGGTAAAATTGTCATAACTTTCAATAAAAATATCATATTAAGTTCATTCAAAGACCATTTTGAATAGGACTTCTAGAACTACAACTTCCATGAAGATTTAGAAAACAAAATTTTGCCTCTATAAGGGTCAAAATTTCAAAATAATGTAACTATCCCGATTGTCCATCCCATGCAGCATCACAATCTTCTAACGGTCATATATCTCTACTCCAATGTCCAAAATTTCCATACTCTCAATGGAAACCTTAAAAGAAAGATCTACAACTTCTATGAAGACAACTTTGTCAAAAACTCTCTATATCAGTACAAAAAACTCATGGAAGTTTTAAATAAAAGTTTTTTAACTATTTACTTACAATATTCAATTCCTCATGCTTAATCTATCATTTCTAGTTCAATTCTCATCATTTATCCATTATTCTAACTCCCTTTCAACTCAAAATCATCCATAACCAAATTATAGCCCATGATCGATCATA
>JANIPM010000232.1:19109365-19136148 GCA_027478405.1 Erythroxylum cassinoides
GGGATCAGGCCTTCTATTCATGTTCATAGGATCCTAATGGAAAAGAACCACAAACCTAGCATGGAAAGTCAAAAGCGGCTCAATCCTAACATGAAGGACGTTGTGCGATCCGAGGTAATTAAATTACTTGACGCGGGAATTATTTATCCTATTTTTGATAGCCCTTGGATAAGTCCAGTGCAGGTAGTGCCTAAGAAGGGTGGCATAACTGTTGTTTCAAACGATAGGAGTGAACTGATTTCTACTAAGGTTGTGACAGGATGGAGGGTATGTATAGATTACAGGAAAGTGAATGCAACCACTAGGAAAGATCACTTCCTTCTTCCCTTTATTGATAAAATGTTACAGAGATTAGCGGGGTATGATTTTTACTGTTTTCTAGATGGTTATTCAAGTTACAACCAAATCTCGATAACCCCAAAGGATCATAAGAAAGCCACATTCACATGTCCCTACAGTACATTTGCGTATTGTAGGATGCCCTTTGGGTTATGTAATGCTCCTGCCACTTTCTAACTCTGCATGATGTCAATATTCTTCAACATGGTGGAGAATATAATTGAGGTATTTATGGAAGATTTCTCTATTTTTGGGTCATCTTTTGATGCATGTCTGTTTAACTTAGAACAGGTTTTGCAAAGATGTGAAGACACCAATATGGTGCTCAATTGGGAAAAGTGCCATTTTATGGTACAAGAAGGAATCGTCCTCGGCCACAAGATTTCCAACAATGGGGTTGAAGTGGATCCCACAAAATTGAGGTTATCAATAAGTTGCCACCTCTCAGTTCGGTCAGGGCAATACGGAGCTTTCTAGTACACGCCGGGTTCTATCACCGATTCATCATGGATTTTTTAAAAAGTTCTCAACCATTATGTTCCCTATTGCAAAAAGATGTTCCTTTCGAGTTTATTGATGAGTGCCTTTTTGCTTTTGACAGGTTGAAGAAGGAACTGACCTCAACTCCTATAATGGCCGCACCGGACTGGAACCTCCCTTTCGAATTAATGTGCGATGTTAGTGATTTTGCACTTGGGGCTATCTTGGGGTAGCAACAGGATAAGAAACTACATGTCATTTATTATGCTAGCAAGATTTTTAATGATGCTCAACTTAATTATGCAACCACTGAGAAAGAATTACTAGCAGTAGTTTAAGCTTTCGATAAATTTAGATCTTACCTGGTCGGTTCCAAAGTTATTGTTTACACTGACCATTCTGCTCTAAAATACCTTCCCACAAAGAAAGATGCAAAACCGAGATTGATTAGATGGATTTTACTTTTGCATGAATTTGACTTGGAAATCTAAGATAAGAAGGGATCGGAGAATTTAGTAGCTGACCATCTATCCCAACTGGAATAAGGGGCAAGCCGGGAGAGGAGCCAATCAATGATACCTTCCTTGATGAGAATCTATGGTCTGTGAGGGACAACATCCATTGGTTTGCAGATTATGTCAACTTTCTGGTGTCTGACATTATTCCTTCTGATTATTCATACCATAGTCGAAAGAAATTCTTAGCTGAGGTGAGAAACTACTGTTGGGAAGATCCGTTGCTCTTTCGAAGATGTGCTGACGGGGTAATTAGGAGGTGTGTACTTGATGAAGAAATGCAATCAGTTCTGCATCATTGTCATGCTTCCCTGTATGGAGGACATCATGGGGCGAACAAAACAGCGGCAAAGGTCTTACAATCCGAACTCTACTGGCCGACTCTATTTAAGGATGCTAGGACTTTCTTCCTGACTTGCGATAAGTGTCAGAGGACTGGAAATATTGGTAGGAAGCATGAGATGCCTCAGTCTGGGATTCTAGAGGTAGAGCTTTTTGATGTATGGGGTCTGGACATTATGGGACCGTTCCCAATATCTTTTGGAAGTGAATATATCCTCGTGGCTGTGAATTACGTATCTAAGTGGCTGGAAGCTATAGCGTTGTTGAACAATACTGGGGCCAGCATACTCAAATTTATTAAGAAGCACATATTCTCATGGTTTGGTGTCCCAAGAGCTATAATAAGTGATAATGGTGTGCACTTTCAGAATCACCAATTTAAATCGCTATTATCCAAGTATGGGTGTCATTTCCGATTTGGAACCACCTACCACCCTCAAACTAGCAGGCAAGTCATGGTATCCAACAAGGAAATCAAGCAAATTTTGGAGAAGACAGTTAATACCTCAAGAAAGGATTGGGCATTGAAACTTGATGACGCTCTATGGGCTTATAGGACAACCTACAAAACTCCCTTATGTATGTCACCTTATAGGCTCGTCTTTGGGAAATCCTGTCATCTTCCTGTTGAAATTGAACATAAGGCATTACGGGTGATCGCGGCTCTGTCGATTCGACCTTAAGATCAATCCTTGGAAACCGGTCAAAAATAATAAATTCCAAGATTGCAGTATAGGATGCAACCTCCGGTCGTCTCACTTAATCGGAACCTAATGAATGGACCTAAGCTAGCTTATATGTCATACAATGCAAGTGAAATCAGTAAGGAAAGTGGGGTTTTGATTTTTTTTTAAAACATTAACTACACTAAAATGCATTGTGAAAAGTATTTTTTTGGTTTTTGGAAAAGAAAATGAAAAGATTAAAAAAAGTGATAAAATCCTCTTGAAAATGAGCTTCGGCTATCACCGTTCAAAACTAATTTGATGGGATTAGAAATCACTAAGTTTGAATGATAAACCTTAAAGAACTCTCTTTAAGTCCAGGATCTTGATCAATGAACTCCATTTCTCAAGATCCCATTGAGTGCTCTTGAGCCTCAGAACCTTAAAGGATTCTTTAAGTCCAAGGATTTAATCAATGAACTCCATTGCTTAAAACCTTGTTAAAAGCATCTTAGTGTGTGCTGTGGATTTGCCAATGCAATGGGTCAAATGAAATCTAGCATCAACTCAATATCAAACACAACTAGGCATATAAAAGAGAATCAACAAGATCACAAGTTGACATATATGAGACTTCATATATTTGAGCACAGAATTCTACATAAACAAATCCATAACACTTCACGTTGTTCAACGCTTAATTAAACTCTAATTAAGCAAATCTAACTACAAAGCAATAAACCCCAACTCGGATGTTCATAACGAAGTAGTTAAACGTGACAATGTAAACTACCAATCCAAACAACACATGTCCAACATTTAGTTACAATCGAGTAGCTTCACTACAAGTTACAAATCCTAGACCTAGGCATTCATAAATCATAGCTAAACTATAGATTAAACTACTCCCCTTTGAAGCTCGGTGAACTCCAACCATCACTGCATCTTTAAGAGAAAATAAACGCCTAACCACGCATTACAACCAGAAACTTCACAACTCGTGACGAATCCAAGTTACTCATGGTGGAGTCGGCGGTGAAAATGGAAAGGAAATGAAAATGAAAATCTATACAAAGATTCTACCCAGGGAACCCTAAGTGGTGCGGTTGTGAATTCTTTTCTTGTCTCTTGGCTCTTCTCTCTGCTTTCTCTCGGTGTGTTTTGCCACAAAAGATCATTGTTCTAACCTAATTCAGCAAGATTTAAAGGATGGGTCTTGTGTCGGGTCGGTACAGTGAGAGAAATTTCTATTTGGAGTCCGGGTATCCGTCTGCACATCCCGACGAGTGAATTATTTGACATCGCGACGCGCGGTTGCTTGTTCTCTCGCCGCGACGTGTGAATTGTTAGACGTCGTGACGTGCTGTTGCTCGATCATATGCCGCGACGTAAGAATTGTTTGACGTCGCGACGTGCTTTCTGCTGGATGCATCACGACGTGCATGGAAGGCTCACGTCCTGTTGATTTTTGGTGAGTTGACTCCCTTGTTTTCCTACAAAACAAAATAGCCATTTGCAGTATTAATTGTCCTTAGAAAAATTATAATGCAATTAATATCAATTTGCGACAATTTTACTAACAAATTGCAAATCATATGAGCTCAATATAAGGAACTAATTTAAGCACAAAAGTTACAATTAGGAGTCAAAAAGTGCATTAACAGTTATGAAAGTGTAGTTAATTAATAAGATAAACTTGGGCTCAATCACACTTCCAATACAATCCTAATTATCAAACTCCTCGGACAATTGATGGTCTAAAATAATCACAATATCATAATCACAAGATAGTGAAATAATGCATAAGTATGAATTCATTTCGTTATGCTCAAATTGAACCTATTCATTCTCACTCAAACTTATCATGCATTATAAACATAAGCATATGTAATAATTCACCAATGAATACATTAAATAATTACACTTTACATGTACTAACCTAAGTTCCCAATTCTCAAACATTTATAACTAACACATCACTTTTATCATTTAAAACACATTTGTGTTCATAGTATACTTCATTCCTTTAATAACTTATAAGTTTTAAAATTAGACACTTTGTTATCTAATAACACCTTCTTTAAGTTATTACTTTAATTAAAAATCCAAATCTTGTACAACCTTTCATGAACTTATTCTACATCAAACTAGGCTTATTTTACACCTTAATTAAGTCCAATTAAACCATTATAAAGTACTTTAAGCTTATAGGTCCAACAATTGCCCAACACCAATCTTTTCTCCTTCCTAATTACTTCCCAAGACCATGGGAATAAGCTTTATAAATTCCACGATCGTGGGATGAGTGAACCAAAGCTTCACTCACCCACAATCTCCAATTTGTTTCCAAAACTTGACTTCTTCACTTCCATTCGACACACCTTCACCAAAGATCATCAATTTCACTTCAATCTACCTTATTCATGCTTCAATAGCTCATCAAATTCATATCCAAACCAATTCAAAAATCATTCATTAAGTAACTTACAAATCAATATCTTCCACACATCAAAACCAAATCAGAAGTTATCATACAAGGATCATTTTTCTATCATTCATTTATTGTCATCTTAACACATAATTCAGGCCAATTCAATTATCATAAAAGTTGTATTCATACATGCTATCAGGTTTAGAATTCCCTTACCTAATTACCTTCAAATTCCTTCTTCAAAGAACTAACCAAACTAGCCTTTCATGCAACTAAAACATTTTCAAAATTTAGGTAGGTGGGGGATGATCTTAACACCGAAAAGATAGAAACATAAACGATAACTTATGGTAGCTTTCTTGATAAAATATCTTGCAAGAATTCTAAGTGAAATTGAATCAAAATTTAGAGATAAGAGAGGGTGAATGGTTTCAGTGGAGATGCTTCAATGAAGGCTGCAGAAATTTCTTGCAAGTTTAACACCTCCTAAGTTTCTAGTTGTCTTAACATTGGAGGAGCACATGTCACCAATGAATGTATCACATTTGTCCTCCTTTAAGCTACCAAATTTCACGCACCTATTAGGCCATTTGTCACTTAATTAATGCTGCCAATTGTCCTTCAATTATACCACTATTTGTCCCTTGTTTACTCATGTCAAATATCAATGCATTAGCTATGCCAAATGTCACTAAATGTATAAGCTTAGTCACCTAATTTTCATGTACCAACTTGTCTTGCCACTTGACATTTTCCTTGTCTAAATGTACATTTTAATTCATCAATTTTATAATGAAATCAATTAATTCCAATTCACTAACTAGGATCCATTAAACTAAAATTCAAGTCATATGCAATTCTCAATCATCTCATAATTTTAAACACCTTTCATACATATACTTTCATGAATATGTAGCATTCCAACTAGGGTACAATTTGGGGCCTTACAAGAAGTAAGTGGAGTAATAATTAAAAAGATATTTTTACTCTCCCTTATTTCTAGCATTTTTACTCTCCCTTCCCTCTAGCATTTTTACTATTTTACCCTCTTTAATTTCCCGCTTTTGGGGTTGTCAAGAAACCTTTTCTACTGGGTGTTCCCTTTGGCAGTCAGGCCTTGCTAGGGCCTAGTTATTGTTACAACAAAAACAAGAGAGTCTTCTGGTCCCAAAGAAGACTTCCTTATTTTGTCTAAAGAAATTTATATCAGAAAACAACAAAGTTGGATGGAACACTTGTTGTTTATGTAAATGCTGAAGAGAATGTGAAAGCCTCGAAATTAAAGGGAGCCTAGAGATAGAAGTTGGCAACTCACCATAATAAGGTAGGCCTGAAGCATTTCCAAGATGTCTCTAGGGATAGGGTCATCCGTCCTCCAAAGGAGCTACTTGAAGCTGGTGTTCAAGTCTAGTCCTTTACTCTGATAGGTTTCTTTTGGAGCAAGAGACTAACATTCCTAGTGATTAATGCCTGGGCTAAAGTGTTGCATCCCATTTTCGAAACCCAACTCTTAAGCGGAACCATATAACGTGAGCGTACTCCAATGAAGTCTCCTTAACCATCATCGATTAATCTTCATTCTCATAACTTTCCAATAATTTTTCCTCACAATTTGTTCAATGGCATGCCCACGTAAATTTGTCACCATACTCGAACTCATTTCTCCTATTTGTGAACTGAATTTGGAGATCTTCAAACCAGGATTTCAATTTGAATTCTTCAAAGAATTTGTAGCTTTAAGTCGTTGCTTAATCAAATTAACCTTATCCACTGTCATCTGCACTATTATAGGATGAATTTGATCAAGTTGTCTCCATAGAAGTTGTAGCTTGTCTTCTTAGCTAAACAACAATATAAATTATGTGATTTTTTGATATCGGAATTGAAAGTTATGATCATTACAAGTTAAGATGTCGTAGAGGACTTCTTTCCTGAACCATTAGAGTTTATGAAGTGATCTCGGACTAGAAAGAGTTGAATTTGGGAAGATTATGTGGAAAGGGGATATTAGGATGTGTTTAGGATCCTTTGGAGGGGTCTTGGAGGGTGAAAAATTCGTGTCACCCAAAGGTTACACGGTCTGCCCGTGTAAAATCACACGAGCTGCGTGTTTCTGGTGCAGGAGCACATTCCACCAGAAGGTTACAAGGCCAGCCCGTGTAAAATCACACGGATCTTGTCCTAAACGATAGAATCTCATTTTAGTGTCTTGTAAAAGTTGTATATCTAGGAGTCTACTTTCTAATGGTCCAAGAACGAAGTCAATCCGACGCCTTTAGTGAAAGTTATAGCATTTGCGCCAAAGGATGTACAATTCGAGTAAGGACATGAACATGTGGGATTCGTTTGGCCATAACTCCTCCGTCCGACCTCCGATTGAGGTGATTCTTAAAGCAATAGGTTCCTAATACATTTTTCTACCTTGCCACAAAAATTGATAACCATTGGTGTTAAATTCAGAGAGATGGATGAAAAGGAATTGAGGGGTCGGTTAGGAGAGCATGATTAGGCCGTGAACATACTTAGGTTTCTTAATCATATCTTGAGCTATAGAGCTCCGATTGAAGTGATTCTTTCTCCAAAATAAACTAGAGACTAAGGGCTACCATTTTGATGAAGACAATTTTGATTATTAAAATTCCTTTTTGTGAGCTCGCCTTTGTGGCTTGCGATGTTGTGAGAATGATGATGAACCGATGATGGCTTATGAGGGTGCATTGACACAACCCGACAAGGAAACCCTCTTATGCTTTAGGACTAAAGGATAGTTGGGCTCCGAAAATGGGGCCCAGCAGATATAGAGTTATATCAGATGGCTATCAAAATCACTTTTCTGAATAAAGACCTTTATGAAGAGGTTTATATGGTACAACCTGAAGGTGATCCAGATGGAACTAACATGGTTTGCACGTTAAGCAGATCAATATATGGTTTACATCAGACCTCTCAAAAGTGACACCTTACAGTTGATGAGGTTATTACCCCTTTCGGCTTCATGAAAAATAAAGCTAAAAGATGTTTGTACTATGAGGTTAGGGAGAGCAAAGTTATCTTCATGATATATTGTTCAAATTGGATAACTTGACCATATTGTATGAGGTTAAGCAACTTTTGGCCAAACATTTCAATATGAAGGACTTTGGAATCAGGTTAACTGTAAACCTATCGTAGCACATATCTCTTATAGTGAGAGGACGTCTTTTGTATAGTGTCAAAGAATAAAGTAAACAAAGAGGTTATGAGGAATGTTCTTGAAATTGGTATAGTTGATAGCCTGATGTATGATCGGGTAAGTACTAGGCGGGACATTGCATTTACTGTTAGACTGTTTGGTCAATATCTAGTTAACCCAGGAATAGACTATTGGAATGCAGTCAAGTGAGTGTTGAGATACTTAAAAGAGAACTAAGGATTATATGTTGATGTATAGAAAAGTCAATAATCTAAACCTCGTAGGAAATTCAGATTCAGATTTTAGCTATATGCTCAGATGATACAAAGTCCACTTAAGGTTACATTTTTTTTAATGTTTGCAGATGGTACAATGTCGTAAAAAAGTGTCAAGTAGACATGGGAGATTTTCTCGACCATGCATGCAAAGTGTATGCTATGGGACTGCTTCACAGACGGTTTGACTTAGAAAATTGATTTCTGAATTGTCTAAAGTTGATTTAGTGGCTAGAACCCTTCGGTTACACTGTGATAATCTTGCTGCTGTATTGTTTAATAACAACAAAGAATATCATAGGGTCTTAGCATTTGGAGGTCAATTTTGACCATGAAGGAGTTTATACAAAAAGATGACATTAAGGTTTGGAGTATTTAAGGGCTAAGAAAATGTAAGATGTTCCTTTAACTACTAGATTTCGCTCACTTGTGTTTGAAAGACAAGTATACAGTATGGGTGTTTTAAAGTCCTTAGACACTGTTAGTTAGGAGATCGTTATGTTTGCTTCATGTACATTTGTACATTAATACATTTAATGTATTATGATAGTATAATGGTTCATCAACAAAGATGATCATTGTTTATCCTCAATAATAGTTGTTATCATATATTGTCATAATACATATGAAAGTCTTAAGATTTGTGCCGATCTTAAGCATTTAGAGGTCATTGGGCATATATACAGATTGACCTTAAGGCTATGTCATTAAGACGCATATAATTTTATACAGATATCCATTAAAATTGACATGACATAGGGCGTGTAAGTTTTAATCTCATAAAGGTTCTCTGATGCAGTTTAACATTCAGTTAGAGAACATAAATGTTTTTTTCTTATGCTGTTTAGCATTCAGTGAGAGAGAAAAAATTTCTAATGTTGTTAAGCATTCGCTGAGAGAAAACATGATTTCTCTAACGTAGTTTAGTATTTGTGATTTAGCATAATGTTAAAGAAATTAAGACCTATAAATGAAGATATAATTTAGATCATACAGGTATCATCTTAGTTTGACATACTCCATTTTTCCATTCATATTAGTGAGATATTAAATATGTGTGATTATATTGGATCTGCGTCGCACATGATACATGCATTTGATACTTCTCGGTATCAAAAGCCTTGCAGTACGAAATGATAGGCTTTCGTTATCTTTGGATCAAATGTTTTGTTTTTAAACTTAGTCAACCAATACAGTAGCGTGACTTAACCGAGTTTTTTAAAACTGTTTTAAACTTGAAGACAATACCACAATTAAGTATTGTCCAAGCCTCCAAGAGGGGATAATATTGAATATTTTTTACTTTTCCCGTAAAGTTAGGCAACATTTAATTGCATTTTTTGGTTTTTTAATAACTTATCGATTAAGTTACGTAATTTGATTCGGATAAATAAAGTGACCCAATAAATGATCTAATTCAATGGGTCAAAGTTTGGATAGAAAATGGATCTCAATCAGTGCAGATTGGATCCATATCAGGCCTGTGATAGGTAAGCTCGATATGGATGCTATATATAAATGTTAAGGTCTCCTATAGTTGCTCATATCATTTGTAAACATAAAGATTCTCTAACTTGTTATGAGAGCTTACATTTTCAGAGAACTATAGAAAGATGTTGATCGCGTTCCAGTGAACAGTTCCCATGAAGATCGCGGTAGATTTGCGCTTGGTTCGGCTTTGGAAAAGCTTTTTTGAAGTTATGGAACCAAAATCAAGTATTTTTTGCATTTCTTTATTTATTGTTCTTTCACGTTCGATCCGAGATACGTAACTAAGGTCTCATTATATATTACAAATATGTTTTTTAAAAATTGGGTTCCACTTCTAAAGACTTACGAAAGATTCAGCTGTAACTTCTTAGAACTGGTAATGAAGAAATTGGGTTTTGCTAAGGAATTTCTGAACGTTATTGGGCCGTGCGTTTCCTCATTGAGGTGTGTTGGAGGAGTTTATTCTAAGAACGTGCAAGGACCCTTTATCCATCTTAAGCCTAGAACCACTTGCAGCAAGATCACAATTTGCGAAAATTAGTGGTAGGCCTCGTGGAATTTTTATATGACATGGATGCCATACCACTCAATCTCTCATTTTATTGTTTGCCAAAGACTGCATTTTATTTCTCAAAATTTCTGCCAATGAATGTTAGATCATAAAGAGCATTATATCGGACCTAAAGAGAGCACAAGGCTTTGTTCCTATTTTCAGCGCCACCACACCAGCAATAAGCGAGGATATTTGCTAATTGGCTCCAAAAGATAAACAGTTACTCCAAGTCTGTTATTCAAGGTATACCTGTGTATCCAATGTCGGCATTTTTATTACCAAATTGTTTCAGTAAGGAGTAAAACAATATAATGAGTGAATTCTTGGTGGGAACAACTTCTTGTGGTGAAGAACTTAAGCTGGATTAGTTGGGTTGATTTTGTGTATGGGCAAACTAAATGAACCGTGATTTTCTAAGCTTTAACGTGGCATTGTTATTAAAGAAAATATGACGCCTAATTCTCTATGAGCTAAATATTAGCAAAAGTTAAGATGTACTTCTGGCGTGATCTTTGGAATAGCCTTCCAACTCAGTGTTCCCACTGTTCAGACATGTTATATGTTTAAGGTAAGAATATTAAATTTAGTCTGCACAAATTAAATTAAGTTGATCTAATTCTCCTTATTTGCAAGCCTAATTTAAGGTGCAGGTTAAGTCCTTTTTCACGCACTTACACTTCGTCAATATCCCAAAACATTTTGGTTCCATTTCAAGTTTTATGGAATGGTTTTTAAAGGACCATTTCTATTCGCGACGAGGATTTTTGTGTCATATGCTCATGGTCTCTCCGTTTCGATAGAAACCAAATTGAGCAGGCGAAGTGGCTATTCCTTCTCTTGTCCCAAATCGTGAACCAATTTTATTGTGTGGCAATCAGATTCCCCACCTTCGTTTATTTTCTTTTTTTGAGAAGTAACCTTCGTTAATTTTTGAAGTGTGTAATGACAGTTTTTTCACAAAGCAATTTTCGTTGAAAAAGGAAAGAGGTCTTCAGACAGTGGAGCCGAACAACCGGAAGAAGCCATAAAATAAAAGTTGATGTTTGTTTTTTTGACGTACCGTTTACTTGATGTTTACCCAAACACATCCCACCAACTTTTTAGTTCAAAAGCCATAAAAAGAAGACAACTTTAGGAAAAGTTTCAATCTCTGAATCAAGTAATGGGGATTGTTTAATCAGCGGTCACCAAGTTGGTGGGGAACTCATTATTATTATATGAGCATGCACTAAGTTCTGTCTAACTACACCAACCTTATCTGTTTCAGGATTTTTACAGCCATTTCGGAAGTGGCTGCTGGGTACACAGGACGTGAAGAGATATATATATATATTTGTGTGTGTGTGTGCACGCGCGCGCTGCTGTGCATCCATATCTGAAAGTTACACCTATATATATATATATATATACATGCATACACCGTGAAAAGATATATATATATATATAACCTTCAGATATGGATGCACAGCCCCCCCTCTCTATTTGGGTTATATAAAACCTACTACCCTAATATACTAGATTGCAATAAGATAGACTTGCAGGCAATAATTTGGAACCTTTGCCTTTATGTGTTGGAAGAAGCCCTACTTTCAATAATTCTAATTATTGCAATGCCCATGCCAAATCATGAGTTGGCTGCAAGTGGTCAATAACATACGAAACTTTCGTTACTTCGAAGAAACTAGGGGACAAAAAAGGGTAGGGATTTATGAGAAAGCTCCGGGTTTAAATTTCAAGCACTTACTTTTCTAAGCTACAAATATGAGAAGAGCTTATCTTATAATAATTTTATTTGTTATAGCTTCTTCATTCAATTCATCCATTGAAAAAAAGATAAATTTTTTTGGTCTCTCTCAGCCTGTTGTAGTTCATATGGTTGAAATTTAACTATTAATTTCAAATTTTATAATGAAAATTGATGCTTACCACGAATTTAGACCTCCCAAGTCGAGGCTAAATGATCTTTTGACAAGGTATGATGCAACACTCTGAATTAATTTGAAAACAACAGCACGTAGACATGTAATTTACATTTCACAAAAAAGGGTTGGACATATGAGCAAAATTTTTAGCGAGTTGTTATTAATATTGTAAAAAAGAGTTGGACATTAACATTAAATTTAGATAGTGAAAAGACAACAACTTGATTTCTCAAGACAGGGAGTGTAAGACGACTACAGTTTTCCATATGGCTCACATCTATGCATTGTGATACGAGTCAGAGCATGAATAGGCGCTAGTATGAGCGAGACAAGACACAATGACATGTTCTCGCAAGAATGGTGCATTATACGTTTGACACTGGGTTGTGGATAAATATGAACTTCCGCAGAAGAAGAGTTGGCCTATGACTCAGATTTTACGCTATCGGGGGAGAATTCTAAAATATTTTTCTGGTTTGGGACTGCAGGAATGTCTCCTGATTGCGACCATTCGTTTCAATTTGATTTGAACTGTTGGACACTACTGTATATACCGGAAGAAAGTTGTCCATGAAGTAACTCAATTCTTACACTCAACTTTAATCTGAGACAAAACTGCAACATATAAGCCTCAACTTGTAACCTGAAAATTGAGTAAAGCAATCATCAACTTATCAGTCTGCGACCTGCAAATGTTCCTTCCGTAAACTTCCCTTGCAATTTATCATCCTATTATATATATTATGTTATGTCCCACTCTAACGTAAGGACTAGCTCACGGTTCACCTCTAGAATCAGATTAAGAACTTCTTCCAAAAATGCAGACAGAACTTAGGGGTATGTAACGTGGTGGAATGGTCCTAAGCAATCTGGTAACTTTGAAAGAGTATCGACATATCGGACCCAGAGAAACGTGTTGGGGATTAAGATCTACATATTTTGAAGACTTGCTAGTCAAGTGTAAAATCCCACTATAAATCTGTGTAAGGAGTCACCTCGACGAAGAGACGGCATGTTTATTTAGGCTTGCGAAAATCAAAGCCTATTATCTAATTTTGGTATCACTGAGGACACAAGTCTATATCCTAGCCAAGTTCATTCCTATTCCTAGGGCACTATGTGGCAGTATGCCATAGTAACAGTTTTCTACAGTGGCAGTTTTTCAACAAATGGTCTAATGCTTTGTTAAAAATAACTCCCTTGATAATTGCAATCTCAATAAAGGAACTCTTGATGAAGAATGCCATTCTAGCAAAATTTTCAAGACTTGGGTCTCCTAAAACTTAGCACTTATAATGATAACACACCGTCAAGTCACACTGCTTAGAATTTAGACGAACTCAATCGTCAAGTTTGGTTTTTACAGCATTCAAAATCAGATTATTTTGTGCTTTCTTTACAAAATATAAGATTGTTATAAATACACTTTGTTAACTATTTCAATGGCTGACAGTTAGTCGCCTTCAATTTTTGCTTTTGCACTAAATCTATCGAGTATATTAAGCTTGCATATATTAGATTTGAATTAATTTTGTTCTCAATTTTATTGGAAATAATGATTATTTTTCCTAATATTTAGTATCAGAGCATGATTTTTGCCTCGATCTTGATATGCGTTGATGTTTGGTCTTCTTTTTGGATCCCAAAACTAAATATATGAATTTTGACTTAAATGCTTGACCTACCGTTGATGATCTACAAACTGAAATTTGATGCATGTTTTAAGTTTGTTCTTGAATTATACTTAATGCTTCTATGTGTATATATCATGGAATTTGTTGTATATGAATGTTATATGTGTTCAAATTAATGGATTCATGAAGTTCAATGCCTAAAGATATGCATTTTCATTAACTAAAGAATAGCTACAACATCTTTGATTCATCTTATGCATTGAGGACTTCAAGATCACTAAAAAGCATTAGTTTGTAATTGATCATATTCAACGCAATAAGATCATCTCACAAGAATTTTATTGTATTTGCATAGTTAATTGATATGAAATATCATGTTATATTTCTTAATTTTACCTAAAAGGTTAAGAAATGGAATGTAATTCATAGTTTCGATGTAAAGCAATATGAATCATTTGAGTTAGGAATTTAGCCCATAGGCAATTCTTTTTGTTAATTCATTTTATCACATGTTTTATATTAGTAAAGTATGATTATGTTTGTTTGACTCAATTTTGTGACATAAGCATGTTTATAATTATTTTTCCTTGTGAATTTTTCTAATATGATCAAAATAATGTTCATGTTTTGTTGGAAGTCATAAATGAGCAATTCGTATCATAAAAAAATGCACCTGCTAAAACCCTAATTATAAGATTCTCATCTTAAGAGCTCAAGGTGTTATAGAAGTGTGAGAAAATTACATAAATGAGCGACACTATGGCTTAATTGAAGGCTCTTGAAGTTAATATGTCTAAGTCTTTTCTTGTGCACTATATTTTGAATACATTGTCATCTTAATATGAACCTCTCAAAATATCTTATAATACGTATAAGGATAAATGTTTAATTAATAAGTTGATGTCCATGTGTGTGCAAGAAGAAGGAATGTTGTTTATAGAGGTTGGGGAAAGTGTGCATCTAGCTATTTAAAGAAAGAATAAGGATCAAAGCAAAGGAAAGGGAAGACAAAGATACCTCCCTAATTTGAAATCAAGAAGGAATTCAAGTGTTTCTTTGCAAAAAGAAGGGACACATAAAGAGGATTGTCCTAAATCTCATGCTTGAATTGAAATGAATTGGTTTGAAAAATCTAAGGAAGCTAGTGGGAAGTGAATGGTACATCTATTCAAGCAATAAGATTAGTTCACGTGTTAAGGCTACTAAGACATATAGATTAGTTCTCAATGGTGGCTTTGTTTTATTATTAGAGAAGAGCTTTTCTATTCTAAATTTCTCTAAAATTTTGATTTATGTTTTAAGAATTGTACCTTTTGGATATTCCTTTAACTTTGATAATTGTATTAACTTGTTTTTTTAACACTAATCTTGTCATGAATTATACATTGTCTAATGGTCTTTACCATACTAAATTACAATTTGATACACCTTACAAATTGCATATTAATGATCATGTTGGCATTAGACGATGTGTTATGATAGGATTCCTCTATTTTATGGCACCAGAGATTATGACATATCTCCATAAAGAGAATTAAAAGATTATTAAATGATGGAGTACTTGGTGCTCTAGATTTTACTAATTTTGATACTTGTGTAGATTGCATTAAGGGTAAGTAGACCGATGTGTCAAAGAAAGGTATTAAGAGGAGTTTAAATCTATTGGAAATAATATATACAAACATTTTTTTGTTCAGATATAGACTTATATCATCAAATGTACTTCATCACTTGTATGGATGATTACTCACAATACATATATCTCTACTTCCTTAAACATAACAGTGAAGCATTTAATACATTTAATATTTTCAAGGCAAAAGTATAGAAACAATATGGTAAGCAAATTGAGATCGAGATGTAGATAGAGGTCAAGAGCATTTTGGTATATTTACTAAAGATGGATAAGAACTAGGTCTTTTTTTCTAAGTTTTTATTCTTGATTCTCCTTACTAGAATGGTGTAGCTAAAATAAGAAACTAAACATTATTGTAGATGGTGCGGAGCATATTGGATAGTTTCAAGCTTCCTAAGTTCTTATAGATGAAAGCTCTTAACATAGCTTTGTATATATTAAACTGAGTTCCAACTAAGGTTATCCCTAAGATAGCATTCGAGTTATTCAAAGGTTAGAATTTAAGTTTGAGACACATGAACATTTGGGAATTATGTCTAAAGTAAAAGTTTATAATCTAAAAGAAAAGGAGTTACACCTAAGGACCATTAATAGGTATTTCATAAATATACCAAAAGGTCAAAGGATATCTATTTTACTATCCATCTAACATCACTAGGTTTGTGGAATCGAGAATTGAAAAATTTCTTGAGAATAACTTGATTAGTCGGAACGACAAATGATTGAGTATAGGATCTAATGTAGATCATTTTAAATCTCAACTTTCCACTTCAATTAATAGATTGATTATTGTATTTCACAACTCTCCTATGGTTCAAATGCCTAACAAATTCATGATCATGATATAGTAGAACCTATTGTTCCACAAATATAGGAAATTATTGATCATAGTCATGGATATGCCTATAGGAGGAAGCATAGTCATGGATATGCATAGTCATGGATATGCATAGAGCCAAGGGAAATTACATAAAGTGAAGTGAAAAAACACAATTTACATATAGGAGTAAGCATAGTCATGGATATGCATAGAGCCAAGGGAGAGGAAGATTTCACATGGCAAGTATGGCCATTATTCTTGGGATTATTTTTCCAAGAACAAAGATGAAGTAAATTTTGTATAAGTCAACAAAGATGATGTAGAGAAAACTTTACTACTTACGGTAAAGGATGAACTGAAAGGTGAAAAGAGCACATGATACTTTAATAATACAGTTAGTAATCATAAAATCGGTGATAAAAATAAATTTCTTGAATTAGATACTAAAGTGACATGGATTACATACTTTAGTGATAGTACAATGATGGAGATTAATGGCTAAGGTGTAATTTTTCTCAGGAATAAAGTAGGAGACGATAAGCTTCTCTCTAATGTTTACTTTATTCCAAAACAAAAGAAAAATATTTTAAGCATTGTTCAACATTTGAAGAATGGTTTTCAATTTGATATAGAACGTCATACTCTTTGGCTTTGAGATATTGATGCTAATCTTATTGCTAAGGTGACTATAACTAGCAACATGATGTTTTTATTAAACTCACACACTGTGAAAGCTATGTGTTTGAAGACAAGTGTCAATAGTCCTTTATAGATATGACATATGAGGTATGGACACTTGAATTTTAATGCATTTAAAGCTTTGGGAGAGAAGAAGATGGTAAGAGGCATTTTAAGTATAGATTATTCTAAACAACTATATGAGGCATTCTTTCTTGCGAAGAATTCAAGGAAAAGCTTTCCAAACTAATCAACTTCAAGAGCTACCAAGCCTCTCTAACTTGTTCGTAGATGTTTGTGGTCCCACCAATCCTTCTTCTTTTGGTAAAAGTTCTTAGTTTATTCTCTTCATTAATAATTATAGTAGAAAGACATATGTGAAATTTTTGAAGAAAAATCCTGAAAGTTTTGAAGCATTTAAAAAATTTAGAGAAAATGTCTAATTCACCCGTTAATATTTCCTAAATGCTAAGCTGGTCTTTGTCACTATTTATGGTACCAAGTCACCCCTTAATATCTACAACATGGATATCCTAAAAAGAGTCAGTTCATCAACTTTTTATTAGTTAGGCATGATGCCCCTATTATTTAAGAACATATGGCCTGCCAGATTAGTGAATATGTCAATCTAGCAATTGACACGTCATTTACATTTAATTTTATTTTTTAATTTACATATTTACATTTAAAAAAAATAAAATTATTGTTTATTTTTAAAAAATATATCTTCGTCTTTCTCCCTTAATATTTATGAAACCTTTTGAGGAAGAAAAATAAAACTACCAAAGTCTTTCAAGAATCTTTTAACACTTTTATCCCTCTATGTCTTTGTCTCTCTAACACTCCATTTCTCTTGTCCTCTTCAGTAGTGATCCTCTTCTATTAACAAATTGTCTCTCAATATTAGGTTCGTTAAGTAATCCAAAAATTCACTTATTAAGAGAAGGAGAAGAGTGTATATATGAATGGGTTACCTCTTTGTGCATTTTAGTTCTTCTAAAGATTGCAAAACGCTTTAAACGTCATTTTAAGTTTCAAACTTTAGACTAAGTGAGGCCTTTATGAATCTTAGTCCAATTTGCTCTCCTTCTTTCCTTATAGAGTTTTATTTTATTTTTATTTTCATTTTTCATTAGGTGTAAATTCAATGATTTGAAGTCTCGATTGTCTGACCACTTGATTATAGCTTAAGTTGATTATTGCTTATAAAGAAACTCAGGTGAAGTTAAAGTAGAATTTATGATTTCTTTGTTATATAGCCAATTTAACAAATTCATTATTCTGACTTCTAAATTTAAGTGAGTAGCTGTTGAATGCAAAACACACTACTAGTCTTACGCTCAAAACCGCAAGTATATGGGCCATACTTGTAGTTGAAAGTGGATATCGATCCCACGAGGATAGTGCTTAGGTACCACTTAATTCAGGTTGTTCTTTGTTTAAGAACTCGTTTCAATCGAATTTAAAAAGATAAGTAAAATAAAGACAAATTAAAAGTAATAGGGAACAATACATCCCAAACTACTCGTAAACTAAGAATTGGAGAAAAACAAAATTAAACATTAGGACTTATCATTATCCCAATTTTCCCTCTCTAATTAATTGATTCAATTTATACTTGGCCCAAGATTTCCTAAAATTCTAGCAACCCTCTCTCAAGGTGTCACTAAATGTGACTAGCTAAATAAATTAGAATCAACTTTGGGATCTCTCGATGTGCAAAGCCTTTCCTAAACATTCAACTAGATATGAAGATATCCTATAGGCAATGTCTTGATCTATTGAAAGCTATTCCTAATAAATCAATAACTTATTATTTATAGGTCTATTAATCGTTAACTCTCGTTGTTCAATTAACACAAATTACCAAGCTCACTCTCTAGATTTATTGCAAGGTTTAAGTGCAATAAATAACACAAACATGTATATCATTAAATCAATAACCAAAGGTTCACAAATAGTTCAACAACAAACCCTAAAAATTGTTCTAGCCAATTATAATATCTATAACATCCCTAACAATAAAAAATCCACGATAAACATGCTAGAAGAGAAAGAAATTGAAATAAGACTGGACGGGGCAGCTCCTTCTCTTCTTTGCCCAATTTCGAAAATCTAGATGACGGGGTGCTATTTGCCCAATCGAGAATGAAACCTTGGATCTCCCATATCTCTAGGCTCTCAATCTGTCTCTTAGCTCCAGGAAGCAAGTTCCACGACCTTATAGCGGCTCTCAGGATTCTATTAATAAAGTCACAAAAACCAAAGAAAATACATGAAACCCATGTGTCTCTTTGACTTCCAGTTCCCACGATTGTGGGAATTATACTTGTGCTTCCCACGATCGTTGGTTAACTTAATAGAAACTTTATCCATAAATTTTCCACTATCGTGGAAAACATGCCCTTTTTCGATCGTGGGAATTATACTTATGCTTCCTATGATCATAGGTAACTTAACAGAAATTTTCTCCATAAATTTCCCACGATTGTGGAAAACATGCCCTTTTCCACGATCGTGGGTTCTTGTTTTTCAGTAGCTCCACTTCTCTTCTCTTCTTATGGTCCCTAGCTTAATCACAAAGGTGTCCACCCTTCATTCCTACACCAAAATGACCAATTCCTACCCTAAACCAATATCAAATACAAACAAACAACCATGAAGATCAGACTAAACAAAAACACACAAAATAAGTCCTAAAAAACAATAATACTAACCTATAATGTAAGAAACACGTACCAAATACTTAGAAAAACATATACTAATGCACAACTTTCAACTTCCCCATACATAAATCCTTGCATGTCCTCAAGTAAAATCAAACACAATCAATCAATTCTATCACTTCATTTCATAAAGATCAAAGCATGAAATCCCTCAAAGTTTAGCCAACTCAAGTATTAAGCTATTATATATATCATGACTACTTTTCATTAGAGTACATAAGTAAACTCAATTTATGGCCCCATCACTCAAAGATAAGTATAAACACATAATGAATCTTCCTCACGGTTTCACTCATTTCTCTCAATTGTTTGATGGTTAGTGTTTCGCTCAAGCTCCCTATAGGAAACTATACTACTATAGGCTTGCTAATACACCAATTCTCCTCTAAAATGATTACATGCATAAATAGATCAAAAGGGCTTGTTTCGGGTTGTCATGTGGTAAGAGTTCAGGTGGGTTAAAAGAGGTAAAGGGCTTAACACAAGCATGCATAAAGTAATAAGTGAACAAAGTGATGCAAAACATATTCTGAGATATATAAATGTAAATATACTACTACTCCGCACTTATTGATGTTACCAAAACGTTCTTCCTTTTTCTTTTCTTTTTCTCTTTTCTTTTTTCTTTTCTTTTCTTTTCTTCTTTTTCTATTTTTTATTTTTATATAATTGATGAAACAACAAACAAATAGCAACTACATATAATGTGATCAAAGAGTAGAAGTATAACTCAACTCATCTCGAAAAGAAAAAATTTGTACCATTGTACCAAAAGTCTCAAACTAGCGCATCACTTAATACTTTACTAAGCTTGTGAATAGGTAGGCTAATGAGGTTGCGGTTCAACAAACAAAAGGGTTAAAGCTCAACGGGGCTAACAAGGGATAATAACAAGGGTAAGTCATTTAAGCCGAGGGTTATCATAAAAAGGGTCTTAATCATCTCTATTAAACATGCATCCAATAGACTCAACCCGATTCAAAACAAGTTCTGAAGGTAGTAACATAAAGGGGCATCACACATTCAAAAAAATAAGATGACTACAGATGGAGTCATATAAGCTTAATCCTCATATTGGCTCAACTTAAAATTCATTATGCATCTCTACACTACCTTATTGCTCAAATGTCACATTTTGAGTAAGCTTATGCAACCAAGTACTTTTCATCACTCAACATGATTCACTCTCTACTCAAGTAACCTAATCCAAGTTCAAGCATGCATTCAATCTTATTCCAACTAGCATGGCATAATCTCATGGAAAAACACATAAAAAATGATTCAAGTGTGGTTCCATTGCTTAACACAACGCAACATCAAACAATGACCTAATATGCCTAAAACGTGCATCCTAAATAGTAAATAAAACAAATTTAAACAATGCAATTTACAAGGCAAATGTCACCTTCCCAAACTTGGACAGCATATTGTCCTCAATGTGATAAGGCAATCACAAAATGAATTCAAAACATCAAACACAACATTAACCAAGAAAACAAATAACATAACTAATAAAGTAAATAAAACAAGATAAAAAGTGAAAGGTAAGAAGGCTAATGGGGATTGAGGTGTTGAAGGTGTAGGAGAGGGGACTTCAATGTTCTTTATCTGGATGCACTTGAGGAACTTCTTCTTCTCGATGTAAACATCATGCCACTTCTTTATCCTTTCCTTGTATAAATTGGCATTTTCATAAGCCTCAAACCTCAATTAATCTAATTCATCAAGTTATAACAATCTTTTCTCACCCGCAAGCTTCCAATTCATGTGCAACTTCCTAACGACCCAATAGGCCTGATGCTTTAACTCCAAAGGTAAATGACACCTTGCCATACACAAGTCTATATGGAGTAGTTTTTATGGGTGTCTTGAAAACTGTCCTGTGAGCCCATAGGGTGTCATCTAGCTTTAACGCCCGATCCTTTCTTAAGGTGCTCACTACCTTATCCAAAATCTTCTTCAACTCTTTGTTCACCACCTCAACTTGACCACTAGTTTGGGGGTTGTAAGGAGTCGCACTCTATGATGAACATTGTATCTTTTTAGAAGAGCCTCAAATGGTTTGTTGCAAAAATGGCTCCCTCCATCACTTATAATTGCTCTTGGCACCCCAAATCTCGTAAAGATCTTCTTGATGAACTTTAAACCATCTTGCCATCATTAATTGGGGTAGCTACAAACTCAACCCACCTGAAAACATAATCAACTCTAACTAATATTTAAGTGTTACCTGAAGAGGATGGGAATGGTCCTATGAAGTCCAATCCCCTAATATCGAATATCCCCACCTCTATGATGTTTGAAAGTGACATATCATTCTTCTTCGATATGTTACCCACTCTTTGACACATATCACACTTAAGCACAAAATCTCGAGTATCCTTGAACAAGGTTGGCCAATAAAATCCACACTCTAAGATCTGAGTTGCAGTCTTGATAGCTCCATAATGCCTGACATAAAGTGAACTATGACATTACATCAAAATTTCAAGCATTTCATCTTCAGAGATACACCTACGAATGACATTATTAGCACATATCTTATAAAGTACATGTTAATCCCAATATAACGAGAACATTGAATACAAACCAATTCCTTTGTTGATAAGAAAGATCGGAAGAAAAATACTACCTAAGAGGTAGTTTGCAATATCTACAAACCAAGGATGAAAAGGATTATCTATCATCATTAAAGCCTCATCAAGAAAGCTCTCTTCGATTTCCTCTTCTTCTTTATGGTGCTCTCCTTCAAGTCTCCAGAGGTGGTCAGCTACAATATTTTCTGCTACAAGTCTCCACCGGATAAGCTTGGCATCCTTCTTCGCAAAAAGATATCGCAATGTTGCATGATCTATAAAAACAATGACATGTGAGCCTAAAAGATAAGAACACAATGTCTCACATGCAAATACCACAACAAGCAACTCCTTTTCCGTAGTTGTGTAATTCAGTTGTGCTCCTGTCAAGATCTTGCTTGCATAATAGGTGGCGTGCAGCCTCTTTTCCTTCCGCTGACTAAGGACACAACCAATGACATGATAGCTTGCATCACACATAATCTTGAAAGGAAGAGATCGATTTGGCGACATCATAATGGGTGCTGATATAAGTGCCTTCTTCAACCTTTTAAAAGCGTCCAAAC
Source organism: Erythroxylum cassinoides (assembly GCA_027478405.1). Taxonomy (NCBI): domain Eukaryota; kingdom Viridiplantae; phylum Streptophyta; class Magnoliopsida; order Malpighiales; family Erythroxylaceae; genus Erythroxylum; species Erythroxylum cassinoides. Next base: position 19,132,187 of record JANIPM010000232.1, read on the forward strand.
AAGTATCATAAAAAACAAAAAGCACATCTTTAAATAATAATTGAGTTAAGGGTCTAGCGATAAGAGAAAAATCCTTAATGAACCATCTGTAGAACCCTGCATGACTAAGGAAGGCTCGAATGCCCTTAATGTGGGTGGGAGGTGGTAACTTTTCAATTACTTCAATCTTAGCACTATCCATCTTAATACCCTTACATAAGATCTTATGGCCCAATACAATTCCCTCTTGGACCATAAAGTGACGCTTTTCTCAGTTCAAAACTAGATAAGACTCCTCACATCTTTGAAGAACTCTATCTAAATTAAATAAACAATTACCAAAAGAATCTCCAAAAATAGAGAAATCATCCATAAATACCTTCATGAAGTTCTCATTCATGTCTGAGAATATGGCCATCAGGTACCTTTGGAATGTGGTAGGTACGTTGCATAAACCGAATGGTATCCTCCGATAAGCAAAAGTCCCATAAGGATAAGTGAAAGTGATCTTCTCTTGATTCTATAGGTATATAACTACTTGATTGTATCGTGAGTATCCATTAAGAAAATAGTAAAATGCATGGCAACCCACCCTCTCAATCATTTGGTCCACAAAAGGTAAAGGGAAGTGATCTTTCTTGGTGGTCAAATTGAGCTTCCGGTAATTAATACATACTCTCCAACCTGTAATGGTCTTAATGGAAATCTTTTCACCTTTTCCACTTTTCATCACTGTCATGCATCCCTTTATAGGCACACAATATACCGGACTCACCCACTAACTATCTGAAATGGGATAAATAATCTCTGTATCCAATAGCTTTACTGCCTCCTTCTTCACAACCTTTTGCATGTTTGCATTTAACCTTATATGTTGCTCTCTCACAGTTTTACACCCTTCTTTTAGGTTAATCCTATGCATCACTACATTGGGGCAAATCTCATAATATCATAAATTTGTCACCCTATAGCTCTCATCCTCTTCCTAATGGTCTCCACAACTTTCTTTTCTTGCTCAAAATCTAGTTGGTTTGAGATAATGATAGATAGAGAATGGTTCTTACGTAAAAAGGTATATCTCAAATAGGGAGGTAAGGATTTAAGCTCTAAAGTGGGGGGCTTAATGAAAGAAGGTGGTGTAGGTGTATTTGTTCTCTCTAACTTCTCTAACTCAACTTCCTTACATAGGTCCTCTTCTCTCACACTCTCATCCTTATGTACTTCAGTAACTTCATTAACTTCCTCTTCAACCCCCTTCACACATTCATCCACAACATTAATCATCATACATACATTACCATCCATCGATTTCTTCAAAGATTTAGACATATTAAACTCAACCTACTCATCACCAATTCTCAAAATAAGTTTTCCCTCATCCACATCAACTGATGTCCTACCAGTATTCATAAAGGGTCTACCCAAAATCAATGGACAATTTTTATCAGCTTCAAAATCCAATACCTTAAAATCAATGAGAACAATAAATTTATCTACTTTTACCAACACTTTCTATAACTTCATATGGCCTCTTGATGGTTGATCCATAAGTTGAATCAGCATGGATGTTGACTTGACCTCTCCTAGTCCCAATTTCCTAAAAACAGACAAATGCATTAAGTTAATGCTTGCACCTAAATCCCATAAGCATTTAGAAAATTCAAAGTCACCAACAACACTTGGAATCATAAAACCCCTTGGATCTTGTAGTTTTGAAGGCATCATGCTTAAGATAATTGAACTATAATTCTTCGTCAAAGTGACCATCTAATTGTCCTCCCAAGTACATTTGTGTGTCAGTATGTTCATTTAGAAACTTTGTATACTTGGGCATGCACTCCAAAGCTTCCACCAACGACAGGTTGATCTGAAGCCTCTTCAGTTTCTCCAAAAACTTGGAAAACTGAGTGTCCACCTAATGTTGTCTCACCCTTTGTGGATATAGAATTTTGGACTTGTATGGTGGTGGCACATACGACCTCTTTTCTTCTTTCTCTTATTGAATCTCTTTGCCTTTTCCCTTTTCTTGGCTATCCTTTTTCACACTTGGTTCCTCCATCTGTTTGCTACTTCAAAGTGTGATAGTCTTCAATTGTTCTCTTGTATTTGCCTCGGTATTGCTTGGTAAGCTACCTGTACTTCTAGAAGACATAGCATTAGCAAGTTGACCTACTTGTACCTTCAAGTTATAGATGGATGAGGCATGGTTCTTCACTATCTGATCAAAGTTTTCCTCCATCCTCTTTTGACTTTCCTCTTAGCTCGAAAATATTCTCTTTTGGTGCTCTTCTTGATTTGCCATTTTGGACCCCAAAACATCCATCAACTTGTCCATTTTGTTCTCCAAAGATCCAAATCGGTCTTGCTGAAATCCTAAAAGTCCTTGCAATCTTGCTTAGCCACTTATATTATTAGTACTCTAAGAAAATTTTTTGTGGTTTTTTCACCCTGGATTATAAGTATTCGAGCAATGATTGTTACCCCGCTGTGTTTGGTCTAAGTAACTTACTTGTTTAGTGCTACTAGCTCCCAATAAAAAGCATTCTGTTGTGCAATGATGGCATAACTCACACTATGATTGCATAGCTTTGGCTGTAGATGAAGATGCTCCTTGCATGTTGCTCAACTATATGGTGAGGGCTATGATCTGTGCCTACAAAGTGGTACCAGAGTCAATTAGGATCATACCTTTTTGCTCCTTCTATCGCTGTTTACTCCTCTCGCTTAACCACATACAATAATTGCTCACCAACTCCTCCAAAAGGTGATATGTTGCATTGATAGTTTTCCTCATCAAAGATCCTCCTGCAGCTGCATCTATGATCCCTCTTTTGCTTTAATTTACACCATTTTAGAATGTTTGCATGAGGAATTACCTCAGAAGGTTATGGTGGGGACAACTTCTTTGTAGTTCTTTAAACGTCTCCCAAGCTTCATATAAAGACTCCCCATCACTTTGTTGAAAATTTGTGATTTCCTTAATGATCCTTTTTGTCTTGGTCAATGGAAAGTATTTGGCAAGAAATGCCTAGGATAGCTATTCTCAAGTAGTAATCTGCCCTAAGCTGAGTGAATTGTACCATGCCTTCACCCATTCTCTCAAAGTGAAAGAAAATAGTCGCAACCTTACGGCATTGTCAGACATCCCATTAAAACGAAAAGTGTCGCATATCTCCAAAGAATTAGCGAGATGGGCATTGGGATCTTCATTAGACAACCCATAGAACTGCAAACTACTCTGAAGAATGTTGAGGAGTGCCAGTTTGATCTTGAAATTGTCAGCTTGAATCACTGGCCTCGCTACTCCTTGAGGACTGAACCCTAGTCTCATAAAGTCCATCAATGTCCTTTCGGGCCCTCCTTGTTCTCCGTCTTCTGCCATATTTCTTTGTATAATGTCTTGGTGCTTCGCTCTTCTTAACTATCGTTCGTGCCTTATGATATCTACTAACTATTCATCACGAAATTCAGTATTCCTTCGCATGTTCCTTGTAGCATCCCCTTATCCCAGGATACGTACTGGGACGTCCGGAGGTCATTCCGATACATATTCTACAATAAGGGCGAGCTACGTTCGATCACTACACTCACTTCAACTGGCATCGTATCATTTATCATTTCTAAAACATCAATAGAAAATCACAATATTTTTAAAACCAACTTTTTCCTCATTTCATTCTCAAACCAAAAGTCTACATTGTGTCTTTCAACCTTTTCTACACGTATATTTACAAAACCTAGTACAAAAGTACTACATAAAAGAGGAAAATATATCAAATCTAGCTAAGCCATCCAAAATCCCAGCTGACCGACCTTTGAGCCATGACTTCTCTTGTTAAAACTCAATCCACACGACAGTGGAACCTCTCAGTAGTTAGAGTCGTCTCTCGGCCCTGAAAAGACAATGTTGTAATTTTGGTGAGTTTTGCGAACTCAATGAGGTAACCATCATCGATGGTTCACTCAATTCATGCAACACATCA
>JANIPM010000232.1:19422350-19435183 GCA_027478405.1 Erythroxylum cassinoides
AGACTACCGCCCCGTCTAGTGTTCTTGTTTCCGCTAAGTAGCATTCTCTAGCGATTCTCGGTTGACCCCTGACATCACCGACTCCATGGGAAGTTGGGAACTTCATTGCTTGGTAGTAGGTGGGGACAACAGCTCTGAGGGCATTTTGAGTGGATCGTTCGATTATCGCATTGTACGCCCCTACAAACTTTACAACCAGGAACTCAACGTCCTTCTCTATCTGACACAGCTTTTGTCCAAATTTTGCTTTCAAAAAGACTTGGGCAAATGGGTAGACTGATGCTCCAATTACCCCTTTGATAGGTCCTTCTATAGGTAGTAGCCGATCCTCTGGTATCTTCATCTACTTGAAGGCATCATAATGCAATAGGTCGACCGAGCTGCCCGTATCGATCATGACCCGTTTCACCTCGTTACCATCTATATTCAGATTTACTACAAGCGCGTCATCATGAGGACAGCTAATACCATCTAGATCAGATTCATCGAATGATATCATCCCATCGTCCTGCCTCTTTCTCTTGGCCGACAAGTCTTCATCAACCTGCCTGGCATACCTCTTTCTTCCTTTAACGGTGGGCCCCCTGCTGTGCTGTCGCCAAAAATCATGTTGATGACCTTGAACGGTCGATCATCATCCTGTCCGGCATTTCTGTCTTCTCTAGCCCTGGACTGTCCCCTCGTATCGCATCGGTCATCCATATCCCTAGTCTGCCTTCCACCATCATTCTTGTGTTGTCTCCATGGTTTTCACCAGTTGTCAGACCGGCCGCTTCTACCCTCATTCTACCGTTCGACATTTGTACCATACTTCAGGAATCTGCCGAGCTTTCCCGTTTGAATGAGAGACTTAATTTCTCGTTTTAGCTCTCAACAATCCTCCGTGTCATGACCCACATCTCTATAGAATCGGCAATATAGATCTGGATCTCTCTTTCTGAGGGGGGTTTTCAACTTAGTACGTTCTCGTAGGGGTTCCCCATCTGCCCTCATGGCCGCCAATACTTCCGCGTATCGTCTGTTGAGCGAGGTGAAGAATTCTCGTCGATGTCCCTGTCGATCGGTCGGCTTTTTCCAGCTCGGCTGATCCTTCTGTCGCTTGTGGGAATCATCCGCTCTACCGCTCGGCTCGCAGTCGTCTGCTCTGCATTTTGTGTTTTTCAACACTTCCTCGAGCTGGATATACTTATCCGCCCGATTTCTTATCTCTTGAATGGACTGGGGTTGATCGAAGGCTAGTGACTTCTTAAACTCTTCATCCCTGGTATTGCTCATCAGTGCCGCCAACATGGACGAGCACGTGAGGTCTGGGACTTCGACAGCTTCGTTTTTGAACTGAGTGATAAACTCCCGTAAACTTTCATTCCGTCCTTGTGTCAACTGCATCACTTCCAAGGCGGTCTTCTGCGGCTTCTTACTTGTGGCTAACAGGTTGAGAAATAGCGACCTAAAGTCCTCAAAGCAAGTGATACAGCTCGGAGGTAAGCTGTTGAACCATCGCCGAGTTCCCTCTTGAAAAGCCGTACAGAAAGCCTTACACTGAATTGCGTCCGGAACGCAATGTAGGTTCATCATCGACTGGAAGTGTTGCAGATAATCTAGGGGATCGGTCTTTCCAGTATATCTTTCAGGAGTCGGTATTTTGGTACCAAGCGCCGGGAAGCTATCCAAGATCGCCGGGATGAAGGGAGAGCTATACTGTGCCAATGGATGACCCGGGAGGGAATTCATGGCTACATTGATCCGATTGTCCACGATTTTTTCTAGGGCTCCAGCAGAATGACGATCGGCCATCATACCAATCTGTCGCGCGGGTGTCTGTTGTTGTTCCTGCTGAGATTGTAAAATTTGACGAATCAATAGATCAACCGCTTCTTCGATCTGTTTTCGGGTGAGGGAGGTTTGTTGTGGTGCAAGAGGATTTGCATCCAGGGGGTGCTGGAAATTCGGATGCGTATCGGTCTCAGCATTGTCCTTCAAGGCTACGCTCTGTTCTTCTTGATCTGGGTTCTGTGGTTGTGGTTGATCATTCGGGTGTGTAGACTGTGTGCGGGAATCATGATGTGTTAGCGGAAGAGTGGCAGGCAATTGCAAGCCTATCCGCTGTAGCGCAAGTGCCGCGACGGCGGCTATATCAGGATTGGCTGCTACTGCCTGACTAATATGTGTGTTTCTGGACGTGGTGTCCTGATGTCGAGCCCCACGGTGGGCGCCAATTGGTTCAGTCAGATTCCGGAGAGGCTGGGCATTATCGCTTGAATCTATGAGATTGGTTGATTCCGACTTGAAGATTCCTGCAAAACAACAAAGGCACGTCGGGGGTTGTTTCCCGACAAACCCCTCCGACGCTCAAGTCAGTCTCTTGAGAGAGTTTTTGAAGGCTAGTGAATAAGGAATAGTAGGGTTCTTGAAAATCGTACCTTTCTCATGATGAGGTAATCAATTTATATCCGACAAATACCTGCTAAGTTTTGATTGTTCCTTTCAAATGGGTAGCCACCATTTATGAGTGGGTCGTCTATGTTTAAGCCTGAATTTAGGCCTAGCACAACCGACCCAACCAGTGTTGATAAACTTAAGGGAGCTATTGGGCGGTTTGGACAAGTACCTTGACAAGTAAATAAGCCGCCACAATTTTTTATTAACGAAGGTTATAGATCTTTACGCAGTTGAAATATTGCTATGTCATTCTTAATTCATGAACCTTTTAATTAGTTAGAAAAACTAAATATTTACGAATTTACTTAAGCAAGAAGTAAGAGACTTTAACAATTATTTATATTAACCTTATTGGTCTCCTCATTTCAAGACGAATAAATATCTGACTCATATTGATAAAAAACTTATTTTCTTTAATAAACTACAACTTATTTAGCTAAATACTTTATTGAATTTCTTTTTTATCTAAACCAATTTTAATTTTCTTAACTTTAATTTTTACAAATTGTAATTAATATTCGTACAGAAGGAATTTAAAATTCTAAACACCTATTACTTCTGCAAGCATCAGAGCCACAGGAAAATGAAAAAAAAAATGCTTAAACCCTCCGAAATTACCATAATTTTCTTTCTTCTTGCATGTCTGACGTCCATTTTCGTAAATAGTGAAGCACAAGTTGTACCAAGTCCAAAAAAAAAAAAAACAGAACAAAAAACCCGATTGAAAGGGAAATTTATGTTTTCTTGTAACCTATATAGATAGTATTACCTTTGTTGAGTTTGCTTTAATGAGTTATATTCATTCTTTGCACAGAACAACATTTCTCGCAGCAGTATATCAATTTCTTCTGCCATTCATATGGATCGTCACCAAAATTGCATTACTCGTTTAAAGTCAGGTCCACCTATTGCTTGAGTTCATAATACCTAAAAGAGCATGCATACCAGAAAGGTTCAGTGAAATTGTGAAAGTAAAGGCAAAGAGCAAGGCCAAGAAAAATACCCCGGAAACAGAAACTTTAACTGTAATCTATGGATATCGGATTAACAAAGCAAAATGATAAAATGTCTGTCCGATAGTCTTAACACCAGAAGAGAAGTCTGACCAATACAAATCTGTCAGAAAACTGTCAACATTTCTCAAAATTCTCTGTTTAACCTTTTTCTTCTAAATGACAATTTCAACATCTAGAACTCAAGTATCAATCATCATCTTCAATGACCTTGGTGTTAAGGCCCTTCAGCCCTTCTGATGGGATTTCTGCAACAGTTACGAGTGAGTAAAGCTCTTCCTTTGCATCTTCATCGTCATTCCTCCTTCGTGCAATGCGAACCCTGACCCTCCTTGGCACGCTCCGTATGCCCCTGCTCCAGATGTGTTTGTTCAACTTCACGTCAACCCTCACATCAGTTGTACCCATAGCCTTTTGGGCAAACTTCCTTATCTCCTTTATGGCTTTGGGTGCCTTCTTCTTGAAGGTGCTGTTTGCATAATTTAAAGTAAACATTCATCAGCTTACAAAATTTTAGCTCATATCCCAACATACCAAGAATATGAGAAACATGACAAGTCAATGACCAAATCAGCTTCAGTTCTCTTACTCTATTAGAAATACAATGATAAATCAAAAGACATATTCGCTCCAAACAATCATTGGCTTCATCAAACCCTCCCAAATTAACAAATCATAGTTCAATTTTAATGGTGATCCAACCAAAATATCAAAAGAAATATCAGATGCGTCGAAATCCATAATTCTTCTTCTCTCTAACTCAAAAGCCACATTCATTCTTGGGATGGACGAGTTATCCATCCATGAACAGCTGAGCCACATTTCTTCTCTTCCTTCAACACGTAACACCCAATAATCACTCCACTATATGAACTGAATGCAGCTGCCTCCAACAACATAAGACTACACTAAAGATAACAAATTGAACATAATATTGACTTCAGTTAAATACATAAATATCAACAAAAAACCTTCAATACTTTCTCTCCAGATGCATTTAAAATCTCACGGAATGTCAAAATCGAATAGGACAAGGCCATCACAAGCCATATTATCGTACTTACCGACACCCCAGTTCAGAGTTAACCATTCAAAAATCACAAGTTCGTCACATTTTAACTCAAATAGCATAAATAGAAGATCTCAAGGTTAGAAAAAAAAAAAAAAGGACCACAAGACCACACATCCAAATCAAAGACCAGTAAGAAGAGAGAGAGAGTAATAATGAAAAATAAATGGGTTAAGAACAAAAAAGAAAAGGCGATTAAAAAAAAGACGGATGAGAAGGGTTACCAGCCATGCAAACGCTTATGGAGGTTGATGGTGTACTCTCTGGTGACCACCTCCTCCTTTCTACCCTTTGTTTTCTCCACCATTTTCGTAGAAAGAATTCTTACCTGCATTCACATCACAATAGATTTTACTTAAAAATGCTTTCGAATAGGGCATTTTGTCAGTAACCCATGTTGAGAAAATAGCACGTATTGAGGATGGCAATGCTTAAAAAGCAACATAGAGAGGAAGAGAGACAGACAGGAGAGAAACCTTTGGCGTTGAAGAGAAAGAGTCGCATGAAATTGTAGATGATAAAACCCTAACGTCGTCTCCGTTATAAAATGTCACTTTTACCCTTTGGGCTCAGACTGGTTCGATGGTGATTATGGGCTCACTTGTCATTACCCTAGTTTATGTCACAGACTCGAATTGGGCTTCCAATACAAGTATAAACAACCACTAATTCGACATTTATTTCGGGCAATGACATCTACTATTTTATATACATGCATACAAACAAGTCTCAAGCTGTATTGAGATTCGACTCTTGGTGAAACAAAAAACATATCCTTTAAACTTGCATAATAATTGAGTGAATATGTATATTGATCCTATCACTGGATGAGGCACTTGGGAATAAGAAATTATAGAAATCATGGACATGAATGAAAATAGAAAGTTAATAAGTGACACGTATAATTGAGATCCAAATTTTCATATTCTCGAATTTACTAAATCTTTAAATGACATCTTAACGAAAAGGATGGCATGCTTTTCCTTTTCCTAATGATTCAAGTTGCTACACATTGGCTGTATTGATATGAATGTACAAAAGGGAAATTGAATGAATATTTTTCGTCGCATAATATCTACTGTCTAACACTTTTTAATCGTTTCTAATTGCTGTAGTGTTTGTTGTACACAGCTCAGATAAGTGAGCTTCCTAAGATTTCAGGCTACTCCTTGAATTTCTCCAAAAGCTGACAGCTATGATGGTCAATCCGGCAATGGTTGCTACAATCTGACATTAACAACAAAAACCAGCCATATGTATCAGATCTTAAGATTTATAACAGAAATTCAAAGCTTAAATGTACAAGGGCTCTAGTAAAGAGAGTGGAGCAGGCAGGTTTTGCAGGGTAAATGCACGCCCTCGCACACACACACAAACACAATATATATATATATATAGGAACATTATCCATATTCTACATGGTGATTTCAAATTTATTTGCAAGTCTTATAATTATCAATTATATAAGGAAAGTTCGAAACAAACAATACTGTCCCGACAGCCCAATTTGCTAGCAACAAGACAACTACAAAATAGTTGAACTAATTACCTTGGCTTCTGTAGTAAAAGAAGTCCACTGTAATTGCAAAATTGACCTCAGAAACTGAAAGCGAGTTGTCTGGGCCATTAGAATGACAGAGGTATACTGTCTTTTGCAGGGATAGGGCAATATCCTTTGCAGCGTCAGTTGTGCTGATGACGGTGTAAGAGATTGCCTAACCTTAGACCGCCCTTCATCCAGAAGCTTCACCAAAGAAATGAAGAATAATTATAGCAACTCAAAGAACACAAGGAAACCAATGCATGTTAACTTTCTTTTCGTTAATCTAGTTTTATTTGACAGTAGCATTTCTAACTTTTACAAGGAATAGCAAACAAGGGCATGCTTATGCCAACTAAGACTATGTCTGAACATGCTGCAACTAATTTGATCGTTCTTCTACTGCAGTAATTAAATGAGAATTGAATAAATGTGTTGCTTTTACAGATTAAAAAGAACATCTTACAACACATAACTTAACTAAATCAAAGATTCAAAAACAAAATTATTGATACCAACCTCAAATGAGGTGCCCACATCATCCGTGTATGTCCTTGACTGATAGCTTCGTAGGATCCTTTCCAGCCAGCAATAGTTCTCCTGAAAGAATAAAGGCAAATCAGTAGAAGCGACAAATTAAAGCACCAATAGTGAAAGAATGCACCCAATTTGTCTCTCTAGTTAACTAGCCAGGTAAATGGGAAACTTAAGTCACAATAGAATCTTTACCTGTAGTCCATTTTCATAGGCCCTTTGCTCAAGTTCAAGCACTGTGGAGACATCCTCATCTGTAGGTCCTTCTTCTTGAAGGCGTAATACCTCATTTAGAGCAAGATCAACCTGCAAAGAAGTTGAATTACCATAAAATACCGATTCAATGATGACAGCGTTTTGATGAAGGAAAAGTTATAGCCACAAAGCACCAACCAGCTTTAAGGAGATGTCAGGATCACAAGAGAAGTTTATGTTTATGTCACCTTTGATATCACCAGTTCTTGAAGGTTTATTACCACCAAGGAATACTGAGACACCAGCAGAATAGATCTGAAGCATAGAGATAACAGTAAATTCACGGCTAGATATAACCTGTCATAATCAAGAACGTCATATGCACACCTGGCCATGCTTGAAACGAAGAATCTGCAATATCTTTGTTTCAAGAAGTTTGCTCAAGAAACCAATGTTGTGAATCTCATCGACCTGCCAGTTAAGTTTTTTAAAAAGAAAGAGATATTTGATTATAGAAAAATTGGAAATCTCTAAAGACCACAGAATGACCAATTATATAAGTATCGAAAGTTGAACATAAAAGAAGACCACAAACCATTATCCCATTCTTCAGTACCACAGGAAAGCTTAACTGCACTGAGCATTGTGCTTCCACCATGGGGCTCCTCACTACTTCTCTAAATAAACCACATTTGTTAGGAGGTATTAGATATTTAATATAAGCGATTGTATCATAAACACACAAAACTGAGCAGCACCTCAGATATTTAAAGAAGATTAGGGAAGAGAAGTAAAAACATTGATGTGGAAGAGATTGGGAAGGATGAATAAATTGGATTCATGAGAAAAAATGGACATAAAGAGTTGTTTATTTTTCAAGAAAAGTCTGAACAAGTCAATACGATCAGGAAACTGAATCCACACAATTCTATGCATGTTAGATGTAGATATATCTTTCTGTCCAGTAATAGAAACACTACCTAATTATTTTTGTAGGGAAATTAAAAGGCAACCCTTTGAGATCATCACGGTCAAAGTGGAAAATTGGTTCAGGAGGTTTTGGGATTCCACCCTGCAAGAAGAACAAACAAAGGAAAGCTAATGGTCACATATTAGATAAAATGACATCAAATATTTAAATATCAAATAAAATTGTAACAAATAGTATAAGCTTGATTATAGAGATAGGATTCATCAATTAGTTGTTCATTTTATACTATAAATGTGTATCAAGACTGTTGCAGAATATATAAATATATTAGGAAAACTATGATTTAGGATTAAATTTACAGAATAAGAAGAAACATTATAGGGATTGATTAAAATCAAAACTTTCATGTAGAGGATGGTTAAGTTCTGCATATATAGACAACTTGTATCAATGAAACATAGCACAAAAAAATGCCTCTCTTATCTATGTTTTTTATGGTATCAGAGATATTCCTGAATTTTTACTGGAAAATTTGTTTTCCTCTAAAGTTTCTAATTCTGCCCTAGGGAGCAAAATTTGTGCAACTTTTGGATCACCCTTGTAAATTAACCTTTTGTTGTCAATGTCGGCATAGGAAGAAGCGGCTTTGCCGGTTCAGCCACTCTCAGAATTTGACCACCGAAAAGTCCAATCATGAGCTTCACATGCCGCCTGAAGATGTTTGCCTGTCTCTCACATGCCAGTGCATGTGGCTATTACTGTCACCAGAAATTTCTCTTATCACCCCTGATCATCAGAATCTGATCAGTTGTAAAGCTCAATTCTCAACCGATTCAAATTTGGCCCCCTTTCAGTGTTTCTTTTAATTAAGCAGTAGGTGTTGGGCTTTCTTGTCAACTTTAATCTTAATATGGTTGACAATAAATCAGTAATTGTTTTTAATTTGGGTCCGGTGAAGTCCAAGATCACAGAACATAAGCTTAATGGGTCTAATTATCCGGAATGGAGTAAGACAGTCCGACTGTACTTGCAGAGCATTGATAAAGACAATCACTTGATTAACAATCCACCCAAAGATGACACAAAATGGACATGGCTGAAAGATGATGCTCGTTTCTTCTTATAGATAAAGAACTCTATTGATTCAATCATTGTGAACTTGTTAAGGAGCTAATAGAATATCTGAATTTTTTGTATTCTGGAAAAGGGAATATTTCTTGCTTATGAGGTGTGTTAAGCATTTTATCATGCAAAAGAACAGGAAAAATATCTGACAAGCTATTTCATGGATTTTAAGAAAACCTATAAGGAGCTCAATATGTTATTGCCTTTTAGTTCAGATATTAAAGAACAATAAGCTCAACAAGAGAAGATGGTTGTCATGAGTTTCTTGGCTAGTCTTCCTTCTGGATTTGAAATTGCAAAGTCTCAGATTCTTGTTAGTCCTGAAATTACTTCCTTTACAGGATACATTTAGTAGAGTGATCCTCACAGAAAGTACAATACTTGTTCAACCTAATAGTGCTCTTTAGAATCACAACAACAAAGGAGGTGGATCAAGCAATTTTGAAAGTAAAGGATAGGATTCAAGGGGATTGCGTGTCATTACTGCCATAAACCAGGACATAAGAAACACGATTATAGAAAGCTGCATATTAAGAATTGTTGACCATAGATTATTATCATTGATCTTGTATTGATATTGTTATAATTACTCCTATAATCTCTCCTACAATTGAGAGATTTCCTATAGTTAATAGCTAGATTACTTCCTAAATAGTCCTAAGAATTTTGTATATAAACCTTGCTCCTAAGTACACAAAGTATTGGAATATAGATTCTTTTTTCAACATTTAATACATTCAACATGGTATCATAGGGCAACTTTTTTTTCTTCTGGCTGTTCGTTCCAAACAAGGACCAAGCACTTGGCTGAGTGTACTCACCCTAAAACAACTGTGTTTTTTGTCTCACCACCCACCTAGACTCCTTCAACTGTGACCGGTGAACCTCACCGTGAAAGACCCGACATCGACGCCACGCCACGTGCTCTCTACCGTCGCCATCCGTGAATGCCACGTGCCACCCTTCGACCAGTATTTCGCCACTGTTCTTTCTCCACCAATGTCGTCGGCCTCTTGCCTCTCCTCTAGGGGTGTCAGACGCAACCTCCAACCTTCTACTAGTACCCTTGCTCTCTTGCCTTCCTTCGGTCCTTTTTTTGTTCCTGGTATTTTTTTGCCCATACAGAAGCTATTTTTCGGCCATATTCTATTGACTCTATAGGCATATTTTTTGTTGGAGATTTTGATTAATACTGGAGAAGATGGAGGGAAAGAAGGTAATTATGTCGAGTTCCAATAATCCTTCACTTCAAATTAGTCCCGTAAAACTTGATGGTACTAATTATCTTGCTTGGTCAAGATCCTGTTTGTTGTTCATCAACGCTAGAAAATTACAGGGTTACATTACTGATGATAGTAAGAGACTCGACGTCAATACTTCTAATTATAATTAGTGGGAGTCCGAGAATTCTCTCGTCATGTCTTGGCTTATAAATTCAATGAAACCGGAGATTGCTCGGACATTCTTGCTACTTGACACAGCAGCAAAGATATGGAAAGCTGCTTCTCTGACCTATTCTCAAATAGGTAATAAAGATCAAATTTTTTATCTTCGTAATAAATTGCACAACACGAAGCAAGGAGATATGACTGTATCACAATATTTTGCGAAGTTATGTGGGTTGTGGCAAGAATTAGACTATTATCAGGACTTTCAAGCAGAATGCTCAAAAGCCACTGCTAGATTCCAAAAAATGATAGAAGAAAATTGAGTATTTGATTTTTTACCAGGTCTTAACCCTGAGTATGATCATATACGAGGAACAATACTTGAATGATCATATACGAGGAACAATACTTGAAAAAGAACCTTTCCCTTCTGTTTAGCTCGCACATTCTCTAGTACAACAAGAAGAAAGTAGGTGAAATGTTATGCTACATACACCTATTGTTGAAAAAGTAAGATTAGTAGCAAGTTCTACCGAAAAGGCGAAACCTGCAAATACATCATCTAATATGGATCACTTACATTGTGATTACTGTGAAAAATCAAGACATACTCGAAAAACCTGTTGGAAATTGCATAGAAGGCCTAATCAGAGTCGTGGAAAACGAGGTGGCTTAGTGGTAAGGCGTCAGGCTCACTTGGTTGATGGAAATGAAGTGTCTGAAACATCGTTAGCTGGGGGACTATCCAATGAGGAACTTCAGGCCTTAAGACGGCTTCTCTCAAAAGCAGACTCTGCTTGTTGATGCATCAAACCTTGCCAAATTAGGTATTAAGCACTACAATTCTAAAGATAATTCTTGGATTATAAACTCTGGAGCTAACAAACATATGACAGGCTCTCAAAAGAAAATTTTAACATATTCTCATGGAAACAACAGAGATAATGTTAGAATAACAGATGGGTCTTTTACTTCTGTATCTAGTACAGGTTCTGTTAACTGTACTCCCAATATTACCCTATCCTCAGTACTTCATGTACCCCGTTTTCCTATTAATCTTCTCTCTGTCAGTTCCATCACTAAGGACCTTAATTGCAAAGTTGAATTTTTTCCTGACTATTGTGTTCTTTGGGATCTTCACACGGGGCAAAGGATTGGAACTGGTAGACTGCAGGATAGCTTATATGTCTTAGAAGAAGAGCACCTAACAGTTGCACATCAAGCATCTATTTGAAACGATGTGATTAATAAGGAAATTCTACAGTGGCATAGGCGGTTAGGACATCCCTCATTTTTTGTTCTAGCAAAACTTTATCCAAACTTGTTTGAAAGAACTTTCAATTCTTTGTTTTGTGAAGCATGTGAACTTGCTAAACACACTAGAAGTTCTTATCATTTATCAAGTAATAAGAGCTCTGTTCCTTTTATGACTATTCACTTCGATGTTTGGGGTCCTACTCAAAATCCCTCTCTTTCTGGCCATAGATGGTTTGTGACTTTTATTGATTGTTGCACCCGATTGACATGGGTTTATCTGATGAAAAACAAGAATGAAGTTTTTTCATGCTTCCAATCTTTTCACAAAATGATTTGTACTCAACATGATGCTAGAGTCAAGATCTTACGGTCAGATAATAGAATGGAGTATATGGATGGCAAATTTCATTCTTATCTGGATTTTAATGAAATAGTACATCAAACTAGTTGTGCCTATACTAGTGAACAAAACGGAGTTGCAGAAAGGAAGAACAGACACATTTTGGATGTTGCGCGATCACTCATGTTCACAATGAATCTTCCAAAGGGATATTGGGGTGATGCAGTCCTTTCAGTCGCCTATCTTATCAACAAAATGCCACTTCGAATTTTAGATTTTAAAAGCCCTGCTGAAATAATACAAGGTACAAACTCTTACACTGTACCTCCAAGAGTCTTTGGGTGTGTTTGCTTTGTTCATGCTCGAAATGTTGGCAAGTTGGAGCCAAGAGCTTTGAAATGTGCTTTTGTTGGATATTCTCCCACACAAAAAAGATACAAGTGTTATCACCCTCAGTCTAAGAAATACATTGTAAGTATGGATGTCACTTTTCTGGAGTATGAGTCCTATTTCACCACATCCGCAACCTTTATTCAAGGGGAGAATAAGATTGAAGAAGAAGTGTTGCTTGACTCTAGAGAAAATGTGATCCAAGGAGAAAGAATAATTCAGGGGGAGACAACTAGTTTTGTTCAAGAGGATCAAAGTCGGCGCTTAGATAAACCAAACTTAAAGAGATACTCAAGGCGAGATAAGGCAGAAAAAGCCATCATGCAGTCTATGCCAATGCCATCCTCTTCCCTCGAAAACACTGGTGAGCTAGAATATGATTTATCTGATGATTTAAATAAGTCAATTGCCCTTTGAAAAGGTGTTAGAAGTTGCACCAAACACCCAATTTCTAACTTTGTTACATATGACTCATTATCTCCTACCTATAGAGCCTTTGTGTTGTTTGTTTCTTCTGTGTCTATTCACAGGATTAGAGAGAAGCAATGAAAATTGTCCAATGGAAAGAAGCTATGATTGAAGAAATGAAGGCCCTGGCAAAAAATGAGACTT
>JANIPM010000232.1:19442496-19455323 GCA_027478405.1 Erythroxylum cassinoides
GATAAATTATATGTTATAAAATCATAAAGTGTTACTTATCAAATTAAGAATCATAACATTTTAAGATATAATGTTACTGTAGATAGGTATTTTATCACGTATTGTTAAAAGTATTACTGTCTAGTGTTACTGTATGTCATTTTTGTTGTAGTGTTACTAGTTTGAGTGGATACAATATGATGCCATTGGTGGAGTTGAGGGTAGTGGATGTGAATTGGAGATTGATTATGTGAGTGGTTTATTGGCGACATTATGATTCCAATCAGACTTGGAAGATAGGATTAGAGAGGCATAAGCTCGGGATTCTTATCTTATGCAAATAAGAGAGAGAATTGCAACAAATTAGGGGACTAACTTTTTAGTAAGAGCATATGAAGTGTTAGTGATTGGGAGGCTAATTTGTGTGTCGGATGCTAATCGGTTACTAGAGGAGATTTTGAAGGAAGCTCATAGTGCTCCATAAGTTATGCATCCTGGTACTTCAAAAATGTATCAGAACCTAATACCTGATTATTGGTGGCCAACAATAAAGAAAGATGTAATGGAATTTGTGTTGAGGTGTTTGACCTGTCAGCAGGTTAAAGCAGAGTATCAGGCATCAACAAGAAAATTAAGACCTTTAGCCATTCTGTAGTAAAAGTGGGAGAAAATTTCAATGGATTTCATGGTAGCGTTACCGAGGAACAAATGTAGACATGATTCAGTTTGGGTGATTGTAGATAGAATGACTAAATTAGCTCATCTCTTACCTATACAACAGACAAACTCCTTGGATAAGCTTGCCAAGTTGTATGTTAATGAGATTGTTGTATCAGATCGAGATCCACATTTTACTTCTCGATTATAGATAAGTTTACAGAAGCTTTGAGGACTAGGTTGAATTTGAGTAATGCATTTCACCCTCAGTTAGGTGGACAATCGGATCGTATGATTCAAACACTGAAGGATATGATGAGAGCTTATATGTTGAACTTTAAGGGTGATTGGGATAGATCTACCTTTGATAGAATTTGCATATAACAATAGTTACCACTCTACCATTGGTATGACACCATTTGAGGCATTATATGGCAGGTGGTGTAGAGATCCTATTTGTTGGGATATAAAAGGTGCTAGATTGTTAGAGGGACCAAAGTTGGTTCAGGAGAAGATGGAGAAGATATGGGTGGTAAGGCAATGTTTGAAGGCAGCTCAAGATCGACGAAAGAAATATTCCGATCAGCAACGTCGAGAGATGGAGTACAATGTTGGAGATATGGTATTTCTTCGGGTGTCACCTTGGAGGGGAATTATGAGGTTTAGTAGGAGAAGAAAGTTGAGTCTGAGATATATCGAGCTATATGAAATTGTAAAACGCTTGGGGCCCATCAGAGTTATCATAGATTCATGATGTATTCCAAGTGTCGATGTTGAGACGGTACCAATTAGATCCTAGTGATGTTATATCAAGGCCTGAGATCGAAGTTACAAATGACATGACTAAGGAGGAGCCGGTAAAGATATTGGATGGACAAATTAGGAAATGAAGGAGGAGGGAGATTTTGTTGGTCCGAGTTTTGTGGAGTCATCATTGTTCTCCAAGAGAGGCGACTTGGGAGGTAGAGAATGAAGTTCGACGTAATATCCTCATTTGTTTGGATCCTCAAGTGCCTAATTTAATTTCGAGGATGAAATTTTTTTAAGAATGAGAGATCTGTAAAGTCCATTAACCTAAATAAAAGCAGCCCAGCCTATAAACTATTAAACATGTATAAAAGCTATCATCTGAAAAAAATAGAGAACAAAGAACACCAACGAAATAACTTCTTCATTTTTCTCTAGACATTTTCCAACTGATATATGTCTTAATGTACCATCTTTCATCCACATGTGAAACTTCTCTCGTTGGTTCCCTCTTTATATTTGTTTTGCAGAAAATTAAGAGGAAGTTGTGGAGGTTAACAACCCCAAAACTTTTTAAAACATAGGTAAATTTTCAGTTACTATTTTATGTCATTTTTTGTGATTTTTGACCATCCTATACTAGTTTATAGTTGGATTACAAATTGTGGTTGTTTAAGACAAATTGAAGTCATGGAAAGAGATGAAATAATGGAGAAAAAATGGTTGAAAAACGAGAAAAGAAGAGGAGATAGGAGAAGAGAGGGTGAAGAAGATGACATTTTTAGAAAATTTAAGTTGCATAGTCAACCAGATTTACATGAAGGGCATTTTTGGTATTAATTGAAATGAATGAGGCTTAAATTGAACTTTTAATTAGTTAAGGATATTTTAATAATTATGGTGGTTAAGTTAGTGAGGATATTACTTTTATAATTAAGAATAAAGTGGAAAAGGGAATAATGTTGGGTTATTAAGCGTATTTGAGTTGAAATTTTTCATAATTTAGTCTGACATAATTTTTTGTGATGTCTAGGTTCGAAGGTCTGATTAAGGAGTAAATTGGACTATTAATTAGTTGAGTCCGAAATCAAGGTAAGGATAACCTTAGATTGTATTCTTATAATAGTATTTTGTTATTAATAAATTATTTTATAAGGATAACCTTAGATTGTATTCTTATAATAGTATTTTGTTATTAATAAATTATTTTATAGTGAATCATATTTTTGAACCAGTCATTAATTTAATTGATGATTAATAGTTACATGCATAAATTACATGGTGTTTCATGTTTATATTTTGATATGTACATTGAGGTGTATCGATTGTTAATTTGATGAAAATGTGTTATGTAAATTGAGATTGATTGATAATAAGTTGTGAATAAATGGTGAAAATCGAGAATCTGTGGCTTGTTGAAGATAAGCTACATTCGATCGTCTTAGATTGATAGGTTGGGTCTAGATGAGTGAGTGGTGGCTAGGTATCTGTCAGTAGAGCAGATATTGGAGCATCCTGAGTCCCAAAGATGTCCTGTGCTAATGGCTATATATCGGAGTGGTACCAAGATATCCTGTGTTGATGGCTAGATATTAGAGTAGTACCAAGGTACCAAGTGAAATTGAAAAATTGAGGCACCTTGTGCCAATATTTATACAACTAATTACATTTCCACTTGGTGATAATTTATGATGAGATGAAATGAGCCAGCATACCTTCGAATGTAAGCTTACTTGGTTAAGCAAGGCCTAGACAGTTAAATTGATTATGAGATAAAGCATAATGATAGTTATAAATCAATATTTGTGTTAATCTTTGTTTGGTAATTTTTTTGGAATGTTTCTTAATTGTTTGGATTAGATTGAGTAATGATGCATATTTTCATATTATATGAATGTTTTAATCACTTGATTAAGTTTTACAATTATGTTGAGTTATTTGATTTTAAGGGTACGATTGGTTACCCTTACTGAGTAAGCAGTTCACCCCTTGTCAATATTTATTTTAGGAAATCGAGTAATTGCTGATAACCCTAATGTACGTGATTGACAGAGTGAAGTTTAGATGAATAATGTAGATTACTTGAGTAAAGTTGTGTAAACTGGTTGTCAAGGGCCTTTGACTACATGGAGCAAAATGAAAATTGGTTTTTAAAAAGTTAGCTAATTCTTACGCAATCATAATTCCAACAAATAAGAGCCAAAATAAAGGCAAAATGCCAAAGTGTGGAAAAGGCTTCGACTTAGCAAATAGACAGAGAATCAAATGTCGAATAAATGTATAATTTAAAATTACGTTGCACCCAACGATGTGAATGCCGTTTTGTACCGATTAGACGATATCGTACTAGTCAAAAAACAGAATTGTATCAAGGTTAATAGTATCGTCTAATGTTAGAGTTTTAATGTGATACCAGCTGATACCAATCAATATTCAAAATATTGGCCGTATACTGGCTGGTACCATCATTTCTATTTGATGTATATTCTATATATGCAATATAACTGTAAATGTTTTTGTTTCAAGTTTCACTTCTACTTGGTTGTTTCCTCGTTACGAACTCTTGTTATAATTTGTAATAGTTAGAGAGTTAAGGATATTTATTATTCTTTTTATTTGTGGTTTTGATGTAATTATTATTTATTATATGATGAAATTATAATATTTTAAATACTTTGTATTATTCTTACTTTTATATTTGTATGATGATAATTGTCATTTTTCGTATTAATTGTGGTTATTATTTATATATGAAGTATTTGAAAATTATTGTTATTTCATATTAATTGTAATTATTATTTATTATTATGATTTTTTAAAACAGGGTTGATGTAAACTTATAAAGTATACACTACAACTGTATAATATGATAACAGAATATTTTGCAATTTCTAAAAAAATTTAAGGACTATTTCATAAATTTAAAAAAATACTTGAAATAATATCTAGTATTGATCGATATCGGCACAACAGTGTATCAGAACTCAATCTGGTATCAAATCCGTTATGGTATTCGCAATATTGATTTGACATAGTTTGCACCTAAGCCAGGACGGATGCTTATTGATAAGTTCTAATTTGAAAGTCCAAAGTTTGCGAGGCTTGAAATTAAATAAGAAATAAAGCCTAGTGCTTATGAACTGACAAGACTCGCCTTTTGGACCGTGTTGGCACTAGGGAATGGGTAGGCTTAATGCCACCAAAACCCGTAGTAAGTCTAATTTTTTTTCTATATTCTACTGAAAATCCGGCATGACCCATTCGTTTGTCTGATTAATCCTTATACCTGCTTAACAATTTTGAAAGAAGTAAGGATCCCAATATGCAATTCTCACATACATTATCTACTTATAATATGTCAATCTATGATCATCTCATATCATCAACGGACATCATTCTTAATAACATAGCATATCCATACATGTATCATGTACATATGATTATGACAAACCATGGAGCAGCTATAAGCATCCGCAATTTACATCATGCCAAAAAATTCACTTGTCTGTTTATCCAACCGAGTCTCAAAAGGCTTGGATTTCACTCTCGTACGATCTGCTAATCCCCTATAATGATGATAGTGAGAGGTGAGTCTACAACACGACTCAGTGAGATATAAACATGCTACCATGCTTGTGAGGTTAGGTAACACAAGGATAGCTTCACAAGAATGGTTTGTGGCATTCTAAGCAACAATACATGGCATCAATGAATAAATAGGTAGAAATGTCAAATGCAGCAATCTCATAAGTATCAATAATAAAGCTCAATATGAATTGTTCAATTGGAAAAAAAAAACATAAATCTGGTTTCTAAAGTCTTTCTGAATTTTTCAGTTCTTTCTTTGGTAGAGTTCTATAGGATTTCTAATTTTAAACTTCCTCATTTATGAGTTCTGATTTTTCTGAATTTCTTAAGAAGAGACAAAGGCATGTTAGTACGGCATCTCTCCCTTTTTCTTATTCTAGACAAGGTTGGCCTAACCTTGCCCCTGGAGGCCTGCCCTCTCTAGGTAGGACCTGGATCTAACCCATCATCGGTGGTCTGATAATATACTCCATCAGTTGGGTATCCTGTAAACTCACCAATTATGGTTAACAAGAAAAACGTAATTCATCAAAGAATTGCAATTAATAGATTCAACATAACAAGGGGATCACAAGATGCAAAGAATCTAAATATCATCTGGTCAATATAGCATACAACATGCTAGGCTCAATCACATGGAGTCATTTATCAAATAAGTCATACAAGTTCAAGAACAATTCAACAAGCCGCAAGATAAAAGAAAGGATTACTTCACAAGTATAGTAGCATGATTATACTCACCTCGACTGTCTCAGGGGTTTTGATCTCTTTTGTAGTTTTCTTGAACTTGAGAGATATTAGGTACGAATTCTAGTCTATTCCTCATCTGCTTTCACAAGCTATTGGGTAACATGTATGAAAATTTCATATACCCGCATTAGTCATTCTTACATAAACCTCATTTCTTAACACATATCATTATAAATTTATATTTTATTCACTAATTCAGCTGCGTAGGTCTCATTCGTGAATGCATAACTTTTTATACATAGGTACAATGTTTTTCAAAATTCACATTTTTTCTTTTATGACCATTTTTAATTTGGTCATTAAGGCTTCCAAATATCCCATTTACCGTTAGCCTTAATATTCAGTCATGAGTTAGACCTTTCCTGTCTCAAATCATTATAACTTATTCATTTCTCATCCATTTAAGGTGATTCAAATCTCAATTTTAAATAGACTCATATGGCACCTTAAATATCAATTTTCAACAGACTCATATGGCTATCACATATCCAAAGATGGCTCAAAAATGATGAAATTTGTATTTATTGTGATTTTTATAAAGCTGTCTTGTTTCTGTTCTCTTCTATGTCACTAAGGTTAGTAACACCCTTTACTTATTTAGCCATATCTCATAGGATACTCATCCAATTAAAATTCCCTTTATACAGCACTCAGATGATATATTTTTGAGCATTTCATAATAAGAACTCATCATCCAATTCTAACTCTAAAGTCCTCAAATAATTAACTTTCATTTCGTGTTTCAATCCCGCAGGTATTCTGAATCAGTTTCAATTCGGGACCTATCTCATTTGTTTAGCTCACCCTAAATTCCCAAAATAATTCATGGATATAGTAGACACCTATATCTACAACTTCCAAGTTTTGAGTTTCTCCAAATTCACACATTAAATAGCTCAAAACAAATGTATAAAGAGGACCTACAAATATGTCTCTCTTGGCAGCTTGAACTCCAAAACCCTAGGTTTTGATTTAGCCCCAAATCACCATAAAAATGAAAATTTCCTCGTGTTAATTTGTCATTAGACATCAAAGAATAAGAATTCATCATCAAAATCATCAAATCCATAAATTTTATCAAATGTTTTTCATAGCTATGAAAAAAAGAGAGAAACTAAATTCTAATCGGTGGAATCAAGTGTCAGGATCGAGGCTTACTATTTTGTATTGATTGATTGGCTTGATTTTCCTTCACATTCTTGTTACAAAGCTTGAAAACTTTGAGAGAAAGCTTCCATGGCGAATTCTCGTAAGTGAGGGAGGAGGAGGAGGAAGACAAGTTTTTGCCTTATTTGTAATTAGCTTCTTTTATAAGTGACTTTGATCATTATTTACAAAAATGCCCCTCTTGCACTGGTTCTTTAAAATCCGCTTGCATAATTTCCTGTGACCATCAAAAAGGTGTCAAACATCATTAATTTCATGTCACCAAAAATTATAATTCACACTGATTTTTTCTAGGGTAACAAGTAAATCGGATACTGGGTGTTTCAATAATTAATTTATAATTAATGCATAATTTAATAAATCATTTAATTTACTATATTCTAAAGCCATTATTAATCAAGTGTCACATTTTATAAATTAATTAATTAATTATATTTAAATAACTGATAATATTGTAAATACATGAAATTATAATTTAGTTTAATAAATAGTTATAGTTAAATTAATTAAAGATATTTTAAGAATATGTAATTAAAAAGGAAAATATTTCAAACGCATTAATAATAACATAAGTCATAATTACATGTTAAAGATCAATAATTAATTAATTAATTAATTAATAAGATTTCAATAAATCAATTATTTAATCACATATTGTTTATTTTGAATTATATTTTAATTAATTTTATTTAATTTAGTAATTCAAATTAGATCTTTTCACAAGGCGTGACACTTAAGTCATGCCTATAACTCCTATAATAATAAAATTTCATTTAATTTTAGGAATTTGAATAATTAACTGTTTTGTTTTTAATCAATAATTTATTATAATTAGTCAATTAATTATATATATACACATTATATTTAACAAAAATGAAAAATATAAGCACAAATTATATTTAATTAATTAATTAACAGATTGATTATATTTTAATAAATCAATACTTAATTATTTATTTATTTATTAAAAAAGGTTATAAAATTTTATAGGTGTCAATTGCCCATAAACAGAAAAGAACATGCACGTCGCGATCATGGATGCCAGTAGGCGTGACTACTTACCTACACATATACATCAACTAATTAATAATATATTAATAATTATTAATTACAACTGAATAATAATAACAGTTAGTGATTAATAATTAATTTATAAATAATGTATAACTTAATAAATCATTTAATTTATTATATTCTAATTACCATTATTGATCAAGTGCCACATTTTTATAAATCCATTAAATAATTATATTTTAAATATCTGATAATATTGTAATTACAAGAAATTATATTTTAATTTACTAAATAGTTATAATTAAATTAGTAAAAGATATTTTGAGAATATGTAATTAAAAAAGGGAAAATATTTCAGTCTCATTAATAATAACATAAGTAATAATTACGTGTTAATAATTAACAATTCATTAATTAAATAATAAGATCTCAATAAATAAATTATTTAATTATATATTGATTGTTATTAACTATATTTTAATTAATTCTTTTAATTAAAGAATGGAAAATAGATCTTTCACGGGTGTCACACTTTAGATATGCATGTGACTCCTTTAATAATAAATTTTTATTTTATTTTAAGTAACTAATTAAATTATTATTTTGTTATTAACTAGTAATGCAGTCTAATTAGTCAATTAATTATATATATTATATTTAATAAAATATGAAAAATATAAGCACTAATCCTATTTAATTAATTAATGAATAGATTAATTATATTTTAGTAAATCAATACTTAATTAATTATTTCTTTATAAAAATGTTATAAAATTATATAGGTGTTAATTGCCCGTAATAAAAGAATATGTACATTGCAACTGTGAACGACAATCACGCCTATGATTATTAAGTCATAGGCATGACTACTTACCTACATATATACATCAATTAATTAATAATATATTAATCATTATTAATTACAATTGAATAAGAATAACAGTTAATGATTAATAATTAATTTATAAATAATGTATAATCTAATAAATCATTTAATTTATTATATTCTAATTGGCATTATTTATCAAGTATCACATTTTATTTATTTATTTATTTATTCTATTTAAATAATTGATAATATTGTAAATACATGAAATTATATTTTAATTTAATAAATAGTTATAATTAGATTAATTAAAGATATTTTAAGTATATGCAATTAAAAAGGAAAAATATTTCAAACGTATTAATATTAACATAAGTAATAATTACATGTTAAAAATCAATAATTAATTAATAATATTTCAATAAATCAATTATTTAATCATATATTGATTATTTTGAATTATATTTAATTAATTTAATTTAATAATGGAATTTAAATTAGATCTTTTCATAAGCATGACACTTAAGTCATGCCTGTGACTGCTATGATAATAAAATTTCTTTTTAATTTAAGTAACTAATTAATTAAATAATTTGTTGTTAATCGATAATATATTATAATTAGTCAATTAATTATATCTAAAAACATAAGCACTAATTCTATTTAATTAATTAATTAACATATTAATTATATTTTAATACATCAATAGTTAATTAGTTTTTTATTTGTTAAAAATGTTACAAAAATATATAGGTGTTAATTGCCCATAAAAAGAAAAGAGCATACACGTCGAAACCGTCAATGGCAGTCATGCCTGTGAATGTTAAATCACAAGCTTCACTACTTATTTACATATATACATCAATTAATATATTAATCATTCTTAATTATCATTGAATTAGATGAATTGTGATTAATAGTTAAGTTATAAATAAAGTATAATTTAATACATCATTTAATTTTTATATTCTAATTACCATTATTGATTAAGTATCACAGTTTCATAAATCAATTAATTAATTATATTTTAAATAACTGATAATATTGTAATTACATGAAATTATATTTTAATTTACTAAATAGTTATAATTAAATTAATAAAAGATATTTTAAGAATATGTAATTAAAAAAGGAAAATATTTCAGACGCATTAATAATAACATAAGTAATAATAACGAGGTAATAATCAATAATTAATTAATTAATAAGATTTCAATAAATCAATTATTTAATTATATATTGATCGTTATGAATTATATTTTAATTAATTTTTAATTAAAGAATTAAAAAATAGATATTTTCACAGGAGTTACACTTAAGCCATGCTTATGACTCTTATAATAATAAAACTTTATTTTATTTTCAGTAACTATTTTTTATTAATCAATAATATATTATAATTGGTGCATTAATTATATATATTATATTTAATAAAAAATAAACAATATAAGCACTAATTCTATTTAATTAATTAATGAATATATTAATTATATTTGAAAAATCAATACTTATTTATTTATTTATTTATTAGAAAAGGTTATAAAATTATATAGGTGTTAATTGCTTGTAAAAAGAAAAGAGCATGCACGTCGCAACCATGAATGGCAGTCACGCATGTCAATGTTAAGTCACAGGCTTGACTACTTATCTAAAAATATACGTCAGTTAATTAATAATATATTAATCATTATTAATTGCAACTGAATAAGAATAACAGCTAATGACTAATAATTAATTTATGAATAAATTATAATTTATTAAATCATTTAACTTTTTATATTCTAATTACCATATTTAATCAAGTACCACATTTTCTTAAATCAATTAATTAATTATATTTTAAATTACTGATAATATTGTAATTACATGAAATTATATTTTAATATACTAAATAGTTATAATTAAATTAATAAAAGATATTTTAAGAATATGTAATTAGAAAGGGTAAAAATATTTCAGACGCATTAATAATAATATAAGTAACAAGTACGTGTTAATAATCAATAATTAATTAATTAATTAATAAGATGTCAATAAATCAATTATTTAATTACATATTGATTATTATGAATTATATTTTAATTAGTTTTATTTAATTTGGGAATTAAAAAACAAATCTTTTCACAGGCGTGACACTTAAGTCATGCATGTGACTCCTATAATCATAAATTTTATTTTATTTTAAGCAATTAATTATTTATTTATTTTGATATTAATCAATAATTTATTATTATCAATCAATTAATTATATATATTATTTAATAAAAATAAAAATATAAACACCAATTCTATTTAATTAATTAGTGAACAGATTGATTATATTTTAATAAATCAATACTTAATTATTTATTTATTTATTAAAAAGGTTGTAAAATTTTATAGGTGTTAATTGCCTATAATAAGAAAAGAACATGCACGTCGCGATCATGAATGGCAGTCATGCCTGCGAATATTAAGTCACAGATGTGACAACTTACCTACACATATACATCAGCTAATTAACAATATATTAATCATTATTAATTACAACTGAATAATAATAAAAGTTAGTGATTAATAATTAATTTATAAGTAATGTCATCATCATCATCATCATACCTCGAAATTCCCGCAATGAAGCAGGGTGCTTGATAGTACGCAGCCTTACCCCTACATTGTAGAGAGGCTATTTCCAGTAAACCCACATGCATAGGGGATATGATAATAGAGATGTAGATTACAAAGAATAAATATGGAAAGACGAGTAGGAAATCCATATATATACCTGCATGGTGACCATAATCTGCTATTACCTTTCAGCTCGCAAAGACCAGCTTTTCGTGTGTATAGTTGCACAATGAGTCTTCCCTGGTCAGTGCCTTGAGAATGCAGCAAACCTACGATTTTATACGTACCATCATAGGAATCTCCCCCTACACCTGGAAAAAAAAACTCTATGGTATGTCATACACTCTGATCCTATCAAGCTAGACTTTTCTAAGTCGAGCCATTGCTGCGGTGAAGGTCAACTCTGACATATCTCTCTTGATCACCTCCCGCCAGTTCTTGTAAGGCCTCCTTTTTCTCCTCTTGTACGTACTGAGGGTTACTCGCTCGCCACGGCGAACCGGAGCATCACAGGGCATCCTGCTGACATGTCCAAACCACCTAAGCCTTTTCTCTCTCAACTTGTCATTTATACTAGCCACCTGTAGCCTGACTCTCACTGCTCTATTCCGCACCCTATCTCTTCTAGTAATGTCGCACATCTACCTAAGCATTCACATTTCTGCTACCAACAACTATTGCGTATGCCTACGCCTAGTAGACCAGCACTCTGCACCATATAATATGGTTAGCTGAATCACCATTATATAAAACTTCCCTTCAAGTCTTATAGGGATCTTTTTATCACAAAGAACACGTGACACACTCCGTCATTTGACCCATCTAGACCTAATACGATGTACTATATCGTTATTGATATTACCATCACTTTGAATAATGGATCCTAGGTACTCAATTTCTGTGGTACGATATCAGTACCAATTGTTACTGCCTCCTCATGAACCATCCGGCTACCCGAAAAGATGCATTCTAAATATTCCGTCTTGGAGCTGCTCATTCGAAAACCTTTCTATTCCAACACTTCTCTCCTGGTCTAGGAATATTATATAAAAATCATGGACATATTCATATCGAGTGTTTCTCAAATATTGATTGGGTAAGCTCTAAGATTGATTGAAAATTCACAACTGGCTACTGTGTCTTTGTTGGAGGAAACTTAATCTCATAGAAAAGCAAAAAGCAACATGTTGTGTCCAGATCCAGTGCAAAATTTGAATATAGAGCTATCGCACAGTTTTCTGAGATAATATGGATATATCAGCTCTTAATAGAAACTAGTTTTAAAACCTCAATACTAGAAAAGTTGCGGTGTGATAATCAAGTTGCTCTATATATTGCTTCTAACCTTGTGCTTCAAGAACAAACTAGACATTCAACAACAACCACCCATTGAAAGTCCCACTAATATGCAGGATCTGAAGAGATTCAGTAGTACGCAATCTTACTCCTAACTAGTAGAGAGATTGTTTCTAATCGACCCATATGAAAAATA
>JANIPM010000232.1:19484367-19505294 GCA_027478405.1 Erythroxylum cassinoides
TTTAAAATTGAAAATCCTATTGAGTGGGATTTTTGTTATTGTATAAAGGGATCAAAGGAGGCAAGAGGAACAAGAGAAGTGACTTTTTGAGCAAGTCTATAATCAATAAAATCAAGGTGGGTACATGTTTATAATAGAGTAAATAAGCCACTACTGTTTTTCTTTAAAGAAAAGAAGTTTACTGATTTCAATTGCATCATAAGTGTTGCATCTTTTGTTTTTGCATGATTTGTGAAATCTGCTATATGTTTGCTACATGAACTATGTAATGGTTTATAAAGAGATTTTTCAAATGATTTCTGAAAAGAATAGCAAGTTTATGAAATCAAATTTTGAAAGCGCATATGAAATATTGTTTGCTCATGAAACTCAAGTTTTTAAGAAGTGCCATTTTTGGGCAACATAAGTTTACAAGTCATGATATATGTGTTATGTGGGTTTGTGGTAGTCCTTTAAGAACCGTCACGTGCACGTTGACCCAAGTATAGGCTTCACTCGCCTGCCCGCTAATGGCACGAAGCTGCTTCAAGGACTCCCTCAAGTTTACTACTACACAGGACCGTTATATGGAAATGTGTAGTGCATCATATTTTGGACTTACCCAAACTATTTTGATGTGCTTATGTGTTTATGATATGTTGACAAGTTTGATGCATGCATGATTTATCATTACTCATGAATTGTTTGATAAATTGAAAATTTTAAGAAACAAGTGTTTGAGGATTTTATTGCGAAATTTCTATGGTTTAGAAAATGTACAATGGCAATGAGTTTTGGAAATAATTTTTGCTTATTTTTCGTTATGAACTGTTACCCACGAGCTGTCAAGCTGACCCCCATTCTCCTCCCAATGTCCAGGTGATGAGCAAAAGATGGAGTAAAAGAGAGTTAAGACCTAACCTCGAATATGCACATTTTTGTATTCTTAAGCTAGATTTTGTAACCATGAGGGTTTATTTACATTTCAAGGATTATTAGTTCTTGTAACTTTTGTATATGGAGATTTGAAACATTGATGTATTGTAGCTTGAAATGCCATAAAGCTTTGTAATAATTTTGTTTTGATGTTTGATTGTCATTGGCACGCCACCCTTGTGGGATGATGCCTAATAAGGGTTTATGGAAATAATCCTATAGGATAATACGCTCAGGCTTCATGATTTTGCAAGAGTTGGGTTCTGGTATCGGTTCCCAACACATGACATTATACATTAATGGTATGATAATTTCTTTGATGTAGGCTGTAGAAAATCCAATAGAGAACAAGTTCATTAGTGATCTTTCAAAGGGACTTCTGCGAACTGTTAAATCGTATCCGATGTTTTTTGTGAGTGGATACAAATACCATACAGAATATCATGGACATAGCATGGCAACAATAAATAGTGGAGTTGCCATATAGGGAGAATTGATGGATTACTATGGTAAAATAATTGAAATACTTGAAGTTGAGCACCCTGCTTTGCCAATTAAGTGATGTGTGATATTTAAATGTGACTGGTATGACCCGACTGCAAATGTTAAAACAAAAGTGCATAGCCAATACAATTTAGTTGAAGTCAACATAAGGAGAAGATTGAGACAGTTTGAACCTTTCGTGTTGGCAATGCAAGCGAAGCAGGTGTGTTATGTCCCTTTTCCAAGCTTACAACGAGATAAGATAGATTGGTTGGCGGTTTGCACAGTTAAACCTAGAGGTGTTTTCCAATCACATAAAAAAGGAAAGCAGAGAGTTGACAATGAAGCGTTTCAGAAAGATGTCACATTTATAAATGCATCTGTGACATATGATGATAATGAATCTTTAAACGATCCACCGAACGAATTTGTTGAAATTTCATCTGGAGAGGATGGCGAGGGTCAGAGATCTGAAGAGGAGCCCAGGTTTGATTCTTATTCATCCGAAGAAGAAGATAATTGTACTTTACAATTAAGTTATGATAGTGACTAAATTGTGTTTGTAATTGAATTTTTTAATGAACGTGATAAATTATTTCCTTTTCACTATATTATATAAAGAATTTCATTACAAATCTTATTCAAGGAATGTCAATATGGCGACTAGTTTTGAATGGTAGTACTTCCTTTCGTTGGGAGGAATGTGGCAAAATTGTTCCAACCGAAGGAATAAAGTATGTAGGAAAAATCTCCACTTCATACACTAAGGATCGTTTGCCTTCTATGGCTGATCTTCTACTTCAAGGTGTTTAGTACGATCTGGATAATGTCTCTTTCCTTATTATGTACATTTCATTTCCTTTGATGAAATGATTATATATATTACAATTGATGGTCTATACTACATGTTTGAAGCTTCCTTAAATCTCAAAGATGACATATATGTCGATAAAGGTGAGAGCGATGTCACTACAGTATGTAAAGGATTAGGGAGATCGGTTCTTAAGAAAAATTCATCAATTCCACAAACCTCATCTGGACATTCACGTATGCATTAATATCTATTATTGGTCCATTTAACCGTTTTCTAATATGACATTATGAAAGTTATATACTGATTGTGTTTTAGGTAAATCAGTTCCCACTAGTAGTTTATCTGGAGAGTTAGTCTTTCATACTAAAACCGACAATGCATTCAGTGTATCCTCAACAAGTTTAGCTATAGCAGAAATGTTGTTGCAAGAAGGTATTGAAAAGCGTACACCTGAGGGAAAAAGTATCATTGTTTCAATTGGTGCATTTGAATAGGCCAGGACACTTCTCGAGAATCCAGACATCGGGAACTCATTTACCTTTATCGAATCTCATGTCACATGGCATCAAACCGAATAATTATATCATTTTAATTTATCATTGCAATATAGTACATAAGCAACTGAACGTTGATATATTGTTGTATCAGTAAGAATTTGTCCTATGCCCTATTGAATGAGACTTGTTATTATTTTTATTCTACAATTGTTAACTATCATTTTCGTCGTTTGTACTTGGACATGACATTAAACAAATTGCCTTATTTCCTTTTCCATATATTGTATAAAATATTAAATTCAAATTATTATATAAGCAGAAAATTCGATAAACAATGATTTTCAGGTTTGTCGTATGGGACCAAAGAGACAGCGTGAGGTTATGTGGCCCAGGTGTAGAGGCTTGATCGGCGACACTTACTATGTAGGTGGATCTTCACATTCTGTAGCTCCCACTAGCTCACCTCCTCCACCTCTCGAACCTACAGATGTAGATGAGGCATCACCTATTGCGAGACATACTACATCATCCGTACCCCCATCCCTAACTCATATATCATCCAATACCGATTTATCAAAAGGCGGAGACGTCCACAGACTTGGAGATCAGGGACCAGACGAAAGAAAGTACATAGCAATTGATGGCACTCTGTAAGTGAAATCACATTAATGACTACTTCTTTATAATTAAGTTACAGGTTTATCAGTTTTTTCATTTTATCAAATTACTTCTTATATTAGGTTGCTTCCGTTTGGACCGTGTTCCAGAAATATGACTTCTAAATTTAAAGAACGGATTGATCCCAAGAGTTATGTCTAGAAGAATATCTCTCAGGCAACAAAGGAATTTTCCTTTCAGGAGTTTAAGGTACAACAAACATTTAGTTTTGCTTTATATTGCTTTATATACACTAATTACATAAATATTATGACATGATATTACTTAAAAAAAATTCTTATTTCAGAAAGAATATTTTTCAGATTCTGGTATCGATGCCAGCATATATAGACTATAAGAGAGGTAAGCTTGTACACGTTATCGCGACTTCATTGGTGCGATACGCAAGGCTGGTGTACAACCATGTTTTATTTCGAAGCAAATATGGAGTCAATGGCAGGAGTATTGGAGAAGCCCTGCGGCAATGACAATCTCAGGGTGTAACTCCACCAACAGACGTGGAGGCTTGGGAGGAGAGAGTCTTCCTATACATACGGGAGGATCAATAACCCACCATAAGCATGCATAGAGACTTATAAGTATCTAAACCTCACACTTATTTTGTACATGTTTTACTTTGCTGTATTATAGATAATGGTATTGGTATAAATGCCTGGTGCCATATATGGTTGTGTTGAGTTTTTTTATTTGTTCAACATGGGGCAAATAATAAAATTAGGGAAAACTCTGCCGAAATTTTTATTAAATATAGTTCACATATAAACATTTAGGTTAAATATGCAGGAAAAGTCTTTGGGTCTTCCTCCTATACCTACTCAGCTATTTTTGCATACTCACATCAAGAAGCATGTCGGTGTGACATTTGTCAACAATCGATGTAGAGAACTGAATGTATGTGAACTTAATTCCTTTTTATTATTTCTTTTATAATCATTTAGTTTTATGATTATGAATAATCTCTTACTAACGTAAACATTGGTTTCTAATATGACCAAATACAACAAACCATTTAACGACAGTCTCAGGAGGAACAATCTGTTGATGAGACTCAGACATATTTTGATGTTGTTGGAGATAGGGACCGTCGTGGACAGATATTCGGGCTAGGTTCATTTGCGAATACTTGTTATTCACAATCCTCCATGCCCAGTTCAATAACGTTTACCAGGCAAGCACATTCGTCGAAAACCACACCGAGCTTTGGGCTACATTGGATATGGTGATGGAGAAGACGACTCACATACAAGAGAAGATGGGCCAAATGGCTCACACGCAAGAGAAAATGGAGCAGATGGCTCAACTGAGACAGGAGTTGGAGCACCTGAAAGGGAGAGGTAACACCTCTGAGCACCCTCTATCACCAGGATATTAGGATTGTTATAGTCATTTGTTTTGAATTACAAAGATATGTTATGTAAACTTGATTGTTTTTATTATCACTTAACAAATTTTGAACTTTATATTACCAATTAACTTCTGTTTCAACAAATTTAATAAATACACAAATTAAATTAATATGCGCAGATAATTCACAACAGATAAAATTATGCATTTTATAAGATAATTAAACAAATTTTAATGTCGGGATTTTAAAAAAAAATCTAACTTCCAATTATCGACGGATTAGAGAAAATCGTCGAAAAATATGTTCACATATTACTGACAGAATAAGGACACCATCAAAAAACATGTTCACATAGTATTGACGGAACATCATATACCATCAGTAAGTTGTTCGTTTTATTTATCGACCATTTCTGTTAATTCGTTGGTATATTTATGCCGATATACTGACGGTTTTGATAATTCCATCGGTATTTTTTACCGATGGAAAAGCATTTGATATTTCGTCGTTAAAGTTACTTACACCCTCATTAATGACAATTTTGTCAGCCTTTAAATTCCATCGGTAAATATTAATACCAACAGAATAATTAGATTTAGCGTCAGTTTTGTCCGTCGATAAATCCACACATTCTTGTAGTGATTCTAAAGGGGTAAATGATCCAAATAAGTCCTTTCAAGATTGTATTTTATGACTTGGAGTTATGGTTTGGGTACTTTGATGGGTTTAGTAACTAAAATTAAAGTGAAAACCGTCAAACACAGAACTACGCTAAAAATAGACGCAAATTGCATCAAGAAAAAATTATACCACGTCGAGTACTCGTGCCATAACATTCAGGATATTGCTTTGCATCAAGAAAAAAGGATATCATGTTGAGTACTTGTGCTGTATCATAAATGTTTTTTTTATTAAAAAGGAAGATAAGTGATACAAATTATATGGTAGTTCTCGGGTGACAGACCCCCGACTCATCCTCTAAAAGGATAGGTATGCATCCCCTAGGTGGGTGCTCAAAAGTAGTGATCCCTAATGAGAACTATTCTGCACAATTTGCAAGTCAGTCTGCACTCTGATTTCCTTCCCAGTATATATGCCAAATTAAAATGACCCAGTTACGGGAAAGCAATTCATTAATTCCCAACATTTAAGGGTTTAAGGACGTAGCTCGCACCGGCGAAGAAGAAAGCATATTGTTCACTGTGCTCGAATCTACTTCTAAGGCTATATGGCGGTATCCTAAGGTCCATGCCAAATTAAGGCCTGAGAGCACACCCCAAAGTTCAACCATTAACGGGGAACACCAATCAATGTTCTGGACGAATCCTCCTAAACAAGCGCCTGAATTGTCATGCAGCAGGCCACCTGCTGTGGCCGAATTGCTTGAGCTTTTGTTGGCCCCGTTCATATTTAATTTCACCCAACCCGGAGGAGGTTTGCTCCAGCTTATTAGTAGTTCCCGTCGAGTGCAATTGCTCATCTGAGTTCTTTGTTGCCAAACTGTCACCATGTGAATGTGGTGTACATATTCTATAACCTGATGCTTTGGCGAAGTTAGACAAGAGAAGTGATCCTCAAAGAGGGCCCTATTTCACTAAGACCAGAGAAACTAGCACATTGTGCCAAAGATAATAGTCCAGTCGAAGCTCCCTACCAATTGGTGTGTGTGAAGGTTCTTTAGGAGCCACTCCTTGGTGTCCATGGTAAAGAACTCTGCAGTGACAACCTGAGGCAGAAACCTAGTCCATAAAGTGCGGGCTTTGGAGTAGTCCCACACTACATGAAGAGAGGATTCCTCGAGGGGGCAATGGTAACAAGTCACATCCGAAATGAAACTTCTGGAGACCTGCTGTTGATTAGTGAGAAGCTCACCGTGCAATAGGAGCCAAAGAAATGCTCGGATTTGTTGTGGACCCTGTCACTGCTAGATAGTCATCCAGTATGCATTAGTCATAGCTTCCTCGTGGTGCAAGATCATGGAGTAAGTTGACATCATTGCGAAATGTTTGTTCTTCGTGTGGCCCCAAATAAGCTTATCTAGCCCTAGGTACTGCTTCGGCGGAAGGATACCTGCTATAGCCAAGCAGATCGTCGGAGGGAGTAGGTGTTGAAAAGCGGCCCAATTCCAGTTACCAGTAGTGTCTGTAAAATGGGGCACTCGTTGATCAACAATTACTGGAGGGATCGGGGTCACTACATGAGTTAAAAGAGGACCCCAATCATCGACCCATGGATCGAGCCAAAATCTCGTTCAGGAGTCATCCCCTATCATCCATTTCATTCCTTGTAGAATGTGATACCAAAGCATTTTGATACTCCTCTAGATCATCAATCCACCTGTAGTATCAAAGAAAAGGGGGAAATTGTTAGTATCAAAATTATACTTAGTGGCTAGAACTTTAACCCATAATGCTTTTGGCTTAGAAACCAGTGACCATCCGAGTTTATCAAGTAATGCATCATTGATTTCCTTGATTTTGCAAATTCCAAGACCCCCCATCTCCTTTGGCAGGCACACTATGTCCCAATTGACTAAGCTAATCTTCTTGTTATTAGGTGTCGTGCCCCACAGGAACTGACGCATGATTTTCTCCAGGTCATCACATAATTGACGCGGCAGGTGGACTGTCTGCATCATGTAAATGGGGATCGTGGCAATGATAGACTAAGTCAGTATGATTATGCCTGTGAGCGATAAAAGTTTAGCTGACCACCCCGAGAGATGGTGTTGAACCTTGTCTAGAATATGCTGGTAGGTTCTTTTATTAACCCACTCGTGTAAAAGGGGCAGGCTGAGGTAACGTCCTAAATTGTTTATAGGTCTGAATCCTAGGGCCTCGTTGCGGGAATGAGCTTGTGTAATCGGAATATTCCTAGAGTAAAAGCATCGAGACTTTTCATAACTGACCCGTTGACCGGAAGTTATGCAGAAGGTGTTTAACGTATCTCGTATTTCTTGTATCTGGTCTATGGAGACTTTCGCGAATAGAATGAGATAGTCGGCAAAGAATAAGTGAGATAAAGGAGGTCTGCCTCTGCTTAATCTAATCGTCTTCCACCTTCCGTTAGAGATAGAATCGTTGATTAAATGGCCCAATCTTTCCATACAAAGAACGAAAAGGTAAGGTGATAGTGGGTCACCCTATCGAATACCCCTAGTGGGGTAGAAAGAGTTACTGAGCTCCCCATTCCAGTTCACTTGCATAGAAACCAAGGAGAGACACTTCATGATCAAATTAGTCAAAGAGTTTGTGATACCAATCTTGAAAAGAGTATATATGATAAAATCCCAGGAGAGTCTATCATAGGCTTTCTTTACGTCCACCTTTATCACAATGATGCCTTTTTTTTCCAGATTTTCTTTTCATAGAGTGGAGCACTTCTTGAACAATGATGATATTATCTATAATTTGACGATCGGGGACAAAACTACATTGGGTCAACACAACCAGTTCATTTAAATGAGGTTTGAGGCGAGTCAAAATGATCTTGGTGATGGCTTTGTAAAGCACTGAACAAAGCGCTATAGGCCTAAATTAGGTTATCGACGTGGGCGTAGGGATGTTAGGGATAAGCACCTTAATGGTACGATTGAGTTCAATGTCCCAGACTTCATGTTGAAAAATTCGTTGTATAAACAAAGTCAGGGGAGTACCTCCAGTGTGCCATTGTGATTGGTAAAAAAGGGCAGTAAATCCATCCAATCTTGGTGCCTTGTTCGAAACCATATCAAGGAAAGCATTCTTGATTTCCTCTGGGTTGGGTGGATGTTGCATGTCTGTAATAGCCTAGGATAAGAGTGGAGGGAACGTGCCAGGAATTTGGGAATTCCGAGGGGCTTGGCTATCTTGTTTATAAAGATGTTCAAGAAGTCTGAGCTATCTGTAAACTGCTCGTCGTGTCTGATCTCTTGATTCCCTGCTCATCTTTGAGGGTGGTAGTCTGAGATTTTCATTGACGGTTCATGGTGATGGTTTGGTAATACTTTGTATTCTGGTCTCCCTGACTTAACCATTGACATCTTGAGCATTGGTGCCAGAAAAGTTCTTCTTGGTATAGAACCTGTTCCAGCTCTGTTC
Organism: Erythroxylum cassinoides; assembly: GCA_027478405.1. NCBI lineage: Eukaryota > Viridiplantae > Streptophyta > Magnoliopsida > Malpighiales > Erythroxylaceae > Erythroxylum > Erythroxylum cassinoides. The sequence goes on from JANIPM010000232.1 coordinate 19,493,179, forward strand.
TGAGAGAAGCTTTGAGATACTGAAGGGAATGCAAGTCTTGAGTTTCCAAAGATTTTTGGATTCCTTGTACACGAGTCAGAAGTCTCTTCTTTCAATGAAAAATATTCTAAAAGGTGCTAGAATTCCATTCCTCTAAGGAATGTGAGAGATCGGATAAAGCGCCACTTATATCATTGGTACACGGTTTCCATTTCTGTTCTATAAGTTGATCAAAATCTTCATGTGTCAACCAAGTTGTTTGAAATTGGAAAGGATTCGTGATGCAATGCAACTTGATATTACTGTGAAGGTTCACTAGTAACAGTCAATGATCATATTTGATGAAAGGGAGATGTTGAACCGAAGTGTGCAGGAAGGTGGATTGCCAGGAGGTTGAATAAAGAACTCGATCTAGTCTGGTTAGTATTTGTCCTCTTTTCCAGGTGAATTTGGGACCAGGATAACCTAGATCATAAAGATGACAATGATGAACATATTCATGGAAGTGATTGTTGACTACTGGTAGAAGTCTGGAGTCCCCTCTCTTATCATTTACTGTCAAGTTTAGCATTGAAATTGCCCCCACAATCCGTGGTTTAGAAGTTATACGAGCAATTTTTCTGAGATAATCCCACAGAAAGTGTTGAAGGGAATAATTCGGGCTAGCGTAAATAGCTGTAAAGTCAAAATTATGTGGGCCCCATTCAATATTAATACGTACGAATTGCTGGTGAGCTAATAGAATCCGAACCATGATATTGACTTTCCATAATAACCAAATACCTCCGGAGAATCTTGAAGCTTCTACCCTGAATTATTGCTCAAAGCTAAGCTCCGAATAACCCTCCTTGCTTAATCACCACTGATTCTAGGTTCGACTAGCACTGTGAGAATAGGATTGTGAATCTTGAGATAATTTTTCAGGATCGGCTTGAAGGATTTTCCTCCAGCCCCTTGACAGTTCCATATGAATATAGACATGGATGATAACTAAAATCGAAGTAAACATTATGAGTCTTGAGTGTTTACTAAGGGGATATCCATTGCCTTAGAGGGGTCAGGCGTGTAGTTCATCTGATTATATGTTGCTTGAGAGTCTGGAACGATAAGGGTCTCGCTTTCGGGACTCATGTCATCATCTAATTCTGGTGGACAGGAGAAGAGGACGATGGCATGGATGTGGTCCTACCTACGTCCTGATTTAGTTTTCTAATTGTCTAGCAGCTCACATCCTCTGGCATGGCTTGAGTTAAGGTGTGGTCTTTAATAACAACGTCTGCATGTGAGGGGATAGAGATTGCAATGTGGTTGGTTGAGGTAGACTGGGGTTGATTTAATGACGTCCTTGCAATAGCTATGGGAACATCTTCTGCAGCCTTAGACGACGACGTCGACTGATTAGGGATTTGATGACATGGTCTGGATGACAACATCGAGTACGTTGGGTCGAAAGCGTGGGCTGTCTCTTGGGCTCTGTTGGTGTTTGGACGAGTTGTGGGCTTTAGAGGCACTTTAGCCTTGGATGTTGAAGATACGAGTCCACGGGTGGCCTTTCCTGTGTCTTTGGTATAATTATACCACATATTGGTCTTCGGCGCCATTCGTTGGTGGGAGGTCTATTAAGGGGATGTTGAAACATCGTGTACGTTGTCCTCCCCTGTAAGCAAGTGTCCATTATCCTGATCTTGCGGTGTCATCTCTATCAGAAGGTTGAATCTCGAGCCCCTCAACACCTTGTGTGAAGCTAGGTTCTGCCTGTCACTTCTGAGAATCGTTGCTTGGTTAGGCTGACGACGGGTCAGCACTGAACCTAGACCCACGATCCGTAAACCTCCGTCTGAAGGTCGGCCTCCAACTGGTCAGCTAACGAGGAAATCGACTCCTGCGCGTGGGTGGGAGGGTCCCTCAAAGCACTATGCTCTGGACGGGTTGTGGGACAATTGGTGGCTCCATGGCCGACCAGATCACATGTGAGACAGATTGGAGGTAACCCTTTGTAAGCCACCTTTATGATTTTTCCATTCAGTTCTACGAGGGGTCGAAAGGGGGAGCTAATGTCAATATCGACGGCAACCCTAGCGAACTTCCCTCGTTGTGAGTTTTGGGTTTTTTCATCAATTTTCACTGTTCTTCCGATTAAGTTCCCTAATGCTTTGAGAATGACAGGATGGTACCAAGCTACGGAGAGCTCTGGAAATTAGACCCAGGTGACAACTTGTGATACCTTATCGGTCGAGGGGCAGAAGGCCGGGGTCCAGGGCTGTACCAATAGAACATGACCAGCTATAATCCAAGGACCTTGGGTAAGTGTCTTGATGTAATCATCGACCTCAACGAAGTTAACTAGGTAAAACTCGTTTTCTAAATCCACTATTTTCATAGGGCCTTGGGGATTCCACATGGATTTGATTCGGTTGTGTAGTAAATTGAAACCTAGTTTTTTGCCTAAGAGTTTAACCACGACAACCTTCTCCCATTTCTTGTCAAGGTTTCCTCTTAGATTACTAGACAGTTCTAGTCCTATTTCATTTTTGCCTTGTACGTGCTTAATGTCACCTTCTTCAATTGCTATTATTTCTTCTTCTTGCCAATTTAACTTGGTGTTTGGTGTTGAATGTCCAGTGACTGCAGTGCTATAACTAGCATGAAGATTCGGTGGGTTGGGCGATGAGGGAGGAGGGTCTTCCTCGTTCGCGAATTCACACTTTTTTAGCCGCATGACCATCATAAGCAGTAGAGGTGAGGTTATCTTTTGGGTTTGGGGGATTAAGTTGTTGATTAGCTATGAAAATCATTGCTGGTTATGTGCTTCCTTTTAGTATGTTTGTCATTTTAGGCGCCACACAGAATAGTGGAGCGATCAGCTCACCCAACGATGAGATGCCTTCCAAGAGTTCGACGAAAAGATTGAAAGAGTTTCGTAACTTGGGTTGAAGCTTCTTTTAAGCTAACTTGTGGGGTTGAAACTTCTTTCTTTTTTGCTAATTGTTTTTCAAGATGAGGTAATATGTAGACAAATACAAGTTACTTTAGTAATACTACCCAGCTCCCCCCAACCCAATTCAATACATCATTCATGTGACGGTGACTGACAGTAGTCAAGATTATTAATTATTATTAATAATTAATAATCTTGACTACTTTTATTTAATATCACTATATTGTGAGGTTGGCTATTAATGAATGCCTCCATCTCTGGTTAACCAGAAAAAGAAAACAAAATTTAACAACTGGAACCTGCAAACTCTGAGCATAACATGCTTCTTCACTCGTGTGAAGAGTCGACAAGTTTACAAAGGCACGCGTAAGCTTAAGCTTTAGCTGACTGTGGGTTAACAACCTAACATGCCTAATCATGTAAACTAGATACGTTAAAAATACCTCGGCTCCATTCATGTGAAATTAACTTTTCTCATCGACCAATTGTTGTTCCCGGTTTGTTTTACATTTATCCTGTTGTTTTATACCCTACAACCAATTGCTTTAGTTGTAGTTTAGTGACAAATTATTTAAAGACATTCTTTATCTTGTACATGTTTAGATGTATATGATAAAATCCATAGGATAATTGTACATTGAAAATGAAATTATATTGAGATTATAATTATAAGATTCATATTGCATTTATGTATTATTCCTGAATATTCGTAGTCATTGTTCTATTAAGATTGGATGTTAATAAAACGTAAAAAGACTAGCACAAGTTTTGTTTTTCCTTATAAAGGAAGTAGTCGATCTCCTAGGCTAAAGTATAGAGATACTTAAACAAACGTGTGAGCGCTTACTAGAGAACAAGTTCATTGAACAGACTCGATATGAAAAATCCATTTGAAACATTACTTGTATATCTATGGAATTCTCATTGTGATGATTGTATAAGTGATCCTTTGACTTGAGGTCATCAAACTTATCTTGTATGGGAATTGTTGTATTTTGATACTACTTATGATCTATTTAATCATAGGTCGTTTAATTAGTAGTCGGTGGATGTAGCATGAACTATATGGAGATAGTTGAGTGATCAAGATAGGATTCATCACTCTAAAGAAATTAGGGAGAATATTTTGTTGTTCTCGATTAGTATTAATTTAAGAAATCATTGCCCAAGGTGAAATGATGTTTTGTAAATCGTTTACAAATGTCATTAATTAAATCGATAACTAATGGCGGAAAACTAATATGATTAGACTCAAAATAGAGTAAACATTAATTCCATACTCCATGTCTAATCGGAACATTATATGATGAAATGATTGAATTATATGAAAAATTTATACACGGAAAGGTTAGTCAAAACCACTTTGACATTCCTAAATATTTGGATGGTCATGATGTGTTGCTAAACGCTAATCTTGATCTATGATTATAAATTGGATAATTGGATAATTAAAGATAAATTAAAAGAGAATTTAATTTATCTAATTTTAATTATGAATTAAAAATAGAATTTATAATTATTGTCAATATATTTGAGAACCTAATGGATTTCACATATACAATGGGTTGAAAAAAGTAAAGTTAATTTAATCAAGTTGGACTTGATTGCAAAGTTTGATAAACTTTATGATTAAATATGAGATATTTAATAAATAAGTATCAATATGAGATATTGAATCTTCTATGGGCATAATTGGTATTTAATTAGAATTATTTATAATTCTAATTAAAGTTTAATTGAAATTAGAATTTAATTGCAATTAAATTACTAAAACGTTTAAAACTTATTATAAATAGGCTTAAGCTTTATGGAGCTAACACTTCTTGCTTAATCCTTTCTGTAAGAGTTATAAAATTCTCTCAACTTATTTTGTGGATATTGTTAGAGGTCGGATATTTGTGCAACTATGGTAGTTAAAATGGATCGATTTTGAAAACGATTTGAAAGATACAATAAGATAAATATCAAACTTTAGAATAAGATATGAATTAAGTTTTTACTTTATTATAATCTGTGTTAATTATTTTATAGAATTTAATAGATATTGGTTTTCGAAAAATTAAAAGTTATAAAAAATTTTTTATAATTATTTTACTGCAATCGGTATCGAATCTCAACCTAATTTTTTAACAGCAGTACGAGAGTCTGGGTATAATTCTATAATTTAATTAAGTTGATTGATCGTTACTGATTATAATTTTGGAATTGAATTGCAGAAGGTTTGAAACATAAATCTGAAAGGTGTTTCAAATTAATACAATACAAACCCTAAACCACAAAATTAGATATCCAGATTGAGAAATCTGGAAAAACTCGATGGCATTTGGGTTTGTTTGGTGTGGACTGCCTATGATATTGTTGCGTGATTTGTTCTGGAAAACCCATCCCACGTCCTCCTTATTTTTGTTCTGTGTTGGAATAAGATGCAAATAAGAGAGTAAGGAAAGTCTTGCTCTGGGTGAATCTATAATGGTTTCTGGAGAATTTATACTGTAAGTCTTCTTGTTTCAAAATAAGAAATTGATTTTACGTGCGTTTGTATATGAGTCGCGGCTATGCGATTTTTGACTGTGCGATTTCATGAGATGGGGGGCTCTTATTTAGCAATCGAATTAGCCAGAAACATTTTTTGTTTTTCTCCTTTTTTGTATTCGTGTTTCTGGTTGCATTTTCTGGTTGGGTCTTCTTCACCGATGCTGGCCACTGGTGGAGTATTCACCGACGGCATTACTAAAACGATGGGCGATTAACGCCCATCAAACACAATAGACGACGTGAAGCAGGGAAAAGAGAAGCGTCCAGTGGTGGCGATGAAGCTTCCAGAAAGCTTGATCTGGGCTTCATTGATGGCAACGTCGATTACGCGTCGGTGGTGAGGAGCCTTAAGTGTAGGCATGGCAGAAGCAAAAGCATGAGGCAAAGTTAGAGAAGCTTGTAACCGGCGACAACAGCAGAGGAAGAACCCAGGTGGCTTGCGGCGGCACAAGATGAGCTGCTAGGGTTTTTCATCTTTATGTTTTAGGGTTTTCTTAAAGATGAAGATGATGATGTTTGGACATAGGTTTAGGAATGCCCTTGTTTGGCTATAGATTTTTTCTAACCTAAAACTAAGAATAAAGGGTGTTTTGACACACTTGAGATCTTATGTCTCATTTATTGTATACCAATCCTATCCCCTTCAATTTCAACCTTTTATTTATGTAGGTCCTACATAATTAAAAGGTTGAGATTGAAGGGGATTGGGTTGGTACACAAGAAATGGGACAGAGAATCAAGTCCCGTTTTGACAGGGAGCAGATCGTCTGTCCCACTAACTCTGGTCCTACTCTGTACCATAACAAAATGTCTGCGTTTTCGTTTTATTTCAACCAACTTCTACTTTGTATTCACCCAAGCCAAGCCGAACGTTTTCTCTGCCTAATCTAAGCCAACGTCTCCTCCTCTTTTTGATTTTGCTTCCCGCTTTATTTCTTCGATCTTACTCTTCGATCTGTCTTCTCTCCTTGTTCTATTACAACCACCTCTCTTCTTTCACACAAAGACACTCTTTCTCTCCACCAGCTCACGTACTCTGTGATTTGGTATTATGAGTTTAAGAAAACAGGTGCTTTGACCACTTTTGAGGATCTGGTCTTCTGAGTTTTGGTTGATTGGAAACGGATAGCTCGGACGAAAGAGTTTGTATGAAATTTCTCATTTTTTTGTATTTATGTGACTTGGATTGGCTTTAGGCAATTTTAGAGCTTCAGTTCTGTTTCAAGCCTTGTTAAACCCACTCTTTTAAGAAATGATTTGAACGTATTGGGGGTCCTGTACCCATCTTAAATATCCATAAGTTCATCCTCTGTTTCTGGTTTTGTTCCTTTATAGAGTTCATCACAGAGTTTTAGAGGAGTAGTGTGTGAATCTAAGGTAAGGTTTATTCCTTGTATTTCTCGGCTTAATTGATTTCGTTGACAATTTATTTTATATATTCTATGTATCTGAATTACTTGTCTACATAGGCATGACTTCATGTTGTAGAATGCGCAAAAACTTGAGAATGTGAAGAGCAGAGGGTATCTTTATTCAGTTCTTGTTCTTTAGTGATGAGAGAAATAGTGATAAATTTGGTGCTTGTTAATTCTATAAAATGTATGAATCAATTTCTATTATCGCGATAATCTTGGGTTACCACCAATACAACATTCCATCCGGCAGCATAGTGCAGATCAATTTGAGAGACTGTTAAAGGAAATATGTTATGATGAGGATGGAGACCTTCTAATAGATTAAGCAGTGAAAAGTGTTCCAAAAGTGTTCCGAAATTATCAGGTTTGAATTAGAGAATTCCTAGAACTTTTTAACAGATAATAGTCTACTATTCAGAGTTTCAACTTATTAGTTCTGCTGCTTGGATACGTCTCTTTTGTTAGTGCAATCTGGGTGGTTTGCAATGTTTATACCTCCTGTTTTTACATTGTTTTTCTTGCCTTATGCTTTCAATTTGCAATATCCTGCCGGAACATGTGAATCACCTACTATTGGAGCTTCAGTTGGCCACAGACGTTGTCCTTCTATTGGGAGTTTTAAGCATCATGTTTGGCAAGCTATAAGAGCTTCATCAGCTGCTCCATATTATCTTGATGATTTCTTGGATGGTATACTGGTGTTGTGCTCTTTCATAGTTTGTTTTCCTCCTCAACAAATAAAAACTAATATTTTGCTTTATGTGCTCACTTTATGATAATTCTATAGGGATAAATCGTTGTCAAGATGGTGCTATTGTGGCAAATAATCCTACCATTTTTGCAATAAGAGAAGCGCAACTTCTTTGGCCTGATACAAAAATTGATTGCTCAGTCTCCATTGGCTGTGGTTCTGTACCAACAAAGGTGCATTAAGAAATTTCCAACCCCTTATTCCTTATCTTAATAATTTTCATAATTTCTTGGAATTTGAGTTGTAGCTATCTTTGGCTATTTAGAAACTTGCTTTGTCTATGTTCACAGTGGTTTTCCTCTCAACTATACATCCCAAATTCAAAAAAAAAGAGAATTGGAGTGGTAGATTGTTGATGAAATTTGACTTTTTATTCAAAAAAAAGAAAGAATTTTGAATGTTGTTCTTTTTGTAAAATCAACCCAGTTTGTAGTTTTCAACATGTCATCTAAGTGAAAAAGCTTTGGTAGGGGTTGTTGTAGTTCTGTATATATTTGTATGGTTTGTGATGGGAATTTAATTGGACAATTATTATACATACCATAAGAAATCTACTCTTTATGGTGGAGTTACAACTTGTATTATAGATGAAATAATGCCACCATAGAAACTCTTGTGGATATTTCAAAATTGATATTTCCAGGTGCGGAGAGGTGGATGGCGTTATCTAGATACTGGGCAAGTGCTGATTGAGAGTGCATGCTCCGTCGATCGGGTGGAAGAAGCATTAAGCACATTGCTTCCTATGCTACCAGAAATACAGTACTTTCGTTTTAATCCAGGTAAATGTAATGAAGTTTGTGGAAATTTTTTGTTTGTAAACTTTGATCGTTTCTCTTTATATCTTCTCATGATGTGTGGATAATTTCCTATAATCTTCTAATAATGGACTCTTCACTAAATAGTTAGTGAAAAAGTCAAAATTTTCAATTAGACTTGTATACTTTTGTCCTCACAGTTGATGAACGTTGTGGCATGGAGCTCGATGAGACTGACCCAGCAGTCTGGCTGAAATTGGAAGCTGCAATTGAGGATTATATCCAGTCTAATCCTGAAGCCTTAAAAAATGTATGTGAAAGACTAATTTTACCCTATCAACTCGATGACAAGCTGTCAGAAAATTTGAAATCTCTGCATTTCCTCAAGACAAAGATGTCACCTGCTGGTATTGCCATCATATTCTCTCAATCAACTGTTTAGGCTTACAATAATTCTTAATACTCCTTTTACTGAATACGAAGCTCTCTTAATGTTATGATATTAGATGGAAGTGGCCCTTCTTTAGGTTGGAGACGCAATGTACTACTAGTTGAAGCTTTGCATAGCCCAGATTCAGGGAGGGTTATACATCATGCTCGGGCCCTAGAGTCATTTTGTGCTAACAATGGCATAAGAGTTTCTCTGATGCTTGGAGCAGCAGGAATCCAAAAGACAGCTCCAGCAACAACATTTCCATCTCCATTTACCTCACCTCTGATTACTGGAAGCTTCCCTTCAAGCCCTTTACTTTACAGTCCTGATATTGGTCATCAAAGGATTGGTCGGATTGATACTGTTCCACCTTTAAGCTTGGATGGGAGTCAACCTGGAAAGACAGCTGCATCACCCCCGACTTCTCCTTCTGGACGCAGACAATTATCATTACCTGTCCAATCCTTGCATGAAAAGTTACAAAATGCCCCACAAGTGGGAGTTGTACATTTGTCCCTTCAAAATGATTCCTTAGGTTCAATACTAAGGTGAATGTTATTTGGCATTGTTTTTCCTTTTCTGGTTGTTTGAGCCTGTGTGCTGACCTATTTAGTCTTTTATGTCTGTAGTTGGCAGAATGATGTATTTGTTGTTGCCGAGCCTGGAGAGCTTGCTGATAAGTTCCTTCAAAGTGTTAAATTTAGCTTGTTGTCAAAGATTCGGACCCGCCGCCATAAAATGACATCAGTTCTTGCCAGTATATCAACTGTTTCTGATCTGGTTCGTTATAGACCATACTTCCAAGTTGGAAATATCATGCACCGTTATATAGGACGGCAGACACAAGTATTTTCTCATGCCATCTTCCTTTTCAACAAAATTTTTTATGTTAGCTATACATGAAACTTGTCTTACAATGCAAGTTGTAAAACTTCCACTGATGTTTTCTGAAGGTAATGGAGGATGACCGAGAAATTTCAGCATATATGTTTCGAAGGACGGTCCCTTCTATGCACTTAACACCTGATGATGTTCGTTGGATGGTATATTTGCTTTAATTGGATTACCTATTTCTTCTTTAGTTATCTGCATGCCCTGCATTTCATTTCTTTAGTTCTTGCATCTAATGCTGGCAGTCCCCCAAAGAACATTACTCTGTATTGGCCAAACTGAAGCAGGTTTGCTGTGCTACCATGATGTGAAGGGTTTTTTTTTTTTTTCTCCAGCTCCTATTAATTTGAATTGATTGATACTGTTTTTCCTGAGCTGTTATATGTAGCACCCCTTGAATTCATAAATGGGTTAAACTTTTATGGTTTTTATTGTTCATCAGTTTAGAACAGGTCTTGCAAGGGCCATCATATTTTATAATTTCTCTTTTTAATTTATAAGAGCTCATCAGTTCCTTAAATGGATGTAATTTTTGTTTGCAATGCTCCTTTGAGTGTGTGATCTGGTTTAATTGCTGAAACTGTTGGAACTTGAATACTGCAAAAAATTCTGTAGGAATCATCAAGAAATTTTTGCAGAATATATTAAGCTGACAGATGTAACACCGTTGATTTTTAGAATTGAAATTGTTTATTGTGCTCTTATCAAATTGTAGACCCGACAAGTTTGTTTAATCCTTCCTGATATGGTTTTTATATGCTCAATTTTGTGCTAGGTTGGAGCTTGGAGGGATAGGATTATAATTTCAACAGGAACATATGGGCCGACCCCAACATTAATCAAGGCATTTTTGGATTCTGGGGCAAAGGCTGTTATATGCCCTTCGCTTAATCCCCTTGATGTCCCGCTGACATCAGTCCATGGATCAGGTGAGTTCAGTGTTCTGGAAAATGGGAGATTTGAGATTGGAGAGGAAGAGGCAGATGAAGAAGAGCTTGAACCTGAGAGCCCAGCTAGTGATTGGGAAGACATTGATCTTGAGAAGAGCAGGAATCATTCTTCTATAGGTTTTTGGGATGATGATGAAGATGAGCTCTCGCAGTTTGTCTCTCAACTGTATTACTCATTGTTCCAGGAGGGGGCAGGGGTAGATGCTGCTGTACAAAATACTCTTGCCTCACATAGGAGGCTAAGGTATTCATGTCATCTTCCCTCTATACAATGACGAGATTATATAGTACAAACGAATAACCTGTAGATTTTTACGAAAACACAAGAGAGAATAAAAAATAGAAGCCGGCACAGACCAAGGGAGAACAGAGGAATATCGCAATAACCGCGTTGCATTATAGAGGTCAATCAAAATTTTGAGGCGTAAAGGGAAGGTACTTCTGGCTCCTGTTAGTGACACTATACATGTCATAGAGTAGATAGCATACACAAGCCATTCTTTTACTTTACTGATACATATGTATACATTTGTTATTAGGATGTACAGGTTACAACTGTTATTTGTCCGAGAAAAAATATGTTTGGTCTGAGAACAGGTTAATCTCAGAATAAAAAGTACTTTGATCCATATTTTTTGACATGATGTAAAAGGATTGGAAACTGCATGCCCTTTTCTTTTCCATTCCCAAGCCAACGTTTGCTATAAATTTGTCGGTACAGATCTTCTGTTTTGTAATCCAATTCTAACCGTATTTTATTGATTTTCATCTGCACATTTATGTGGGTATCTCTTAACTGTGTGGGTGAAAATGAATAAATGGTTATAATTGGGTTGCAGGCACTGTGGATTTCGTCTGAATTTTGTCACACTGGCTCGTGCCGCAGAGCACTATGGGACGTTCTCATGCTGTCTGGTTCGGATTTCCATTCTCAATACTGTTAGTTTATAGTTTCCTCTTATTAAGATTGATATAAAATCTGGTACTGGGAGACATCTTTTACTTTTAGGTTGTTTCATTAAAATGAAACAACCTAATTCAGCCCTCAAGCTTCGGAACCTTTCAAATCACGGACTTCCCTTCTACTACAGACGATTAATTTCTTTAGTTAGACGTAAATGGAGCATGTTATCATTTCTTAAAATGAAGGTCAAGAGTAGATTTGTATTTACAATAATGTATGCAAAATAACAGTCATAATTTTAAAAAAATATAAATAATAAATAATACGTATTCTAAAATAAATATTGGATAAAAATCATAAGTTAAAATAATTACAAATTATTTATAAATATTAAGTCAAATTATTGTTACTGATAAAATAACTAAATTAAAATTAATAAATAAACATATTTTCATTTAAAAGAAAAATAGAAACTGAAAATAAAATACGAAAACTGAAATTTAAAAATCACAACAAAAAGTCAAAAGTAGAAATCAAACGAACCTGTGTTGAATTTTATTTT
>JANIPM010000232.1:19757267-19777307 GCA_027478405.1 Erythroxylum cassinoides
GAAAGCTCAATTTTGTTCATTATTAAATGAAAACATTTTTAAAAATTTTAATGAAGAAAAATACCTTTTCTAATAAATTAAGAAACTTATTATTCTTAAATAAAGAAATAATTTCTAAATAAATTGAATAATAATTCTCTATACAAATAAAGCCATAAATTTAATTTATCCTAATTAAAATGAAGTAAATAAATTTAATTAAGGAATATCTTTCTTAATTAATTAAGGAATATCTTTCTTAATTACTTAAGAAAACACTTTTTAATTTTATTTTATTCTGGCAATGAATCCATGTATGAATAATCTATTATGCCTATCTAAATCATTCATACATAAATCCCAAACTTTGAACACAAAATAATATAATCAATTTCAAAAGAGAGATGAGAACAATGTCACTAAGATTGATCAATGCCTAAATATATTTATCGACTTTGATATCCCCTTTAAACTAAAAAGAGGAAGTTTAGCTACTCTTAGCTCTAAAATGGAAAGGGATTATGAATGCCTCTTTTGTTTCTCTAATATGTACTTTTCCTTTTTGAACTTGTAATTGCCCTTTTATAGTGCAAATTATGGTTACATATTGTGTAGCTGATCGTGTATGTTAATTTAACAAAATTTAAGGAATTATACATTCTTAGTGAGCTGTGTGATTGAGAAAGACAACCTTGTATCTCACTCACACAGTGATGTAAGTCTCCACATGAGCATGTAGGTCGCCAAGGTAGTTGAAACATCTTCGAGTTTGTTCATGTTCCCATACAAGACCGTGTAAGTCATAATAACTCCAATTCTTTTATTCTTTATTCCATCTCCACTTTAACTCATCTCCTTCTTACTCTGCAATTACAAATAAGATCGAATATCAATAAAACGACATCAAGGATGTGAATTTAGCTCATTTTGGTTCTTGTTCCACCAACTTATGCCTAAACCGAAATATAAATTGAAATAAGTATCTTAATCACATCATAACATTATCACTGAGCATTAGGGAATAAATATATAATTAATTAACCACTTAGTAAGTAATGAAGAAAGAGATAGAGGATATAAAGGCTATAGTTCAAGAGGCTTTGAAGAATGTATGGATGTACCGGTATATGAATGAATGTAGGCTAAACACTAAGTCATATGTTCAGAAATGGCTTCGTCCTCTCGTATAAACACTGGACCCTCTGATCCTTGCCCCACCAAAAGAACTAGACCTCTATATAAGCCACCTAGTTTTTCGACCCCCTTCTCTTCTAATGGTAGCCCTCTTCCTCGTCCTATGGCTATGGAGTCTTTGTGGAGGGATAAGGTACTAAATTGTGAGAAGGCCAAGGAGGCAGCATATGTCGCGACAGAACGTCTTCCAGTTGACCTTATTGAGAAAGATATTGTTGTGAAACAATTCAAGGATAATAACCCTCTTCTCCCATCATTCAATGTTGATCCTAGGTACATGGCTAAATTAGAAATTCCTTGGAGACAATCTGTAGTTGTCAAACTCCTAGGAAGATCTATTACTTTTAAGGTATTATACAACAAGATCAAACCATTCTAAAAGCCTACAGGTGGCTTTGATGTTCTTGATATTGGTGCCATGATTATTACCTAGTCAAGTTTGACATGCACGATGATTTTGCGAGAGTGTTGGGAGGGGGCCCATGGGTGATTTTTGACCATTACTTATTTGTGAAACCATGGACACTAGAATTTTCTGTTGTTAGGGCCACGATTGATTCCATACTAGTATGGGTTAGATTTCCTAAAGTTTTAGTACAGTATTACAATGAAGATTCACTCACAACTCTGGCTACTGCTATTGGGCATCCAATAAAAATTTATCGAAACACCACGCTTGCTAATCGAGGTAGATTTGCTCGTGTTTGTGTGGAAATTGAACTTGATAAACCATTGGTTGCTCAAATAGAATTGGGTGGACATATGTACAATGTTGACTACGAGGGATTGCATATGATCAGTTTCAACTATGGGAGGTATGGCCATCAGGATTCTCTTTGTCCACTGGTGACAACGACAATGACGAATATCTCCATGCAACAACAGCCTCCAGAAACAGTGGTGGAGATGACAGCTGAGCATAATTCTACAATTATGGCTCATAATGACAATCCTGTGCTTATAGGAGATGATATCTAGGGTAATAAAAACTCCAGTACCAATTTTGGTGCCTGGATGGTAGTGGAAAGAAAGTTAAGGCATAATTCCAGGGCTAAACCAGCAACGTATATCATACATAATGCTCCTATGAAGACTAATCGATTTGCTTACCTAAAAGAAAATGATTATGATGGTCTTACTCTGGCAAAATTTGTTGAAGCCACATCTACGCCTAGCAACACTACCTTGGGGGAATTTTCGTTTGACTTAGGCCCACTTAATAGACAAATCAAGAATTCCAAGAAGACTGATAAGTCCATTAAGTCGAGAAGAAGTGATCCTAGCCTGAGCCAGAGAGACACGAAGAGCAAGAACACTAGACCTGTTATTATTCCTGAGCGACCTGCTATGAATACTTCTGAGAAGACCCTTATCTAAACAAAATTGGGATTGCTTCTAGTTCTACCGTTGAGCCTACTATTCTGAACTCCCCAAATACAGAGATGGTGGCCATTGCTGCTGAAAAATTTAGGCATGCTTTTAAATCTTTACCTCCCTCCACCGGTCAGGAAACTTCTTTGGCATGTTTGCATAAGGTTTTTGACCAACACTTGATTAATTTTCATGCACAACCTCCAGATCCTGGATCATAATATATAGTGGTTCAGGATGCACCAATTTTGGCTCAAGCTATGGATGATGATCTTTGTGGAGGCCATTCCTTTGATATGGACGTTGTCCCTGAGTGCTTAGCTTAGTCTGGTATTTGATCCTCCTTCCTTAACAATATTTTATGATTAATAAGTTCAATATTATAGTGTGGAATTGCTGGGGTACAGGATATGTGGATTTTAAGGCTTCGAATAAGGAGCTGGTGCGTTATATTAGCCAGATATAGTGATTATTGTTGAAACTCACATATCTAAGGAGAGAGTTAATAGAGTCTCTAAGTCTCTTGGGTTTGACAGGGCAGCTCGTATGGATTCGGTTAGATTCTCAAGAGGAATTTGGTGCATGTAGCATGGTGTTTCTACCAATGTTCAAATTCTTGTTTCTCACCACCAGTTTGTCCATCTAATTGTCTCAGATGGTATCACTGCCCTGTGGTTCTTAACCGCAATTTATACGATTCCCCATGCCATAGGGAGGGTGGTTTTTTGGCGAGAGATGCAGCGATTATGGAGTATAATATCTGCGCTTTAGTTACTTATAGGGGATTTTAGTGATTATGCTTCTGTTGCAGAGAAGAGGGGTGGGCAATTTTCAACTAACAGGGCTACCAGGTTTAGGGACAATATTAGTCTCTACGAGCTTTAAGACCTGGGATTTAAAAGGAATGCTTTTACATATCGAAGGAAAATTCATGGTGTCTTTTATACTTTTGTGTGTTTGGATAAAGCTCTGAGTAATATAGCCCGGAGATTCATTTTGCCAGAAGCCTCAGTTCATCACTTGCCTTGTACACACTCTAAACACCATCATATTCTTCTCAGGTTCTATGGATATGTGCCTCAGATATCTTCTAGGCCTTTTCACTTCCAAGACGCATGGATGCTTTATAGTGATTTTAGGACTATTGCTTCGAATGCTTGGAGAAATCCTCATGTGTTGCGTGCAGGTGCTTTGTCTATTGTAAAAGATGCATCATTGAAATTCAATAAGGATGTGTTCGGCAATATATTTTGTCAGAAGCGGAGAGTTCTTGCTAGGATTACAGGTATCCAAAATTATCTTTCGTATCATCCCTCTCAATTTCTGTGTCGGTTGGAAGAAGAACTTACAGCAGAGTACAAGGCTATTCTTAGATAGGAAGAGTTATTTTGGTACCAGAAGTCAAGAGTATAGTGGATCGAGTTTGGTCACAAGAACACAAAATTCTTTCATGCCATGACTATTAGTAGATAAAAATGAAACAGAATTGAAAGGATTAAATGAGCAGATGGCGCTTGGATCTTTGTTGGGGATGCTATTCAGGACGAGATAGCTCATTTATATCATAATTTATTTTGTGTCATCGAGCCTATTAATATACCGTTTCACCAAGTATATGATCACCCTTCCATTCTGGTGGATGATGTTCACGCTTTACTAGCACCTGTTACCAAGGAAGAAATTTTTGCTACTGTTCAGTCTATGGAATCCTACAAAGCCCCAGGACCTGACGGCTTTCAACCTCTTTTTTTTACAAAAAGTATTAGAGCATTGTAGGTGCCACAGTTTATAAAATGGTGAATCAAGCTTTCCTGTCAGGATCTTGTCCTATTGAACTTGTTGAAACCTTGATTGTCCTCATTCCTAAAGAAGATGATCCTACTTCCTTGAGTCAATTTCGTTGGATCAGTCTCTGTAATGTAAGCTATAAAATTCTTACCAAGGTTCTTGTTAAATGTTTAAGGCCTATGCTTAGAGACTTAATCAATCCAGTTCAGGATGCATTCATCTTCGGGCATACAGCAGCGGATAACATTATTCTTGTAAAGGAGATGGTCCACATTATTCATTGATCTAAATGAAGAGAGGGAAGCCTTGCTATTAAAATTGATTTGACAAAGGCTTATGATAGGGTGGACTGAAGATTCGTGCATCAATCGTTACTTTACTTTTGGTTCCCGTTAAGGATTATTTCTCTTATAATATTGTGCATCACTAACTCTCGGCTATCTATCCTTTGGAATGGAACTCATCTCCCTAGATTTCTCCCCAAATGAGGCCTTAGGCAAGGTGATCCTTTCTCACCATATCTCTTCGTCCTTTGTATGGAAAAACTTTCTTTTCTAATTAATAGCAAGGTTAGGTCAGGTCAGTGGGCTTCAGCCTTCAGTGCAAGTGTGTCGTGTTCTAGCCTTTTCTCATCTCCTTTTTGCTGATGATGTGGTACTCTTCTCTCACACATCCATTAGAAATTGTTAAGTGGTCATGGAGACAATAACCCAATTATGTGCTTGCTCGGGAATGGCTTTAAACGAGAATAAATCGAGGATCATTATTTCTCTAAGTATGCGACCTAGCCATCAGCATAAGTTGCTTCACATATTTCATTTCAACTTTACCTAAGACTTGAGCAATTATTTGGGCGTCCCTCTATCTATGAGGAATTCCAAAGCTGCGTATAATTGGGTCATGATTAAGATCTAAGCTAGATTACAGGGATGGAAAGCCAAGCTATTAAACAAAGCAGGAAGACTCACTCTTATTCAATCCACTTTATCCACCATTCCCATACACACCATATAGATATGCTGGTTCCCTTTCGGGGTATTTTTGGCTATTGATAAATTATGCTGGGGTTCTTATGGGGTTCTCTTGATTGTGACAAAGGTATGCATATGCTTAATTGGGAAACAATTACTAGTCCTAAACAATTTGGTAGTTAGGCATTCGAATGGCCAGAGATACTAATATCTGTCTTCTTGGGGGGTTGATTTGGGGCCTCATAATGCTGCCTAACAAGCCTTGGGTTTAGATGATGAGTGCCAAATACCTTCGGGATTCTACTTTAATGAATAGTCATGTCCGAATCAATGCCTCCCCTTGCTGGAAAGCTATCTATGAAGCTCTCCTGTACTTACGAGATGGTTTCTCTTGGAGGGTTGGCTCGGGTACTCAAATTTCACTTTGATATGATTGATTGATTGGAGAACATCCTCTTAGTAGTTTAGTTCCTGACATTGCCACCCAAGATAGAGGTTTGTTAGTTTCAGACATTATCCCTCATACTCAAACATGGGATCTATCCACCCTGACCATTGTCTTGTCAAGTGACTTCATTTATTCTATCCTGGTTGTTCCTCTTGCTCAGTCATCTTCCTTGCCAGATTCTTTGGTATGGGTAGAAGCTTGTTCTGGTGTTTATTTCGTGAAAAGCGGTTATGATTTTATTACAAGACTACCATATCCTCAGAATACAAATCCTTAGAAGACCATTTGGAAAGCTCATCTCCCCCAAAAGAATCGTTTCTTCCTTTGGCTTTTACACTGGGACAGATTGCTTACTAATCTCATGCGCTTTCAACGTGGGATTGTTTCTGGAGTATATCAAGAATCCATTATTCACACTCTCCGTGACTGTGTATAGGCAAGGAGTTTTTGGACCAAAATCTTGCCTGTGGATATCCATAACAAGTTCTTTTGCTGCTCCTGGAAAGATCGGCTATACGACAATGCTCTTGCTACCCAAATTGATTATGGCAGATCTTTGAAGCTTGTGCAAGCCTGTTGGGTTATCTGGTGTACTAGGAATCTCGACGTCATACAAGGTTGTATCCTTCCGATCCACGCTTAAATCACTTAGTTTGAACATCATTTATCTGATTGTTTACATGCTTTTGGTTGGAATACTAATGTCCCCTTTTCACAAAATCAAAGATGGACTGCTTAGTCTAAACCACCCCAAGATGTTGTGACAATCAACACGGATGGTAATGCTCTTGGTAATCCAGGAAGAGCTTTTATTGGTGGCCTTTTGCGGGACTTGGAAGGTAGGTGGATAATTGGTTTCTCTGGATTTATTGGCATCTCCTCTAATTTGGTAGCCGAATTGATGGCTATTTATCGTGGTCTCTTACTTGCTTAGAATTTGGGGTATCGTCAAGTTATTGTTAAGATAGACTCCCTGGATGCAGTTCATTTGCTTTCTAAGCCTTTGCATAGATCCTATCCTCATCTTGCCATCCTAGTTGATATTCAGGAGTTAAGATACAGGCAGTGTTTTGAAACCCGGACCGGACATCGAATCGGAGGCCTTACTGATCACCGATTTGACCGGTTCGACCGGTTCAATCACCAGTCGAACCGGTGTGACGTCATAATTATGCAATAATTATATTTAATTATATATAATATTAAAAATATTAAAAAATACAAAAATATACCAAAAAATAAAAAAACAAAAAAATAAAAATTTTATTGAACCAGTGGTCGGATCGGTCAAACTGGACTGATCCGACCGATCAATTGACCGATTTTAACCGATTTTCATTAATTCAATTGATAATCGATTTTTAAGAATGAACCAGATTGAATAGCCGACCGATTATTAATCAAATCAGTCAATTCAACCAGTCCGATCCGATTTTCAAAAAGGAGTATGTAACTTAAGGATAAGTGGATAACACAATTACGAAGACTCGCTGTCGCTGTTAAAGCAAAGCACAAATATATGTATATACTTAAACAGTGGTGTACACATGATTCATGCTTGTTCTTTTCTTTTCTTTTCTAAATTCTAACGAGTATGAAGCCAAAGGACAAAGGAAGTACTTTTGCTTCCAAAAATATCTATCCACTTGCTACTTGCTACTTGCTACTTGCTACCTTTAATAATAATGATAATTATAATTACCAAAAACTCCCCACCTAAACCCCTACAGCTAAACCCGCCTCCACATGCCAGAACCCTAATTTCCATTTTACTGCAATATGACCATGGGTCGTAAGAATAATAAGAGCAACATCAACAATAACTACAACAGCCAAGATTCCATGGCCTTTACTGGTACTAGGACTTGCTTCGATGACAAAGACGAGGAGCTGATCACCCAGAGCTCGAATCCCGAAGACTCCGGCAAAGCCATTGCCATCCAAGACGAATCCATGGGTGAGCCCGACGTGTCGTTCGTCGAAGGCGATGATGAAAGGACCAGCGCTGATTATTACTTCGATTCCTACTCTCACTTCGGTAAAGATTAAAAAAAATACAAGTCTCTTGCCTTTTCCCTCTTTTTCTGTTTGTTATTCACTTTTTGGTCTGTGAGATGAAGTATGGAATACTGGAAACCTGTATCCTTAAGATTTTGGATCTATATATATATTTTTTGGAGAAATTCTTTCTTCTTTCTATTTTTGTTTCCGGGGGGTGGGGAGTAAGGTTGACCTTTTGAATGTCAGGGATTAAGTCTCAGATGTTGCTATTCTGGTTTCTGTTTTCTAATGTGTGTCCACTTCAAACTTACTACTTAAGGAATGATCAGTCTTGTTCTGTTGTCAACTATGCTCCGAAAATATAGTTTATATAGTAGGTCGATTGAAAGTTTACTGCCTCCTCATTAGTGATTATATCAATCTAAACAGTGGATTGTATTATTTTGTCTGATGTGTTTAATTCTTCGTGGTATATGGTTATATATTGCAAACTTAGTGAGCGTTACTGTTGAGAAAATCCACCGGATTAGAGCAGGTTCGCAGCTAAATAGGACTGAGAGGAATAGTAAAGAACACACAGAGTTTACGTGGCAAACCCCCAAATTAGGCTAAAAATCACGGGCAAGGATAGAAGATTTTTACTATTGGAAAAACTGGAGAATTACAAGGAGAAACTAGACCCACAAAAACTTAGTGAGTTTTTGCTACAAGGAGAAACTTAGTGAGGGTTACAACATTCTTGCTACTAAAAGATTTTGAGTTTTCCCATTTGGTTATTATTTTGATCTATTATTCCATTGTTGATGTCAAAAAATTTGAGTTAAATCTGGATTACTTTTGGTGAATATTACTTGTAGAACTGACCTTTTTTTCTGACTTTTTGTCTTGTAGGAATTCATGAAGTAAGCATGTTGCTCCTGGTTTGGTTTTATCAACTCGTTGCTTGTTTGATGATGACTGATTGATTTCATTAACCCTTTTGCATTGCAGGAAATGCTTAAAGATGTAGTGAGAACTAAGACTTATCAAAATGTTATCTATCAAAATAGGTTTTTGTTTAAGGATAAAATTGTACTGGATGTTGGTGCTGGCACTGGAATTTTGTCCTTGTTTTGCGCAAAAGCTGGTGCAGCGCATGTTTATGCGGTATGTATTTTGCCTCTAGCATTTTTCTAGCAGTCGTTCTTATTGTTTATCCAAGCTGATGCATTACCGTTTATCCAGGTTGAGTGTGCGCATGTAGCTAACATGGCAAAAGAGATTGTTGAATCAAATGGATATTCCAATGGTAATACTATACTAGTTTGTATATTTTAGTGATTTTCCTGCCTTTATTTTCCTTTTTTGCTTCATCTTATTCTGTTCCACCACTTACCGAACTTTTGAATGTTGCAGTAATAACTGTTCTAAAGGGAAAGATTGAGGAAATTGAGCTACCAGTACCTAAAGTTGATATAATCATATCAGAGTGGATGGGATATTTTCTGTTATTTGAGAATATGTTGAAGTCAGTGCTCTATGCCCGCGACAAGTGGCTAGTGAGTTGCACTTTTACTTCACTTGTACTGTAGTTGCAGCTAGTCTGTTTGAATTGGGATGACAGATATGCAGGGTTTTGAGGCATCAAAATTTTCTTCTGGTTTCTATTATTTGTAGACATGAAGATTTTGGTTTCTTGATTTTTTTATGTTTATCTGATACTGTGCACTAGGATTTGGTGTCACCCCTTGAAGTAGTTTTAGCAAGAAGCAATCATAATTACTTGATTAGACATTATAGACTTTGGGAGTACTCTTGATGGCATGCTTCAGGATTATTGATATGCTTGGTTAGGACAACCTTGATATTGACAAAATCCAACTAGCAGCTCCATGCTTGGGTCCAACTCATGTGCTTAGGGTTTAACTCAAGTCTTCATGTTATTCCTAGTTATTCTACCATCCAACACTGTCCTGGAAAATCAACCCATGACATGTAATGCACACACACACAAAAGTACCACATCACAGTGAACATGTCACTATCAAGGATCCTTGTTTGTATCTGTTTATGTTCGTAATGGATGTCAAATTTAGATCTTCAGTGCTAGTGGCACTAACCAACGATTTAACCCCATGTAAAATCAATGGGCTTACTTTTCATTCCTAATACTGTACTTGTTTCAGGTTAGAGATGGAATTATACTGCCAGATAAAGCTTCTCTTCATCTGACAGCCATTGAGGATGCAGAGTACAGAGAGGATAAGATTGAATGTTAGTCTATTCCCATTCCTGGTTAGAAGTAAAATGGTTGCTATATTCCAATCGAGTCCAAGATATTTAAAGTTTTCTTTCAACTTATCTATATTTATGTGGGACTTGGAAGCCAATTAATTCATGTTATTGAATACTGTTGTGTGTATGTTGACTGTGTTTAATTTCTATACTTCTACTTATGTTCGGGTGTTCTTCCATTTGCACAATATGCTACTACAGTTTGGAATAATGTTTATGGTTTCAAAATGGACTGCATCAAGAAGCAAGCAATAATGGAGCCTCTTGTTGACACAGTTGATCAGAATCAAATTGTTACAACCTGTCAGCTACTTAAGGTAGGCTGGGCTTATGACATGATTATATTCATCTTTATATCAGTTGCCTGTATATCTTGCTTCACTATAATTTATTTGGTCACTCTTCACATTTTGACTGATACCTTGGACATCTTTTATCCCGTTCAGACGATGGACATCTCAAAAATGGTTTCTGGGGATGTGTCCTTCACTGTTCCTTTTAAGCTTGTGGCAGAACGTGACGATTTCATCCATGCTTTGGTAGCTTACTTTGATGTATCATTTACAAAGTGCCATAAGTTTATGGGCTTCTCCACAGGTCAATCATCTATTCCTAGCCACATAATTTTTGCATTAGATGTCTATTTTTGGTTTCATGTTCGGAAATTAGATGGTTGAAGGAACTTCGGGATATGAATTGGCTTTTAAAATGTTTTTGTTCATGCTTATTCCCATTTCAGAATAAACAGCTGAAGTAAATATTTTTCAGTTGCTGACATGGTATGATTATTGTTAATGTGTCTGCATGTTTTACATGATCAAAGTCGGGGAATTATTGAGACTGGAAGATGACCAATCTGGTACTGAGGCAATAGTTTGACTAGTCTGACATGGATGTTTTTGTAAAATTCGACTACTCTCAAGCAAGTGGAAGTCAAGCTTGTATGAATAACTTGAAAATGATTTATTAGAATAATTCTACTTGGAGTGAACTATGCCAATACGAACATTGTTTTGATCCTGATCACCCCAATAACAGGCGATTCAAGTTGCCAGTAATAACATAGTGAATTGGAACGTTATTCTGATGAAGT
This sequence comes from Erythroxylum cassinoides, assembly GCA_027478405.1. NCBI lineage: Eukaryota > Viridiplantae > Streptophyta > Magnoliopsida > Malpighiales > Erythroxylaceae > Erythroxylum > Erythroxylum cassinoides. The sequence continues at coordinate 19,768,387 of JANIPM010000232.1, forward strand.
TCCTGCATAATGCAGGGCCAAGATCACGGGCTACACACTGGAAGCAAACGGTTTTGTACCTGGAAGATGTGCTGACCATATGTGAAGGGGAGGCAGTGACTGGCAACTTAACTGTAGCACCAAACAAGAAGAACCCTCGTGATGTAGATATAATGCTCAAATATTCGTTGACTGGTCGTCGATGTGTAGTCTCGAGAACTCAACATTACAAGATGAGATGACATGAAACCCATGTTCCTCCTAATTGCAAGTATTGGTGGTGGAGATGGATGCAAAACCATCTTCCTATGGCCACTTCATGTTATAGCGAAGGATTTGCTTCCTTACTCTGATAAAAACAAGTTGTCTGTAAGTTAAATTTATTATTGACAGTCAATTGAGAAAAATGAGTGGAAGTTTTATGTTGAAAATTCTGATTTTCGATTTCTAAGGTTGTTCTTTTGTTAAATACATAGCTCATGGTTTCCAAGTAAACATGTAACGTTGAGGTTTCTTGTCTGGTTAGATCATTTGAGCTTAATAAAGTTAGCAGAGCATGTAGACTAGTAAAATATTTAAGGCTCACTAATACGTTCATTGCATTAAACCATATTGCAACATACCGTTTGAAAAAGACATTTAAGTAAATCTTATAATGTCTATTGGTTTGGATTGGTGTAGTTGTGGAGAACAAATTTCTCATTAAAGTGCTCCGTTGAAGGTTAGTCAATAATGTTAAGAAAAAGAAATGAACTTGACGTCATCTTAAGCTCTGTGGGAGTTCTCTCGTAAAAATGCAGTGCTGTTCTATATTAATGGCATTTGTAAAGAAAAGCATTCGTACCAGTCGCCTCGTTTGCAGCATGGCCATTTTGCCTCCATACCTCTCCACGTTTCCGACAAGTTAGGCAGTCCCTTGCAAGTCGACGAAATCAAACAAGCGTTTTTCAGCATGGCTCCTAACAAGACTCCCGGGTTTGATGGATTTATAACTCTTTTTCTACCGGTCGCAATGGGATGTGGTTGGCCCCTCCTTGATTGTTTTTTTTTCAACGTATCTTTCGTCATGAGCTCTGGGAATCAGATCTTAGTCGTACTATCTTGATCCTTATACCTAAGATCCCCTCGCCCTCTTCGATCACACAATTTCGGCTCATTGCTTTGTGTTTGGTACTTTACAAAGTCATTATACAAAGTTATTACCAAGATCATTGTACACAAACTCAAACCCTACCTCAATGATCTGGTTGCTCTGACTTAGTGCAGTTTCGTCCCTGGACGTTTGATTATTGATAACATTATCATCACCCAAGAAGTGATCCACACAATGAAACGGAAGACTGGGCAGACAACATTTATGGCTTTTAAAGTGAATCTGGAGAAGGCTTATGATCGACTGTCATGGGACTTCATCCAAGATACTCTTTTTGACGCAAGACTGCCTGATACTTTGATTAATCTGATCATGAAGTGCATTATCAGTGTGTCATTTCAGGTCAACTGGAATGAGAACTTGAGTACCGCCTTTCGCACGTCCAGGGGCATTCGCCAGGGTGACCCTATCTCTCTTTATCTGTTCGTCCAGTGTATGGAACGCCTAGGGCACATGATCACTCATGCGGTGACACACGGCCGCTGGCAGCCTATTAGGCTTAGCAAAAATGGACCGCAGCTATCGCACTTGTTTTTTGTCGACGACCTTATTCTTTTTCTGAAACCTCCTCGCAACAGGTGGTCGTTATTAGGGAGATCTTAAAAGACTTCTGTGCCGCTTTAGGGCATCGAGTCAGTCTAGCCAAATCTAGATGTTTCTTTTCCAACAATGTATCTCCTTCGAAGACCCGCAGCTTAAGCAGAGCATTTGATGTTAGACAGACGTCTGACCTCGGTCGCTACTTAGGTGTCCCTCTTCTTTATGAACGAGTCAGCAAACGGACTTATCAACACATCCTTGATAGAGTTCAACAATGCTTGTCAGGATGAACGACTAACCTTCTGTCTTTAGCCGGACACACCACTTTGGTTCATTCAATCATAGCTGCTCTCCCTAGCTATACTATGCAGACGGTCTGATTACCCTGCAAGCTTTGTGATGAACTTGAAAAATTGATGCGTCAGTTTATCTGGAACTCTTCCAATGGAGCCAATCAGATTCACCTTGTCAGCTGGGAGGATGTTTGCCAACCCAAAGCTAAAGGTAAATTGGGGCTTAGGCGAATTCGTGCCACCAACCATGCCTTGCTAGCGAAATTAGGCTGGACTCTGATTGACAATTATAATGCGTTATGGGTCCAAGTCCTCGCAGCGAAATACAAATTTAACGTCTCCAATCCCCCCACCTCCTTTGAGGCCATTGACAGGTCCATGATATGGTGGAGTATTAAGGCAACTTCGCACCTTGTTATTCAGGGTATGAAATGGAGAGTCGGAGATGGTGCACGAACCAGATTCTGGATCGACCCTTGGCTTCTTAGATCAGGACCCCTTACCTCCCATGCCATATCTCCCATTCTTGATTCCATACTCCATTGCAGTGTCTGGGATTTCGTGGAATTAGACGGTAATTGGAGATGGGATGAATTCCAATCTCACCTTCCGCCATCTATTTGCCGTTTAATAGCAGAGACTCTTCCCCCGCAACCCTGCTTAGGTCAAGATAAACTGATATGGGGCCCCTCCGACTTTGGTTAGTTCACTGTAGCTTCTACTTACGACATGATCATGGACGCCGAAGCTCATCCGGTACATGAGAACTGGAAGGTCATCTGGCATTAGAAAGGCCCTGAACGCATTTGTTCTTTCCTTTGGCTCCTAGCTAAGGACCGGTTATTCAAAAACCAAGAAAGAGTGTGACAACATTTCACTACAGACGGAGATTGTGCGCATTGCCAACAGGAGGAATCCTCGTTGCATATAGTGCGCGACTGCGCTAAAGCCCGGAAAATGTGGAACAGCTTCCCTCCTCACATTGTCTCACATGTCTTCTACACTATGTCCCAGGGAGTGGTTCACTCACAATCTCCAATCTCACCGAAATGCGATGGGGCATGACTGGTCTATCCTATTTGGCATTACTTGCTAGTTCCTCTGACAATGGCGGAATATATCCCTCTTCGATGATTAGTTCTCTTGGCATCCTCACCCATTTTTCCAATTTTGTCTTATGCAGGTGTTCTTCACCAATCAGCAGCTTGGCACGATAGAGCACGGCCTGCTGGTCCTCAACCGCGACAGGAGCGATTCATCGAGTGGAACAAACCTCCCACGGGTTGGCTCAGATTAAACACAAATGGTGTGTGCAAACGAGCCTTGTCCGTAGCTATCGCAGGTGGGCTTTTCCGGGATAGTGACGGTAACTGGTAGGGTGGATTTACACAAAACCTTGGCTAGTGACCGCCAAACTCTGGGGAGTCTATACTGGGTTGACTCGTGGAATTTGGGGTACCGACGGATCGAGCTTGAAGTGGATTCCATATCGATGATCAATGTCCTATCTTCCTCGGTTCACCTGGTCATTTCTCTCAACTCTGTAGTTCAAGGCATCAATGAACTGTTCAATAGGAACTGGACAATTGTTCATCGCCACATCTATTGAGAGAGCAACAGATGCACCGACTGACTTGCCAATTATGCGGGTCACTTTGATGTCGGAGTCACTTATTTTGCCATAACACCTATCGGGTGCCACATGATCCTTTTAAAGGATTTTTCGAGAACCTGTCTCTCCCGACTTACTATGTAATTTTGGTTATTTTTCCATTTATATAAAAAAGAGAGTCTATTAGAGCTTTCCGAATTCCGAGAAGGCATTGCTTAGAAAAGACGGTAGCTGTTTCGAATCTACGGTCTTCTAAGTTAGTTCTCATATCTTAAACAAAAAAGTGCAAAAGTTGGGGCCGTTTAAAATTTAGGGTCAGAGCTTTGCCTTCTGTAAGGAACCTATCCGGCTCGAGCGGGGATTAGTCTGAGTGTGGATGACTTAAAGATGCCTTTCCATAGTTGGGACCCTCTTAGAACACCTCGTAGGCAACAAAAGAAAAGTGCAAAAGTTCCCCATATGATAACATTATAAAGTTTCTCCTTGTATGCTTTAGGCCTTCCTTGGCATGCATTTTCAAAGTCTTGCTAGTTCCTAAGATTCCCATTGTGACCTTGTTCCTTCTGTTTTCTCTAGATATAAAATTACCAGAAGTGAGGAGATCTTCTTCATCATCATCATTATCACCAATTTTGTTCCTCATCAAATCTTGCCTTTCCTTGTATACATTTTCATGTTGGGTGCCCCTGGCATGCCCTAAAACCAAAGTGAAGCGTATCTTACATAGACCATGACTCGCAAGTAAATGCATACACATTTTGAGCATGAAAAGAAATGAATCCTTCACGCATCTCAATATCTTCTTCGTTTCAACCTTTTTGGACGGTCTGGGGACGAGTGGCTCCCCAAGAATCTTCTTGTTCTCAAATGACACACTGAAATAGGGATGAATGGATAAGCATCATAGGCACTCTTGTTATGTAATAAGCGGTTCAACTTGAAATTTGTTTTAATATCAATTTTTATATATATCTAATTGGACTCATATGATTCAAAATTAAAGCGTTGCTACTTCCATCAATTAATTTTTCTCGTCTCACTAAAGTGGGCGATTAAGAAACATAATATCACACTTCACCTGCACAATTATAACATAACTTAAATATTAAACCAGTTCCCAAAATGAAACCCTAAATACAATTATAAATACAATTTCAGATTTTTAAAATTTCCCTAAATTTTATAAATCTCAAAATTTTATAAATAATTTAAAGATAATTTTGTACCAAATTTTAACTTAAAATTAATATTTAATCATGAGTTAAAAATTAAAAATTGTCATTTTGCAACAAAAATTTTGTTCGAATTCATATACATATCGTATTTTTTATTTTAAAAGCGGCGCAATATGGGATCTATCACGTTGGTTAGTATTACAAAAATTTCAAAACACCAAACTTATACTGAAGTCATGTCTACTCATTTGTACGGCAATCTTATTTGGGTCCGTTTAAGTAAAACTTAGTCTCTCCATGTGATCATTGACCAACAAAACCTTATTCTTGAAGGTCTCCAACCCTCGAAATGTCCCTAAACTAAGAATACTATAAAAGTACTAAATAATCATAGGCAATAATAAACACACAAGAGCTATGGTAAAAATTAACATTTATTACTTCCCAAAAAATATACAAAAGAATGTTTTTCTCAATGTATTCCCTTCTCCTATATTTTTGGTCTCTCAAGAGCAAAGTTCAAATAATCTATTTATGAATACCTTTGACTTTATAAGACTTTATAATTTAAAATCCTAATTGAATTGAAAATCACCTCTATCCTTATCAGATTACTTCACACTGACTAATTAGATGTCGAATTTGTCTACATCATAACTGACAAAATAAAAGATTACATTTAATATGATCCTCCACATGGATAAGATGTATATCCACTGTGATCCTTATTTTGGAGACGTAAAGTATTCATTTCTTTATATATGCATATGATAACGAATTATAAAATTCTACATTATTTATAATTGAATATATCATGACATTAATCATATAAAAAAGTATAAATAAAGTAATACATTTGGCTCATTTTGGCGAAAAAATATTCATTTGAATTTTAATTGATTGATTATATTTGAATACTTGAAAACAAAAAATAAATTATAGAAGATAATTATTATTGTAATAAGAACTAAAAATATTTGATAATTACATCTTCGAATTCTAATTTTAGAAGCCATTGAATATGATAATGGTTCATAGCATATTTTAATTGTCAAAGCAAAATTAATTATAAATAATAATAATAATAATGATAATGATAATGATAATTTAATTTAATTTAATTATTAATTAAAATCCTTATTAAAGCCTAAATATTGTTGTAATTATGATTTGTAATATTTATTTATTATATATTTTAAACATTATTAATAGTTAATTAAATCCTTATAAAAGCGTAAAAATAAACCTTAGTTTTCCTACTATAGTCATCTATAAAAATAATTAAATATCTTTTACCCCGTTTGAAGTTAGAGTAGTTATGTCATAAATGTCAGAGTGAACCAAGTCAAGTACATGTCTAAAGACTGAAGCATTCATGTCTTGAATCGAAATCCCACCTTTTTAGTTAAAAACAAGACACCGAAGGAAGCATAGAGTGGTCGTAAACCAGTCGTAGATCATCTTAGAATTTTTGGCTATGTTGCCTACGCACACATCCTTGATGAAAAAAGGAAAAATTGGATGATAAGGGTGAAAAATGTGTCTTCCTAGGTATAAGTGAAGCATCCAAAGCTTACAAATTATTCAACCCACTCACCAAGAAGATCATTGTTAGTATAGACATCATCTTTGATGAGAATGCTAAGTGGGAATGGACCAAAGAGGTTATAAAACAACATCAAATTCTTGCTATTTTTGATAGAGTTGACGATAATGTTGAGACTTCAGCTCAAGAGCCACCTTCAGGTATAATCAATGAGATTGACCATCAATTGCAACCCTCAAGTGAAATTCAGCTCATAAATGACTCAGTCATTCGTGAACCACGATTGAGATAACAACCCGCTTAGATGACAAATTATGTAAGTGGAGAGGAATTATCTGATGATGGCCAAATAGCTAACCTTGTTTTTTTTTGTAGATTGTGATTTGCTCTTATTTCATGATGCTATTAAAGAACCAAAATGGCAAAAACAAATGGATAAAGAGATTGAATCAACTGAAAAGAACAAACTTGTGAGTTGTTAAATCTTTCAAAGGGGAAAAAATTCCATTGACGTGAAATGGGTTTATAAAACAAAGGTAAAAAAGAATGGTGAAGTTGACAAGTACAAAGCCCAACTTGTCACAAAAGGATACAAGCAGGAGTTTGGCATAGATTATAAGGAAATTTTTTGCTCAAGTTGCAAGGTTAGATGCTGTTCGTGTCATTCTTTTAATAACTACTCAGAATTTGTGGAAAGTTTTATCATATAGACTTAAAGTCAGCATTTCTACATGGAGAATTGCAAGAAGAATTGTACATTGATCAAAATCAAGGTATATAAATTTAAAAAGGCATTATACGAGCTAAAACAAGCACCAAGAGCTTGGTATAGCAGTATTGATGTTTTTTTCTAAACTAAAGAAGGCTTTTTAAAATGTCCTTATGAACAAACTCTTCACACAAAATTTGAAAGTAATGGCAAATTACTTGTAGTATGTCTTTATGTTAATGATTTGATTTGCATTAGAAATGATTTCATGATGATTGAAAGCTTTAATAAAAATATGATAGCTGAATTTGAAATGACATATTTGGGATTAATGCACTATTTTCTTGGAATTGAAGTTGGGCAATCATCCGTTGGTATATTTATTTCACAAAAATATATATTCTTGAGGTTTTGAACAGATTTACAATAAAGGACTGCAATCTAACCTCTACTCCAGCATATTTGGGATTAAACTATGTTTGAAAGACTTAGAAAAATGCTTGGAGTTTGTTCTTCAAAAGAAGTTATACCTATTGATCAGTAAATTCTTTAGATGTTATTGTTCTTAAATTGATTTCTGCAGAATTCAGTTAAGGGAGGGTGTTAAGTTGTGGTCTATAAAATAGGTTCTCATGGTTTTATGGGTTTAATAATTCCTAGTCTTATGCAATTTGTTATGCAATTCTCTATTTCTTAGGAATTTGTTATTTTGTTATTGTAATTGCCTATATAAGGCTATTATGTGATGAATAAAAGATGAAGTTCATGTTCTCTTCCTCTCCTATTATTTCATTTTAATTAAAGTATTTGCAAAAGTTATTGGTTAACATATAAGCTTAGTGAGCTACTCCACCTATTGCCAATTGGTTTTAGGATTAAACCTCACTTGGGCTTATGTGTAGTCTAATTCTCCTCCTCATGTGGGCTCATAAGCTCATTGCAAATTTAACATAGTATCAGAGCCAATGAAGACTTTGGCCTACTGTTTAGCCCAGAAGGGGGCCCATCGTTTAAGCAATTAGAGAAGGATTTGAAATCTGCATGAAGCAAGTGGCTCAGTAGTATCGTTTTTCCCAAGAGGGGGTCTATTTGACCTCAATCAGAAGTTCATCCTTGATGAGGATTGTTTATGTAACTCTCCTGTTGGGTCCCGTTTCCGGAACCCAACATCGGAAACATAAATCGAAAACATGTACTAAACGTGAGCAAACTTATACTTGGCGAAAGCGAAAGAAATCAAAAGTGGAACAAAAAGCGAAGGAATCAAATCCAAAAGAACGGAACACAAACAAAAATGGATCAAAAGCGAAGGAATCGAAAGCAAATCGAAAGCAAATCGAATGGCTCGGAATCAAAGAAAACCAAACGGTTCAATCAGACTGAAAGTCAAATTTCTGACATCCGAAAACGTGTACTTTAAAGAAATGTCGCGTTGGAAAATTCTATGACCATCAATCTAAACTAATCCAAATCGGTATAAATTTTTTTGTCTTTCATTCAAAAACAATTCAATTTCCCATTTTAGGAATTCATCAATTCCATAACCTCAATTCATTTTATGCTTCATATGCGAATCATAACCTTCAATTTAAACATAAATCTTAGTTTTTCCTTTTCTTTTTGCCAATGGACACTTAAAACACATATTCATATATCCACATTTCATACACAATAAGCACTTCAATATCTCAAATCCATCTACACAATCATCGGACTTCCTGTTCGGAATCCAAACGCAAACAAACACATACATACTCATAGCACTTCAATAATTCAGCTCAATCCTCACAGTCATCGGACCTCCTGTCTGGAATCCAAACACAATCAAACACATACGTACCCATACACAAATTTATATCCCAAAATCCATACGCAAATCCATAATTCATTTACATATTCCAAAAGAAACGCATT
>JANIPM010000232.1:19849628-19864506 GCA_027478405.1 Erythroxylum cassinoides
TCTTCTTCAGGTATATTTTTAAAATTTTAATTTTATCTATTTTTTAAACAGTTTTATTTAAACTTTTTATTTAACAATTTAATTTGTAGTTGTAAAAAAGCGTAAGTATCAGTTCTAATGAATCTGTTTTGTATCAGTGATTGTCTATGGTATTAGTATTATACTTTTTTTATAAAAACCTGAAATATCATACCAACCGATTTGATAGGAAATTACAAGGGTGAAAAGAATTAATTTAGTTTTTCACTTTCGGGCAAACAGAGTTGAATTCAAGATTATCGGGTTATTTGGCTCTTTTAGTTAAATAGCAAAGACGGAAGGAATCACCGGTTTCTACAAGTGGATCCAATAGTCAATGCCTATTATATGCAAAGTTTTCTTCCTCATTTGTCAGTGCTATATTAATATCATTCATGTTGTTTGCAACTAGTATTGCTGGAATTGTTCCGTACGCAGCCCTACACTACATGGTTTATGAACAATATCGAAAGTGGATCATCCTTGTTCTTCCTGACACTGGGAAGGGTTTTGTACTCGATCTTGTAACTAGTTCATTCGTTGGAGGGACAGATGATAGTTGTGCTTTTCACTTATCCCCTTGCTTTAGTGCGAACTAAATGAGCAGCTGTAAAAATCTTCGCTTTTAGTCATACTCTCTCTTTCACCCAAAGATAAGTTTGCATCACATTTACTTTATAAGCATCTATCTACAAATGAGTTATACCAAACTTATTGAGGAGGTACCGAAAATAATGTTAGATAGCATTGTGCATCGTTGTGCTTGGCTTCTCTAGCTGAAAATTCCAGCATCAAAATGTCTGTCCTTTTAACAGTTCTTTCCATGAAGAAACATGCGTCTTTAAGTTTCACTTAGCTACACTTCTTGTGATGATGCAGGTTGTGGGTTTAGCCAATATGAATATCAATGGTTTAGCTAATAATGAACTAGTTTATAGAGCGCGCGCGTGCGCGCCAACACACACACACACACACGAGAGAGAGAGAGAGAGAGGGAGAAGAGAAGAGGAGAATTAATTATATCCCAAACTGTAATACAACTCAATCGGTTATGCTCCGTTTATAGGAAACAAAAATAATAAAATATTAAAGTTTTACTCATATAAGCAAATATTTTATTGGATCAAAAATTTGGTCAAATCATATGGAATGGTTAAGGAAGAAGAAAGCTCTCTCCACTTGCTTCAAACACATGATTTTGGCTACAAGTTATTGTCTCTCTCCACTTACTTCATCATGATTTTGGTTACCATTTAATGAAGTTGCATGTATTTGTCTACTTTCCATACACAACTACCTTGATTTATTTATCAACATTGCTTCCCTTAAATCAAGCTGGTAAAAATTTATCATCCCCAATAATTTCTTAAGTTTATGAAACAACTCAAACTTCAATGGCTTAGTAAAAATACCTGTAACTTGGTTTTTATTGTGACAATAATTAATCACTACTTCCTTTTCAATTATTAGCTTGCGAATTTTGTGAAACCGAATGTCTATGTCTTTGGATCGCCCATGAAAAATTAGATTTTCGCACAATGCTATTGCGGAACATCTTATCTTTGATGTAGTACTTCAAGCGTTCTTCTTAGTCATATTGCTTGTGTAGCACAACTAGTTGCTGTAATCTATTCTGTTTCAGCTGTAGATAACACAACTACGGGTTGTTTCTCTGAAGACCATGATATTGCGCTAATGCTAAGATGAAAAACATACCATGATATGCTTTTTCTCGATTCTATACATCCACCTCCAATCATTATCTACGTATCTTATAAGATGCATATAATTGATATTTGCATTAAAATTCTTTCATTCAAAGTACCTTTGATATATCAAAAAATTCTCTTTACTCTTCTAGTAAGTTAAATTTATAAGTCTCCTTTTGTCTTCTTTTATTTGTTTCAATTCCTTTTCAACCGGGGTGGGAAATGATTTTACCATAGCCTCCCTAAATTCTTCAATCGTCTTTGAGTTGTTTTTAGTAAAAATTAGATTATCAACATAAAGACACATAATTAAAATATCACCAGGCTCAACAAATTTAACATATAAAGTATGCTCAAAAGGACATCTTTTAAAATCGTGCTTTATGAAGTATAAATCAATACTTTTATACCATGCTCTTGATGCCTGCTTCAATCCATACAGTGCTTTCTTCAAATTGTGAACTTACCTTCTTTTCCTCTAATTTCATACCCTGTAGGTTGCTCAACATATATTTCCTCTTTCAAAGTTCCATTTAAAAAAATCATATTTTACATCCATTTGATAAATTTTCTAGTTATTTTGAGCTGAGAGGGAGATAATCATGCTAATAGTATCCAATCTTATAGCAGGAGTAAATACTTCAAAGTAATCAACACCTATTTTTTGCTTATATCCTTTTGCAACCAATCTAGCTTTAAACCAGTCAATCTCATCATTAGGCTTGTACTTTGTCTTGTACCCCTACTTTACTCCTATAGGCTCTTTATCAGCGGGCAAATTTGTTAATTCTCATGTGTCTTTTTTTTCAATTGTATATATTTCTTCATCCATGGCTTTTCTCCATTTCAAGTCAATTGATGCCCCCTCATAATTATCTGGTTCATAGTCTGTAAATAAAGCAAAATTTATAATCTCTTCATCAGATAGGTCATTATCAATACCTATCACATAATCTTCCAATCTTGCTAGTAACTAACAACGTCTTTGGGGTTTACTAGATGTCTATAGTTGAGATACTAAATCTGCATCAGTAATTCAGTATTTTCTTCTTTATATCTTTCTGAAATTACCACTGGCCTTTTTTAGGGAAGTTGAGAACCAATCTCATATTACATGCTTATTAAAGGTTACATCACGGTTAATAATTGTCTTTTTTGTATTTGGATTGTATAATTTATAGGCCTTTGAATTTGTACTATAGCCTATAAATATACATTTCTCACTTTTATCATCTAACTTCTTCCTCAATTGATTTGGTAAATGGGCATAAGCAATATACTCAAAAACTTTGAGATGTCGAATGGAAGGTTTACTCCTCTCCAAGCTCCCCTCGGTGTTTTGTCATTAAGGCTTTTTGTAGGACAACTGTTTAAAATATAAACTAACTTGTGCCCAAAATCCTTTAGGCTATTGTTTAGATCTTAATATGCATCTTACCATGTTCATAATAGTTACGTTCTTCCTTTCAGCTACTCCATTTGTTGAGGCGTACCTTATGGTCAACTAATGTTGAATTCCATACTATTCAAAGACCTCTGTGCATGCAAGGTACTCTTAACCTCAATCTATTCTTAATGCTTTAATTCTACAACCACTTTGCTTTTCCACAAACGCATTAAATGATTTGAACACATTACAAGCTTCTGATTTCTGTTTTAGAAAATATACTCAGGCCTTTTTACTAAAATCATCAATAAAAGTAATAAAATACTTATTATCTCCATTAGATGGAACTTTAACAATACACAAATCTAAATAAATAATTTCCAATAACTTCTTTGCTCTATAGGACTTTCCAATTGGAAATGGTTCCCTGTACATTTTTCCCAACTCATATGTCTCACATACATATTTAGCAATATTCACAGTAGATAAGCTAGACACAAGCTCTCTTCTTGATAGATAATTTAATCTAGAAAAATGAAAATGCTCAAAACACATGTCTTATAGCCAATTTGCATAAGGTATCATAGAATTCAAGTAAATAAATTTTTCATGATGAATTTTTAGTGGGAATAGACAGTAAGATGACATCTTTATCTTTGCAATAAATCTTCCACTCCTGTCTATCAAGGTGAAAAAATCACAATGAATTTTCATTTTATAACCTTTCTCTGATAATTAACTCATGCTCAGTAAATTATGATGAAGACTAAGAACATAGAAAACATCAAAGATAAAAATTTTATAGGCATCCTTCTACCCAAGGGATACTCGACCTTCTTCCAAAATAGGAATATTTGAATTATTCCCAAATTTAATTGTCGACTGAACATTTTCATCTAAAGAGGAAAATAAATCCTTATTCCCACACATATGATTACTATAACCAGAATCCAAGTTCTAGTTATTAAAAGGGTTCAAGGTAATTTCCAGCAGAAAAGCTCATCTCATACGTATCGAGTTGGAGAATATATATACAGAGTTGTTGTAACAAACTGAATGCTAAGAATCTATAATGATATACACAAATAATATGAATAATACAGTATCAGTGCAGATCGGATACTAACTAACTCCTATTACACCCCCGCAAGATGAGGTCACGTGACGTAACACTCATCTTGGTCCGAAAATCTTCAAACTTGTGGCGGAACAATGGTTTGGTCAAGGAATTTGCAATTTGATCTAGTGTGGAGATGTGGGAGACATTTAGATGATGTTTTTGCACCTGCTCTCGAACAAAGTGGTAGTCCAGTGCAAGATGTTTCATCCGGGAATGAAAGACTGGATTAGAGCAGACGTACGTGGCTCCCAAATTGTCACAGTAGATCGTTGGTTCTGCCGGGCAGTGAGCATGAATTTCTCGGAGGATATTGCGAATCCATATGACTTCTGCAACGGTGTTTGCGACTGCACGGTATTCAGCTTCAGTTGATGATCTAGCAATGGTGCGTTGACGTTTTGAGCTCTAGGAAATGGGGTTGCCGCCAAGATAAATAACATATGCAGATGTAGAGGTTTTGGTGTCAGCATCTCCTCCCCAGTCGGCATCACTATATGCCTGAAGGCGAAGGTGTTTGGGACGATGCAGTTGAAGACCGAAGGCATGGGTATGTTTGAGATACCGAAGAGTGCGTTTCAACTGTTGAAAATGAAGGGTAGTAGGTTTATGCATGTATTGAGATAGTTTGTTGACAGCAAAGTTGAGGTCAGGACGCGTTAGAAGGACATATTGTAAGGAGCCTAAAATGCTGCGATATAGGCGAGCATCCGTTGGGGCTGATCCGTCATCCAACTTGAGGGTGGCTGATGTACAGATGGGAGTGGTACAAAGATTGCAATCTGCCATATTAAATTTCAGAAGTAAATCATGGATACAGCGTTGCTGAGAGAGAAAGATGCCATTGACGTTAGGTATGAGTTCAATTCCAAGAAAGTACGATGGAGTGCCCATGTGTTTGAGGGAAAATTTGCTGGATAATTCTTTGATAAAGGCATCAAGTGCAGACGGAGAGCTTCCAGTGAGGAGCAAGTCATCCATATATACCAGAAAATACATAGTAATCCCTCGACAGTGATATATAAACAGAGATGAGTCACTCGTGCTGCAGAGAAACCCATATTGGAGAAGGAAGAGGCGGAGTTCTTGATACCATGCACGGGGAGCTTGCCTGAAGCCTTAGATTGCTTTATGTAATTTGCAGACATATGATGGATGCTCTTTGCTGATAAAACCCGGCGGTTGCTTCATGTAAACGGTTTCATGAAGTCGACCCTAAAGGAATGCATTATTGACATACATTTGGTATAGCGGCCAGGAGTTGGCCAGCGCCAAAGTGAGAAAAATTTTAATGGTTTGGTGTTTCACTACAGGAGAAAAAGTGTCACTGAAGTCGATCCCAGGACATTGGCTATTGCCTTTTGCAACTAGGCGAGATTTATAGCGAGCCACTGAGCCATCCGAATGGCATTTTGTTCTGAAGAGCCGCATACAACCGACAACATTTTGAGCTTCTGTTTGAGGAACGAGAGTCCAAGTTCCATTTCGTAATAGGGCATCATACTCAGAGAGAGCCAAAGCACGCCAATGGGGTATTTGAAGCGCCTGTTGGATTATGCGTGGTTCCTCCGTTTTAGGTAGTGGGTGACGAGTAGCTTTGAAGATTTTTGGTTTATGGATATTACTTTTGGAACGGGTTATCATGGGGTGAAGGTTGGTAGTTTGGTTGTCTTGTTCTGGTGTTGGGTTGAGAGATTCAATATGTTGTGTCAAGGATGAACAAGGTGGCTGTGGAGAGGTCAAGGATGAAGTGTCTGCATTGCCGACAATGGTGGTCGTACCGGTGGTGCCATAATAGGAATAATCTGATGAGATAGGGGTGACGAAGTATGTGTATCTGAGATGGAATTGGTAGATAATTGAGTGGGTGAGGTATATGGAAAGTGATCTTCAATGAAAACAACATGTCGAGACGTGTAGATTTGGTTCATGCTTGGATCAAGGCAGAGGTATGCAAATTGATTGGATGAGTAGCCCACAAATATACATGGAGTAGAACGGCATTGAAGTTTGTTGGTGGTGTAGGGACGGATCCAAGGAAAACAGAGGCAACCAAAAGAGTGTAAATGTGTATAGCTAGGTGGTTGATGAAACAACGTTTCAAGAGGGGATTTCATGTGAGGGTTGGCGTAGGTATCCGATTGATAAGATAAACAGCTGTTCATATAGCATAAGACCAGAAACTAGCAGCAAGTTTACTTTGATGAAGAAGGGCCTTAGTGGTTTCAATAATGTGGTGGTGACGACGTTCAGAGAATCCATTTTATTCAGGTGTGTGTGGTGGAGTGGTGAGGTGAGATATGCCGTGTGTGGCCAAGAGTGGTTTTAGTTTGATAAACTCTCCCCCATTGTCGGAGTAAAGAGTTTTGATAGAGCTGTCAAATTGATGTTCGACATGTTTTCGGAATTTGATGAAAGTAGAGAAGACATCCGATTTATTCATTAGTAAGTAAACCCATGTGAATTTAGTGAATTGATCAACAAAAATGACATAGTAGCAAAAACCATCGACGGAAGCTATAGGAGCAAGTCCCCAAACATCCGAAAATATAATGTCTAAAGGCTTAGAGCTTTGTAGCCGAAGAGCTGAAAAAGGAAGTTTGTGACTCTTTGCACATTGACAAGAAACACATACAGCTGATGAAACCAGACGAGATCCTAACTTATGGGTCGACTGAATAAAATTAAACACCTTATTAGATGGATGTCCTAATATATGATGAAGTACTGGTGTACGATGAAGAGTGGTATGAAAGGCAACTGGTTGGGAAAAAGGTAGTTGGAGATCATGGAGATCATTGTGGTACGAACCGGTAAGGAGCACTGTCTTGCTCTACAGATCCTTCACCTTGAAGCAATTTGGAAAAAATTCAACAGATATGTTATTTCTGGTACATAATCTCTTAACTGAAAGAAGATTTGTGTTGATTTTGGGTACATGTAGGACATCATCACAGACAATTGATTTGGATTTAGTGGGAAGAGTGGAACTACCTGTATGATCAATGGAGACTTCATACCCATCGCCAACCTGTAAGTTATCAGGTCCTCTGTACTGAGAGTGTAGGGACAAGTTTTTCAGGTCATTCGTAACATGATGAGTAGCACCTGAATCAAGGAGCCACTGGCCTTTGGAGGAGGAGTCGTCCGTGTGAATAGTGTAAGCCCCTGGACCACGACGTGGAAAGTGGACGATGTGTGCCTGGTGTGGTTACGGATGGGTTTCCCATGGAGGAGCCAACAGGTTTTGGCTGTATGACGTGGTTTATCACAATACTGGCATATGAGCTCATGTTGGTTAGGCAGACCAGGGGCAACATTTGGGCTGGAATCGTGAAGATTAACAACTAGTTGTCGACTGGAAGAGCCACTGTTATTGGAGCGACCAGAGTGTCGATGAGAGGTGGGACGTTGTTTGTAGGAGACATGCACAGATGGGACTTGAATCGATTCTTCAAGCTGCGTTTGTCTTTCCAAAAAACGTTCAAAGTCGACAAGTTTTTCATGCAGATCATCAAAGCCAATTGGAGTTTCACGAGCACAGATCGCAGCACTAACATCTTTGAAGTCAGTTGACAAGCCATTTAGAGTGTGGATTACCAAATCCGTGTCATCAATTGGTGAACTAACAAGTGCTATCTCATCCGCAAGACTCTTGATTTCCTTCAGATATGCAGACATGGTGCGGCCTCCCTTCCGAATACAGATGAGTTTTTCTTTTAAAGACATTAGTCGAGAACGAGACGTACCTGCATATGTTTTGGCCAGCAGATCCCAGGCTTCTTTGGAGGAGTGAACAGCGCCAAGGAGTGTAGCTATATTTGGCGCAACAGTGGTCATCAAGGCATGAAGAACAAATTGATCTTGTCGAAGCCAGATATCCATTTCTGGACCTGGTGTAGTTGGGCGAGGAATTGTGCCATCGACATAACCCTTCACGTTGTAGCCTATAAGGAGTGCACTGACCTGGACTCGCCATGCAGGAAAATTCGTACCATTCAATTTGGAATCAGAGGAAAAACCTGTGGTGAACATGATCAGATTGTGAGGAAGTAAGGCATCGGTATGGACTGCAGGTGTAACAGTGCCAGTAGAGTCAGAAACATGAGACATGATTTTGTTTGTGGAGGAGGAAACAAACAAAGGAAAAAAATATTGCTGTTAAGCCAAAGGCTCTGATACCATAAAAGGGTTCAAGGTAATTTCTAGCAGAAAAGCTCATCTCATACGTATCGAGTTGGAGAATATATATACAGAGTTGTTGTAACAAACTGAATGCTAAGAATCTATAATGATATACACAAATAATATGAATAATACAGTATCATTGCAGATCGGATACTAACTAACTCCTATTAGATATTTTCATCTTCCATAAAAGAGTTGCTTGCTAGAAATAAACTTTTTACATTATTAAAATTCTCACTGAAAAGTTGGTAATGATTTTCTGCAACATTAGCCTGATCGTTGTTTCGAGATTTGGATCTATAATTAGAAGCTTTATGTCCATATCTTATATAATTAAAGCAATTAAAATTACGTACCTCTTGATATTGATTACCTCATCCTCTTCCTCGATTGGTAAACCCAAACTTATTTCCTCCCCTTCATTGAATAAATGTTCTGGAATTGTTTTCTATCCCCTGGTTAAAATCATTGTCACGACCTCTTCCTCTAAAACTTCCTCTACCTCTACCTCTGAAATATCCTCTTCCCCTGTTATTAAAACCACGATTTCTACCATTTACATTTTGATTAGATTCTGTAACATTATTAAACTTCACCTAGCCTTGTTAAGGCTTCTTCTGTTGTCTTTTCTGTTTTCTCCAATATTCTGTTAACATGACTTTCAATGCTTTCCTGTAACTCTGCTACAGTCATAGTCTTTGTATCATGTGACTCTAGTATTGTAGTCACAACATGGCTAAATTTAATAGGCATGATGCTTAGAATCTTTTCCATCACCTTACTATCTAAAATGTTCTCTCCATACAACCTCATCTTATTGACAAGATCAATAACACGAGAAAATTATTGTTCAAAAGTTTTTGAATAAGGCATTTCGTACCTCTCATGTTCTCTATGTAGGGACTACATTTTGAATTTTTAAGCCTTATCTATACCTTTGTAAGTCAGCTTCAAGATACTCCACGCTTTTTTGGTAGTTTTAGCATTGGTAATTTTGTCAAAAACAGAATAATCTACTCCTTGGTGAATTTGGGATAACGCCAATTGGTCTTTCTTTTGAGCATTTACATTAGCTCCTTCTTGTAAGCTTGGATCAACAAGACTCCAAATATTATGAGTCTTGAAGTGGGTAGACATTAAAATCTTCCAATAATTTTAATCAAATTTACTATATAATTTGAGACCTAGCCACACAATATTATAACTGTTTGATGAACCACACTCTCTCTCTCTCTCACTCACTCACTCACACACACACACACACCACACGAGAGAGAGAGAGAGAGAGAGTTAGAGAGAAGAGAAGAAGAGAATTAATTCTATCCTAAAATGCAATACAACTCTATTGGTACGCTTCTTTTGTAGGAAACAAAAACAATAAAATACTATAATTTTACTCACAAAACCAAAAATTCTATTGGACCACAAATTTGGTCAAATCATATCAAATGTTTAAAGAAGAAGAAAGCCTCTCTCCACTTACTTCAAGCACACAATTTCCGCTACAAGTTGTTGTCTCTCTCCACTTACTTCATCATGATTTCGGCTATCATTTAATGAAGTTGCATGTACGTGTCCCTTTTTTATGCACAACTAGCTTAATTTATTTATTGATATTTTCTCCCTTAAATCAAGCGTGACAAAGACATTACAGTGAAATTCGTATGCGATTCTGTCGCCGGTTAATTAGTGTAGAGAAACACGATATGATATGAATGTGTAGCTTTTCTCTTATTCCATACAGACTGTACAAAGGGTTATAAATACAAAAAATAGACGGTTACATAACAAGAAGTTGTTAGGGCTGTACAGAAGAAGTTAGAGATGAGTAGCGATTAGTTACAGGAAAAGGGACACAAGAGACAATTAGCCCTTAACAATTAGGTCAAACCTTCACATATCCTCTTGATGTAGTTAGAAGGGAAATGCAGGTAACACATCCAACTTACAAGGCCAGTGAATATTTTAGTTATTGAAACTAGGACATGTCATTCAAATGTAACGCATAATCTTTGTAGGTTGAAAGGCTTTCAGGAACAATAGAAAAACTTGTCACGATTGCAAAAGGGTGGAAGCAATTGTTTTCCGGGTTGAGCGTCAACTTCTTGAAGGTGACAATACCCTTTTTCCTTTCTTGAAAAATTTTGATTCTATACTTTGCCGAGTCTACTCTATGAACGCTTGGCATGGGTGCCTTCCCATTGTACCATCCGTCTCGATTGGTTTTATGGTTTATGATGTCATTCCATCCCGAGATGTGATAGAAGCTGGAATTGACAAGTTACAGCCAATCATCCCTTCATTTTTAAACAAAGCTACTATTTTTCGAGGTACTATATAAATACCCTTATCCAATACACTTCAAGCTGTAGAATGTACACCTGTACAGGTCATATCAAAAACCCCTCCCCTTCCTTTAACTGACCACAACTAAAAATGTCAAACTTCGCAAGTTGAGGCAAACTTACTATGAAAATTGCATTAGCTCTGCCAAGCAGCGCACATACAGAGGGTTCATTATCGATAAAGAATTTACTGTTGAAATAATGTCAGCACGTACCTGAAGAACAAGACTAGATTCCTTTATCTACGAAAATTAAATCAGTAAGAATAATGTATTAATCGGCTAACTTGAGGACTTCTGTTATAATCACTAAAAATTTTCAACACAAGCATAATGTACAGCTCAATAGTTTTAACATATATTTAAGTTAAACAAAATACTAGTTCTTTTACTCTTGTGTGCATTACATCCAGCAGCTCTGAACAAAAGATGGAGGCAGCGGTAGTAGCAGCTGTCAGTGTGAGTCTTCACCAGTAATCTCCACAAGAGCACTTACCATCTTTGAAATGATGAAATCTCTTGTTATCCCTTACAATAAGCTCCCTCCCCACGATCTCCGACATTACTTTTATTGCATTGTGACAGTCACCACATATTCGGAGATTCTTCATAATCCTAAGAGTTTGCCTTGCTGGGGTACTTATCAAACCATAAGCAATAGCAAGACGCTCGCTATGATACTGCAATGCCTGCTCCTTTGCCTCTTCATCAATGTCATGAAGCACATATCTAGTGTCAGGAACATAACCAGCTTCCCTCATCTGCCCATTTAACCCTTTCAATTTATCATATCCTACTTTATATGGCTCCATATACCGATACTCGTCAATCTTATTCTTCTCCTCCAACATATTAATTTCAGAATACTTCTCCCTTGGAGGCAGGGGAATTTTGTTGGCATTGGTCGCAGAAGGATTAACCGCAACCAACAACTCCTCCACATGGTCTTCAAGTTCTACATTCCCATGAATTCGTGCATAATTCCTGATAGCCCTCCAAGCTTGCACCGTGAACTCAGAAGGCACTCTGTCAACAAACTTCTCAGCTTCGTACAAATAACCAGCTGTGCCAAGAATATGAATAATACCTAGATAATGATTAACTCCAGGAACAATACCATATTCATCTGTCATAGATTCAAAGTACAACAATCCTTCTTCCACTGCCCCAGCGCTAGAACACGCAGCAAAAATGGAGACAAATGTCTCCCCATTGGGTTGCAATCCCTGCCTCTTCATTCCTTCAAACAACAACAGCCCATTATCGCCCTCCCCATTTGCTGCGTACCCATTAATTAGCAAATGCCAAGAATCCATATTTTTGTCAAGCATTCTATCAAACAGTCGGCGTGCATCCCTCATACTTTCACATTTTCCATACATATCAATCAACTGATTAGTTAATTCAACATCACCTGCAAATGGAGACCGTCTCAGAAACTCATGCGCCTTTTTTCCCATTTCAAGTGACTTTAAACTGCCACAGGAATCGAATAGAGTAACAAAAACCCCATAATCCGCAAAAGCACCTCGACCCATATACTCAATAACTTCCTTAACCTTCCCCTCCTTGCACAAACTCATCAAATCAACATTTACATCGACATTAGAGGTACTTCCGAGTAATGGGTCGTTTTCATTCCTATTCTTTTCACCAAATTTGTGTTCCTGTGGCTTGTTATGTCTTTGACGGCGATACACCTTGGTGGAAGAACTCAGGGGCTTGGGAGTCGCGTATGAACATAAAATATTTAACTTATCCGGTTTCAAAGAAGAAAAAGAAGCGTTTTCAAAGCGATGGGAAAGATAGGAAGAGCGTAAGAGTTGGCTGGTGACCAGAGACCTATAGGTGGGAGAAAATATGGCGGTATTGCCTGCATGTTGAAGATATACCGGGGACGCCATCATAGGTGAAGAAGCCTCCGTGTTACTGCTGGATAACGAACGAGCGGCCGGTTTTGAGCCTTTGGCCGTCCATTTCCCTTTATGGTTTGATACTTTGTGTTAAGCCTCAGTTGTCTGTTCCCTTGATTGTTTTTACGTATATCTATCAAATAAACATAAAAGATATAATTAAATAACTAAATAATAATAATAATGATAATAATAAATACTTAAAATAAGTAATAATAAATAATTAAAATAAAATAATAATAAATACTAGAGTCACCAAAATTAGGCGAATGAATAGGCTTGAAATTAGAATTCTTGACAACAAATCTATGTTGAGATGTCTGTGCATCGAGAGAAATTAAAAAGGGGAACAGATCTTCTATTCTCGTTGATGTGTTTCCTCCGTTTTTGTAAATTTCGAGTCCAGATCTTTTGTTTAATATAATCATGTTTTATTCTGTTTAATTGAAAAATGTTGCCGTTGTTAAATTTTAAACACTCTGTTACTCTTCCCAAAATTTGTGGCTTATGAGCCAAGCCGACTCAACCGATGGCCTCTATCATCTTCTTTGTAAGACTACAAAAATCGCCCTCTCACCGTCTTGTTTCTACAGAAGTTACTTGTAAGACCCAACCTAGATCTCCTAATCTCAACCATATCAAATTATGCGACATTTTCGAACGATTGCTTTCTGTAAATTTACCACAGAATTAGGGACGACGATGAAGCAATGGTAATGCCGACGTTCTCTGTCATTTTCTTTGTAACACTATAGAAGTCACTCTCTCACCATCTCACTACGAGTCTCTTCGTTACCTTTCTACACCTTATAAAACCTAACTCATATCTCCTAATCTCAACCACATCAAATTATGTGACATTTTTAGACAATTTTTTTTTGTAAATTTATCATAGAATTAAGGGCGAAGATAGAGCAGGAATGATGATGAAGCATTGACATTGATTTACAAAAAGTTGATATTATAAATTTATAGGTGTTCTTGAAAATTATTCCTGAATTTTGAAGGATATACCATCCTAACTAAATTTATTTGGATTTTTATGTTACGGATAATTCTTACACTTGCACGACCGTGCAAGTGCTAACTCACGATCGTGAGTTTATGGAAGAACAACCATTGCATTTTGAATTAATTAATACAATTATACTACTAATGTAATGTTAACATCAAATGTAATAATTGAAATTAAGAACTAAATGTAAAAAAAAGAGTGGATATTAGCAATAACTTTTTTATATTTATTTATTTCGGCATTAACGAATTAAAATGAAAATTGACAAAATACAAAATAAAATATTAATATATTAATTACAAATATGAGTGTCATAATGATGATGATTGTAAACGATAATTGAACGTCATTTCCAAAGCAATCTTTAACTAAGATTTCCCGCCCATTTAACTTGTTTCTTTCTGCACTTATTTGTTGTCCGATTTTCATATCTTTGAAAGCTTTTTTTCCTTCTCACAAAGTAAATTAAATTAGTTGTCACATTTGGTTGAGTAAAGAAGTAGAAGATCATACTAGAGGCAGAAAGATAATATTTTGACGAATTTCAAGTATCATCTCAAGTAAGTTTTGTTTATTTTTTCATTTGTAGATTTTCTTGTTTTTTATTATCATTCCCTCTCTCTGTATCTCTGTCTCTAAGCAATTCTTGAGCTTACTTATTTTTTATTATCATTCCCTCTCTCTATATCTATATCTCTATCTCTAAGCAATTCTTGGGAATAGCTCAGCAATTTTGTAATGCTGTATAGGAGGGATATTTGGAACAGCTTCATCATTCTGAAATTTTGATCCTTATAGAGGCAAAAATTGTTTTCGAGGTCTTCATAGAAATTGTAGATCTAGAAATCCTCTTCAAAAAGATTTTTGAATGACCTTAATCCTATTTTTTTTAGTGAAAGTTATAATCATTTTACCAAATAGGTGTGAAGAAGAAGAAAAAAGGGAGGAGGAGGCAAAGTCGCAATCGCGACCGCGACTCGCAGGTCCTCCCCCTCCAGCCTGCACATGTTCTGCTATTTTGGTCATAACTTTGTCATCCGACCTTAAATGACCTGATTTTTGAAGCATTGGATTAATAAAATATTTCTATATCTCTCTATAAAAATTTATAGCTTTTGGGTTTGACTCAAAAAATATTGATCGAATCAAAGTAAGAATATCAGTTGGAAGAGCATGAACTGGATATT
>JANIPM010000232.1:19978882-20007746 GCA_027478405.1 Erythroxylum cassinoides
AAAACTCCGTTGCAGAAACTTGCTACTTCATATGCTAGGTGTCACGATTAAAGCACAATAGTTGTCCTAAGGCATGTCGTACATTTGCCTAATCAAGATGTTGCCACTAATTCACTCAAGATGTTGCCACTAGTCACTAATTAAGTAGTCCACATGTCACCCTAAGATTGGTCCACTTGTCACACAATAATTTGTTCATTTGTCACACGTTTTACTATGTCAAATATTACTCAATTTTAAGCTTATTTACCCTAATTTTTCATGTATCAATTTGTCCTACCACTTGGCCTTTATTTTTATTTTTTTGACCAAATATACATTTAATCCATTAATCTCTCAATTAATAACATTTAATCCTAATTTACTAATTGAAATCCGAACATACCAAATCACAATTCACATCATGTACACTAAACTTCTTTCATACCCTGGAATAAGTCAATTGAATGCATATCTTATCTTTATAATGTGTATAAATATCAATTCGTATATGAATGCTAATGTTATACTTATTCTAGGGTTGAACTTAAGCATATACCAAAAAACAAGATATTACAATTTCTCAACACAGATTCGAGACATAAAGTTACCCTTGCCATCCGTTCTCTATGCAACCGTCTTATTTGAAGTTGCTTATCCTTTTTCCTTTCAATTTTTTGGATTAAGAGGTTTGGACCTTATTGATCTAAATTGTACGATATGGGCATTTTAAAATGACATTCAAGTTAATTGAATATAACTAAACTCAATAGAAAGGAAGCCACGTTACCAAGTAACTGACATAACTTAGAATTGTACCCCCTGAGCAAAAGAAGCCAGGGAATAGTTACAATGGTCGAACACTTTTGCTGATCACACAATTACAGGGAACAATAGGAAAAGAGAAGCTAAAAAAGCACGTCTTACAAATCATAGCAATAAAAACAAGCCACGACCCAAGGAAACAAGATTAGTAATGCATACACAGGATGGCCTTATTTCAAACACTTAGTACAACAACAAGCCCTCTGCTTCTCTAATTTGGCAATTAAGCGTCAATATGCCCTCATCCCCTTGTGCTGCTCACATCTTTTCCTACCAGAGACAGGAGCTCTCATGCATACTGAACCATTCTGTAAAGCAACACCGCAAGTGAGAATGCCAGTTCCCATGAAGGAACAGTTTGACCAAGACAAGGAACTATCAGCTCTCTGGCCTTTGTGCTGCCAGCATCTTTTGTTTCCTATGGTAGGTTGCCTTCTGCAGACTGACCCGTTTCCTAAGGTTGCTCCACAGAAAACATGAGAATGTTCAGAAGTACCAAATGCTGAACCAAAACCAAGGACAGGCTGATAGCATTTGTTATCTGCAGTTGGCTTCGAGACCGAGCTTCCAACCCTCATCCCTTTATGTGCCTCGCATCTTTTCCTTCCTGAAATCGGTTGCCTTGTGCAGAAAGTCCCGTGACCTAAAACTACACCACATGCAGCATTGTGATTTGGGTCCACATAGTCATCATGAGCATCTCTGGAACTTCCTCCTCTATTCGATTCAGGTGTTAATCCACAAATTCTTTTCCCTTTATGTTCGTCACACCTCATTCTCCCTGAAGCAGGTGGTTTATTGCAAGGGATGCCATCCCTCATGATGAATCCACATGTACGAAGCCCCTCATTTGTTCCAAATGTATCTGAAACTAGTGTAGGCCTTGATCTGCTAAATTTGAAGACTCCAGGGATGAAACTTTTGCTATCGTCGTCAGCATTTTCTGGTTTGATTGGCTTCCTTGCTTTGATTTTAATGCCCACCTCACCCTGGCTGAAAAGCTGAAGCTTTTTTATTAATTTTGGAAGTCCGGCAGATGAAGCCTTTTTTTCAATTTTCTGAAGGACATCCAGGGGTCGACGTTCACCATTCCCACCTTTGTTCAATGCATAATCAAAAGTCTTAAGCAACCGAGCTTCTGTTTTCTCAGCCTCCCTTTTATCTTTCATCTGTTGAACACTCAAGAAGGATTTATGAAGGAAAAACTACAAAAGAAAATTCAATATAAAATGTAAACACCCCTAAGCACCCCTAAGCCAAATTTACTAACTATGTTACCTAACAAAAGTCTTACATTTGATGTTACTTAAGAGTTCATCAACAACAAAGTCAGGTCGTGCCTGAAGATTGGGAACAACAAAGATACTTACAAAGACAACTATTAGCACAAGACAGCAACTTCATGATACAGACAAGATCTTTCTGTCTTAGATCCTATGAAAACTTTTGTTATCTCAATTGGAAGGAAGTTAGAGAGCCTCATTTCAGAGAGTGTCTCCCAATAACTATCTAATTATTAAACGCTTGTTCAATATTGCCCATAAAATTGAATTAAATTATAAAACCACAAATCTATAGTTTTACCAAGTTCCATGTCAGTCATACAGTAGAAGCGCAATACTTACAGGAGCCCATCTAAACACGATGGAGCAGCCTCTTGAAAACATCTCCTCAAACAAACTAGGCCCTTGATGAGAACCAGAACGGCCATACATTTGAAGCCTGGTCCTAACGTTATCAGCCTGCCCCAGGTAAGCCGCTACTACGTTAACTGGATCAACCTTGGCATAATCACGCCCAAAAGTGGAGCGAGGAACAGCTATTCCAAGCTCATATACCCCTGCCCCTGAATTATGAGGCAGATTGTGAACCCTGTACCTTGTTGCTCCTTCCTTGCCCAGAGCATGATCTTGCCAATCAGTGGGTCCAATCAAAACCTAAAATACACTCATTACCCCGAGCTTCAATTAGTGTTAAATTGGATAAGGTATGTGCCTCAGATGTTATGAAAAACATAGAAAGATTGCAACACCATTTGAGAAAACAAATAGTTGCTTAATCCAAGGTGTTTTAAAAGGAAAAACTTTCTATTGAAAAACTGAACTTTTTGAAACAGTAAGCAAGATCCTTCCGGTGTAAGTTTTGGGAAATTAACCCAGAATCTAGTTCAATACAGGGAATGCATCAGGGACTTGCACCTCCGGAAGGAGAAAAATGAAAACCCAGCACCACTGAGCAATCACGATAGATTCATGTTGCCCTTAACTTGGACCCTTAGAGAAAAATATAGGGATGTTGAGAGAGGGTATGGGCTGAAACCTGCCATTTAGAGAACGAGGAGTCATGTTTGGTCCGTTCACAGTCTTCCCTCTTCAATCTAGGGATGGGGATGGACCCCTCGCTGGCTACCATTCGGCAGGAAAATGATCGTTGAGAAGGGTCGTTGACAGGACTTGACTTGTACACTGCGGTCTGGCTTCAAAAATTGCAGCGTACGCTAACCTTGCTGGACCAATCTCTCAACTTTTCGTGTCTTATGGTTGGGCCATTAAAAGCTGATTTACCGTGATTGGTCCGATCAAGTATATGGAACCAATTGCTTTAATCAAAGGAAAAAAGCAAATAAGTTAACGTCTAATTATCATTCCTTTTATTCTTTACACCAACTTGAGTCAAAGGGAAGCCGTTGAAATTTTAATAAATAATAATTTCCTATAAAAATGAATTTGTAGCAATATTGGAAAAATCATATAAATCTCAAATAGCTTTGATCATAAGACATATAATTATCACTATAAAGAAAAATCATAATTTCAATTGTAACAACTAACATTATAAAAATAAAAGCAAGTAGGTCGATTAAGTGGCCAAATTCTAAAAAGAAAAATCATTACTGAATATTCAAGACCGTAACTGTTACTTATTATACTTTATAATTCATTTCATAAATTCTGCTCCAAATACAAAAATAAAAATTTGACAAGGTGAAAAAAAAAGCATCTTTATTAAGATAAGATGATACACTCATTAAAGCAAGTCACTCACTTATATTTTAAAAATAATAAAAATAGAAACTTCATAAAGAATACTATCTATTTTTATATTAAATATATGTATTAAATAAATCAAACTAAAAAATTTATGGGAAATTCTCAATTTAAAGAATATGGGAGCTTTCTGATGTAATAAATGGTGAATTTGGTTTGTTTCCCTAGGTTAAGGATGACAAGGGCTATAGGACTCTAAGTTAGAGCACCGTATTCTTATTAGAGTATTTCAATTCTGTGCCACTTAATCTGGTCCATATATTTGTGTGAAACTAACATAAATATATAGATAAAATTTAATAAAATAAGATAAAAGTTAGTTAATCGAAATAGAGGATCTGATTCTTTAAACTTCGACTTTTTTTTCATCCGTAAGTCTGAGCAAAAATGATTATTTTTCTTAGTTTCCCTTTCTTTTTTGGCACATTTGAATGTTTGATTTTGTTTTCCGAGAAGGAAGTACTCTTCTCATGTCTTACTAAAAGGCGTTGTTCATTAGAAGGCTTTCCCTTTCAAACCAATAATTTTGCTACCAGCGTTTGGTTACCTTCGAAAAAATGATTGATAAACTATGGTCCACTCAGATATTGATTTCTTAACAATCACGTTTATATCTCCCACTACTCCAACACTTAGATGTTTATATTTTGATATTACTTATAGGCTAATATAGTTAATATTAGCTGAATCGATAGTTATTAGATACAACATGAATTATATAAAAGTAGTTTAATGATCAATATATGATTTATCACCTTTAAATAATTTGAATTATAAGGAAATACTTTAGTGATCAATATAGGATTTATCATTTTAAAATAATAAGAAAAAATGTTTCATTATTTTCGATTAAAATTGGTTTGAGAAATTATTGACAAGGGTATTGGTTGGGTCGGTCGTGCTGGGCCCGAACCCAGTCATAACGACCCATGGACCGATCGGTCCATCCTTCAAGGATTGGTCTCACGCCTATCGGCTAAGCAAGGCCTAGGGTCAGGGCCAGATATATACAGCTCACTTGCAGACGAAAACCTCCGATGCAGAAGTAGAAGTCTACATAAAGACTTAAACCTAGCGTCCATCCCATATATAAGGTATGATTTTATCACGAAAGAGGTACGTAATCATAACCCTAGCTTTCTCTACTCACAGCGATCCTATCCTACAAAAAGACTAACTTGAGAGTCGGAGGGACTTATCGGGAAACAACCCCCGACGTGCCTTCCTTGTTTTACAGGAACCTTCAAGCCGGATGACAATCCCCCCACAAAAAGACTAAAATGCATGCTTATGACAATCCCGGGTATCTTTCCCCTATTCTCATCACATTATCAGTCTTATAACCAAAACTCATCTAAGTAATATTCATACTTAGGTTTATGCCTCACTAAAATATTAAAATCTCTATTCCTTTCTCATTGACTCACTTCAGATTTATCCAAGTCACACTTTTGGGTCTACTGTTCACGTTCAAATAACAGTGTACTATGCCTAACTTCCATTCAGAAATTAAACATCTTAGAGGCTGAATCATAAATTTGGACTTCTTGAGACAATTTGTAGGCCTATATCTCTAGATTACTCCAAGTCAAAAATCATCTCATTTGGAATCCAATAGATCCAGACATAATCAAAATACTGAAGTATGTTCAGTGAAATAACCCCAATTTATAAAATTTAAGAGCACACTCACTGTATCCGTTCCACGTTTCTCACTCAATCTTTCTCAATTCATTTCAGATGGCTACGATTTTTGGTTGGAGATGTAGGGTAATGTCTTACGAGTCTCATGGTTCAAGAATCAATTCATTTGGGTGTCTAGAGAAGAAGTTATAACCAGGCAAAAAAAAGCAGAAGAAGCAAAACTCAGAAGAAGCAAAATACAGAAGAAGTAAAACATAGAAGAAGATAACGTCATCACAGAAGAAGCAAAAAGACAGAAGAAACAAAACACAGAAGAAGATGACGTCATCATAGAAGAAGCAAAAGACAGAAGAAGCAAAATACAGAAGAAGCAAAAGATAGAAGAAGTAAAACACAGAAGAAGACACGTCAACAAAACACAGAAGAAGGCGTGTCAGCAAAACACAGAAGAAGACACGTCAACAAAACACAGAAGAAGATGCATCAGCAAAACACAGAAGAAGAAGTGTTAGCAAAACACAGAAGAAGACGCGTCAGCAAAACACAGAAGAAGCAAAATCCAGAAGGAGCAACACACAGAAGAAGACACGTCAGCAAAACACATAAGAAGACACATCAACAAAACACAGAAGAAGACGCGTCAGCAAAATACAAAAGAAGCAAAACCCAAAAGGAGTAAAACACAGAAAAAGACACGTCAACAAAATACAGAAGAAGACACGTCAACAAAACACAGAAGAAGACGCGTCAGCAAAACATAGAAGAAGCAAAACTCAAAAGGAACAAAACACAGAAGGAACAAAACACAGAAGGAGCGAAATACAAAAGGAACACAACTCAAAAGAAGCAAAACACAGAAGAAGATGACGTCATCATAGAAGAAGCACAAGCTAGAAGAATAACTTCACTTTTGAACATCTTCCCTTACAAAGACCTTGACTTTCAGCTCAGATGTCCAAAATTTTCATACTATATACTGTTGAAAAGATAAAAGGAAGATCTATAACTTTCATGAAGGTCATTTTAACGAATCTATCTAGATTGGTACTGAAGTTTCACGGAAGTTTCAAATCGAGTTATTGCTATTTCAACTCCAACATCACTTTTACATCACCTAATCACTAATAATCTTTTAAAAACTAATTTAACACTATAACCAAATTTGTTTCCTCCCAACCACACATTATTTATGAATATACACTTAAATGTTATTTTTCATGTAGATGACAGTAACTCATCAACTTTCTTACATAAATCCCCAACACTAAAGGATTTATTCACTACTCGCCTATTGAAAACTCCAAAATCTTCAAGCCCTAAACTCCATGCAATTTACATATTCCACTTAGTACAATGACCAGTTTCTAGTTTTTCTTAAGGTAGAAGACACAAATAGCAAAGTGGATCTGGTGTAGGAAAGGAAAAACAAAGAAATCTCTTAGGAGAGGTTTGATGGAAAACTCTGTGTATGGGAAGAAAATTTGAAGAAGATGATAATGAAGAATGAACTTAGATATATAATGTAACTTTTCAACTCTCAGAAAACAGTAACCTACTTCTAGCAAAAGTACAAAGCCTAAGTGACACTTGTCACTTTCCTCATATCTAAGTTCTAACTTAGTTTCTTTTAAAACTAACTCCTTTAAACTCTCATCTTTACAATCCAACTATCTCCAAGTCTTCACTTGATGTCTTTTTTTTCCTATTTTCTATAATTTTTCAAAATTTATGCCTAAATTCACCAAAATTCACAAATACAATATTCTTACTAATCAATAGAATTTTCAATATAAATAATTTCAAAATTCTCAAAACACCTAAAAATCACCACTCAATCAAATTATATCTGGAATTGTTCATGAATGCATGTACAATTATTTTCATGTGCCACAATTTCACTATTCATATGTATGTGTGGGACATAATATGTATGAACATAGAAATGCATTCCTATTTCCTCCGTAATCTCTCACATTTACAATTTTAGCCTTAACATGAGTAACGAGATGTTACACATATACCCCTAGCCCAGAATTAGAAGGCAAATTGTGAACTCTATATCTCGTTGCTCCTTCCTTACCAAGAGTATGATCTAGCCAATCAGTGGGTCCAATCAAAACCTAAAATACACTATGTTAAAGATATATGGTATACATTTCATTATTTAGTTTTAACATTTTTCAATAATTGGACATCTAAGATAATGTTGATAAGTTCAAAATTCACATCCAAATTGATTAAATTTAAATTGGGCATAACTAGCTTGTTGGGATTTTAGATAATAGTTCAGTTGTGATATAATTCTATTTTTAAGTAAGATATGTGAAGAAGATCATGATTTTTTAAGTGGGCTGAAATGAAGTCATGGGATTTTAGAGATTGTTAAATATATGGTGTATATAACTACTTATGTTATTTTGACATAATTTTATAAGTTGGACTTATCATATATTTTTCTTAATTGGAAAATCATAGCTAATTAATAATCCTTGTTTAACTTGAATTCAAAAGTTATGTGGACAATCTTCTAGTTGAGTGTGATACATCACGTGTGTGTGAAGTTTATGTGTATGACTAGAAGTTTTGGTTTAATTATACATTGATCAAATTTCATGAACAGCTGAAAGTGTGTGGTTGACTTTTTGTTAGTTGGAAAAGATTAACGTAATAATTTTATATTGTTGAAAAATTTGTCCTTTTGTTGCGTTTTTATTAAGTCTCTGGGGTTACTCACGGTTGGGCAGTTCTAGTGCATTGTGTGTGTATTTTCTGGCCAAGAGATTCACATCTTTGTAGTGATTTTGTGGGGTATTGCTTAACCTGGACATTTAGCTTTATAGAGTGGCTTTTGAGTGGACTGTTTTGTATGTTGCGTGCAACTACTGCTATGGATAGCATGTTATCTGTGCAGCCGTGACTTCATTTTGAGTTCTACGTGAATTAGCCTATTGTTGTTGCGATGACTTCCAGTTTTATTTCAGTGGTTCTGAACCTTTCAAAAATTTGTTCTTCTCTTTTATCTCAAGTGTATTATTGTTTTGTTCTTAGTTGATTGATCACTTGAGTTGTTTGTTTAATTGTCTTCTATTAACAGTTGTTTAGAAAATCCTCTGTTGAGGTTAGCACGAGGCTGTCGTACTATTAGGTGTGAAATTCTTTCATGGGAAGTGAGGTTGAGAGATAGTATCAAGAGTTGAGTGGTGTCAGTTTAGTAAAGTCTTGGATAAATCTATTGTACTTCGGTGAAAGTATATTAAGCTGGGTAAGGGCCTCGCAGTCATAGGCAAGGTGTGTTAAACTGCGTTACAAAATTTCTGGTGTTATTTGTTATTTTGTTTTTGTTTGTATTAGAGACAAATACAGTAAAATTAGAAAGTTTACGAAACTACTATTCTCTACAGTTTATCACACTCATTACCGCAAGCTTTAATTAGTGTTAAATTGGATAAGGTATGTGCCTCAGATGTTATGAAAAACGTAGAAAGATTGCAACACCATTTGAGAAAACAAATACTTGCTTAATCCAAGGTTTTTTAAAAGGAAAAACTTTCCATTGAAAAGCTGAATTTTTTGAAACAGTAGCCAAGATCCTTCCGTTGTAAGTTATGGGAAATTAACCCAGAATCTAGTTCAATACTGGGAAAGCATCAGGGACTTCCAGAAGGAGAAAAATGAAAACCCAACACCATTGAGCAATCAAGTTAGATTCATGTTTATACCAAGTGGTCTGGCTTCAAAACTTGAAGCGCACGGTAACCTTGCTAGACCAATTTCTCAACTTTTGAGTTTTATGGTTGGGCCATTAAAAATTCGCGTTCAAGTCTAGGCTTGTCTGAGTTTAATTTTTTAAAACAAAACAACAACATTTTGCTTAGAAAAATTAAATCTCAAATAAGCTTAGACTTGTAATTCAGAAACAGACTCAATTAAAAGGAATATTTGAATGTTTGATCTTGTTTTGCGGAAAGGAAGTTCTCTTCCCGTGTGTCTTACCATTATAAGGAGTTGTTCAAATTAGAAGGCTTTCCCTTTCAAGCCAATAATTCTACTGTATGGGTTTGGTCACCGTACCTTTTGAAACCCACAAGCTACATTGACCCAAGCTTTAGCTAAAATGATTTGATATTTATTAAACTGTGGTCCACTCTTATATTGATTTCTTAACAATCGCATAGTAATTAGTTCCATCTCCGTCTTGTCCAACAGTCCCATAACCATTTGTTGAATTCTACTAGTCATTATTGTGAATGTTATCTTATCTCATACTCTAAATGAGTTCCTTCATTCTCTAACTCAGACGTTGAAAGTTCAAACATTTTTACTAATAATATAGTATTTGCCACATGACTTAATTTTTTAAACATCTAAACATATATATATGGAAATAAATATAGAAGCCAATAGAAGAAAAAGTACATCAAGTTCACCCAACAACTCAATTCTTAGATTGACAATCACACAATACCTTTTCGTAAAGTTGTCTTGACCAAAACATGGTTGAGCCTGTACATGACAATTGGGCGTTAGACACAAAGTCATCTTTTCCGGTTTGGATGATTGTCGTTTCCTGCGTTTTTCTCTTTGTGCTGTCTACTCAAAGCTGGCATTCAAATATTGAAGCATGTGCAGATGATGCAATAACAACTATGGTTGGAATTGGGTGGATAAAAGTATTTCTTTGTTCGTTAATATGTGTTAAATAACAATTATTATATTTTCAATTTTTGATGAAATATACCACGTGATTTAAAAAAATTAGTGATTCAACATTAATTAATATAAATAAATTCAACATGTTTCTAATTTTAATTGACCACATTTAATAAATTGCAATCTCATTACTTTGGGTTCTCGATATCTTTTCTTTTAGAGGTTGCTTGATTAACATCTATGCTCTCCCCTTAACAACATATTGAATAGATTCAGCAGGTGCTTGTTTGGATTGTGACTTTGAGTGTTCCAATGAAGGTAAATGTTAAGAGAATTACTGATGGAGAGTTTAGATCTCTTGTTCAATATTATTCTGTCTTATTCTGTCCAATAAATCACAGTCATTTATTTATATAGGTCTCGCATGAATTTCACGTTGATCCTACATAAATCCCGCGAAATAAATAGTTGAGATTCTTTGAAACAGACATAATAATATTAAACAGAGGATCCCGTCTCAAAAAAAAAAAAGTGAAAATAGTTGTCTGATACAAACTTCAATCATGATTAGTAAGCTGCAACAATTTCAGCCTCAACGAGGAGATACAATAAAAAGGCCCACTTTCACCAAAATAGTCAAAAAAGTCTCTCTAAAGTTTGGGAAGGACCATTTCATTCATACTAAAGGTCAAAAAAGCCTTGCGTTGCCGCATCCATTTGGTTTTGTCCTGACTTTGGAGCTGTCTTGTTTTGTTTTCATGTCAGATGAAAAATTGGCTCCTCACCCATTTCTTGTGCCCCGTTCAGGCCACAAAAGTAACATGGAAATCGGCATACATGGTGGCGACTTAAATCCAAATGCGACTCTTTCCAATAATGTTATGGGGTAGGCCTAATTTGATTCAATTCAAACTTTTAGATTTTGGATTGCAGTCAAGGAATCAAAAATAAAGAGAACAACTTGAATCATTCATGAAATTAGTTGAATTGGGAGAAAAATCCAATTTGAAGGCATACAAAAAGCTTATTTTTTAAGTTGTATTGATTTTTTGT
Source organism: Erythroxylum cassinoides (assembly GCA_027478405.1). Lineage (NCBI taxonomy): Eukaryota > Viridiplantae > Streptophyta > Magnoliopsida > Malpighiales > Erythroxylaceae > Erythroxylum > Erythroxylum cassinoides. Next base: position 19,990,081 of record JANIPM010000232.1, read on the forward strand.
CAACCTAATCTTTTGATATACTTGAATAGATGTTAAAGCAAAGTTCTTTACCATTCCAAATTCAAAACTTGTCACAATCTTAGGCCTCCAAACTGTGAGAATAAGCATTGCAATGATGCCAATGGGAGTTTATAGTAAAAGGAGATTGTAATGGAAGCAATGTTATATTGTAAAATAATACCTACGGTCAATATTCCTTAACTAAGCCTCTGCAACTATTCGTTAAAATTGTCATAAGAAAAATCCACTTTCTAATTAAATCTTGCTTATTCCATACATCAGAAAAGGTCAAACGCAACAAGTCGAAATTGGGGGTTTGTTTTTTAAAGGCTTGGAAGTCTGGCTTAATTGATGGTAGGCAAACGGCAAGCCTCTCCCAATAATCTATGCAATTGGTTGAGCATATACAGGGGATGGGACCAGCAAGTAAACAACCCTTTTGCTGTTGTCGTTTCAATGGGGTTCCATTTTCTATATTTGGAGTCTTGCTCATTCGTTTATTCTTATCTGCTAGAGCCGGTTAACAAGATACACGTTTAAGAAGAAAAGGACTGCGCCAAGCCAACAGGCTGTTTCTCGTACGACTACAAACTACAACTACAACCCCGGAGTTCTGTCCACTAATAACTTCACGCTTTCTACATGAAACATCTAAAAGTTAAAGCTGGCTTCAGTTTCAGTGAAACGAACTTGTGATTGACCAATATTTTTTTTCTTTTTATCATGTTTCTGTCGTTTGATCCAAAGTTTGTTCACAGTGATTTCACATCATGTAAACAGTAGTGTAACTTCTACCAGGGGCCTAGTTGGGAAACTACCCTGAACTCCACGTCCTCTTCTACTTTTGGGAACATCTTGGTTTCAGTGTTGTAGCGATGTTCGAGTGCTTCTTGTGATTTGGGATATGGTATGATGCGGGGCTTTGATTGGGGATTTTGATTCTGGGGTGTGTAAGAAGCTGGAGGGGCTTAGGTAAGGAATATATTGGTTGGAGTGGGGCTTAAGTTTACGGTTGGAGATGAACAGGAAAAGTGCTTCAGATGTGGTCACCGGGAAGGTGGTGGTGATTGCTGTGAAGGCGTCAACTGAGATACGAAAAAATGCTTTAGTGTGGGCTTTGACTCATGTGATTCTGCCAGGGGACTTCATTAAATTGCTTGTGGTCGTCCCTTCACGGGCCTCAGGTAAAATTCAGCACCTTTTTATCACACCAAAGTTTCATTTTCCTGTTAAAATCTGATGGATTGATTTTAGGGAACCGTTTTACTTCCTTTTTTGTTCTTGAATTCTCTGTTGAAATCAAACCGTTTACAAGTTGTGGATAACAAAATGAAGATTTTTGTTGAGGGGCCACTTTCTTTATGGAAACATGATTACTCTTGTGACTACAATTTAATGAATAGTTGTAAGATTGGGGCTTTATTCCCTGTGTGCCTAGTTTTAAATGGAAATACATGTTTAAAATCCCAGAAACTCCTGCAAAATGTTTTGTTTTTAACTTTTAACATGAGAAAGAGCGGAAAGTGGATGCTTGTTCAAGTATAATCTATAATTTCTGTTATGAGTTCGTTATTCTCTCACTTCTAGTGTCTTGCATTACTATCATATTGGAATGTGAAGTTTATGCTCTGTCCTTTATCGTGCAAACTTAGACCAAGATCAAGAAGGTCGATGTTGAGGCTAATGTGAATATTTTATTCTTCAGTTAAAAAGACATGGGGTTTCTCAAGATTTGCCACTGACTGCACCACTGGTCACCGGAAATCTCTGCCAGGAAACAGGTCAGATCAGAGGGATGCCATTTCTGAGATGTGTTCCCAAATGATGGCTCAGCTACGTAATATGTATGATACCGATAAGGTTGGCCCATTAATTTGTGTTAAGTATTCTTTCTTGCTCCTTACAAGCACTCTTTGTTCTCAATCTAACTTTTTCTTTTAACATTCCCAGGTTAAAATCACGGTACAACTCGTTTCTGGCAGTGGAGTGGTGGCTGCTGAAGCCAAGAGTATTCAGTCAAACTGGGTTATATTGGATAAGTAATACAAACATGTAAAACTTTGTTCTTGTTGCACATATCATAGACATGCTTTTTTTTCTAGTTTAGGGCTTGCAATTCCAATTATCAGAGGTACCAAGTCAGGAATTACGAGAATGATTTCAGAACAACTGCTATAACCCTGCTCTTTTTGCATGTTTAAGCACTTTCTAAAACAAAATTCTACTCCCCCATCCTTCTTTCTCTTGAACTATTGCTCGTCCTATTGTTTGACAGACATCTAAAGCACGAGAAGAAAAACTGCATGGACGAGCTGGATTGCAATGTTGTGATTATAAAGCGACATGGACCAAAAGTTCTCCGTCTTAATTTGATTGGATCACCAAGGTTGGAATCTGAATTGGCTATGGCACTACGATTTAATAGAGACGCGTTTTCCAACGACTATGAGAGTAAGTATGAAAAATTAGATACTTTGAGGGGGCCATATGTGACTCCTGCAAGCAGTCCAGAGCGTGAATCGTCACTCACTGCAACAGAAGCTGGAACCTCGTCATTGTCAAGCTCAGATCAAGGGACTTCACCATACGTTCTTTTAGGAACTCGTGGAAATCATAAGAAAGGTCGCCCATTTACAGTTGAAGAAAGTCAATCTTTGTATGCATCTGAATCTGAGATAGATAGTGAACAGCCATCTCCAGCATTTACAAAATTATATTTCCAGCCATGGATGGATGATTTTCTGAGTTCTAGTGGTGATTTTTCCAAACATTTGAGGGAGGATTCCGAAAGAGACCATGGTACAACTTTGTGTTCCACTTATAAGAGCATTCTAGATAATTTATTAAAACTTGATCAAGAACCTGATATTGGAGCTCTGAGCTACAAGTTTGATCTAAAATTTAGCAGAAGTGTGAGGGAAGCAATTTCCTTGTCTGCACATGCTCCTCCTGATCCCCCTCCATTATGTTCACTATGTCGACACAAGGCTCCTCTGCTTGGAAATCCCCCAAAGTGGTTTACTTACACTGAGCTTGAAATTGCCACAGATGGATTTTCACAAGAAAATTTTTTGGCTGAAGGTGGATTTGGTTCAGTTTACCGAGGTGTCTTACAGGATGGCCAAGTGGTTGCTGTTAAGCAACATAAATTGGCTAGTTCTCAGGGCGATCAGGAGTTCTGCTCAGAAGTTGAGGTTTTGAGTTGTGCACAGCATCGTAATGTTGTGATGTTGATCGGATTCTGCATTGAGGAGAGAAGAAGATTACTGGTTTATGAATATATCTGCAATGGCTCTTTGGATTCCCATCTTTTCGGTAAAATCTGCTGAGGGATACATGCCCTAAATCACAAATTGCTTATTTTATGATCGAGTAATGTTATTTCATTCAAAATTTAAGTTTTTTGTGCACATGGAACTTTGTAAATTTCACCAATGCAATGCATCTAGAGTGCACCTTCAAAAGAAGAAAATCTCTGCTATCAGGTTTATACTTTAATTCTGCAAAGCTCACACAGAGCTGAGCATATAGGCTAAGTATTGTGGCTAAGACAATGAATTTCATAGTTTGATACGTGCAGGACATGGTCGAGATCCATTGGAATGGTCTGCACGACAAAAAATTGCAGTTGGAGCAGCTAGAGGTTTGAGATACCTTCATGAAGAATGCAGAGTTGGTTGTATTGTCCATCGTGATATGAGGCCAAACAACATCCTTATCACGCATGATTTTGAGCCATTAGTATGCCATGCTCTTCCTTTTACTATATATGATCTCATCACAAGATGCATTTTTCTTTGATTTGCACTTTTATAGTTGAAAATTTCCATGTTCTATTTCCAGTTTTAGATTCATTTGCTGTAACAGATTTGATAACTCACAGCTGTATTATCTCACTAGGTGGGAGATTTCGGGTTGGCAAGGTGGCAGCCTGATGGAGACATTGGGGTTGACACAAGAATCATTGGAACATTTGGGTAAAAACCATTCCATTATGCTTTCTACCTACTTTCTCATCTTCAAACAAATTTACGTTGGAACTGATAAACATGAATAAAAATGTATAGGTATCTGGCTCCAGAGTATGCTCAAAGTGGCCAAGTGACAGAGAAAGCTGACATATATTCGTTTGGCATAGTATTGGTGGAGCTGGTAACGGGAAGAAAGGCTATTGACATAAGTAGGCCCAAAGGCCAACATTGCCTGAGTGAGTGGGTATGTATCAGTTAGAGAATCATTGTTTAATATGTTCCTATATAATCCATTGCTTGAAAAATTATAGCGTAAGGGTTAGAAGGCTTTTGTTTGGCTTATTTAGTGTCTCTGTCCTTTTGCTTTTGTTGTCAATTATGGTACAGGCACGCCCACTGCTTAAAAGGTTCGCCATTCATGAGCTGGTTGACCCACGATTAAGTAGCTTCTATTCAGAGAAAGAGGTTTACAATATGGTGCAATGCGCTTCATTGTGCATCCAGAGGGATCCTCACTTGAGGCCACGCATTTCTCAGGTAAAGAACATAATGTTTCTATTATAAAGTTTCTAACTTGTAAATGATCTCACACCCCCGTCAATTCTATTAGGCATTGAAGCGGAGGAGTAGCTATTCTTAGGATGAGATTCTGCTGACTCCTCTCGCTGTGCCTCTCGTATTCATTTGTGATAAATCCTCTTCATTGTTTATTCTGGGACATGAACTGCTTAATTTTTAGCGTGGAATACCAGGCACAGCCTCAACAATTGTTCCGAGATGTAAATTAGTAGGTTGGGTAATGTAGTTCTGCCCTTTCTGCTCGATGAACGGTTGAAAGCCACCGGAACTTCATAGTCCGTATACTGCTCGCCTATGCATTACCTGTACCAACCTTTCCCAAAATGTTAAAGCTGTGTGATTCAGTTTCATGAAGTTAGCATCCTAGTTGGACCATTTTTCTCCAGGGAAGATGGAAAGTGCTGTCCTTTTCTTTCTGAAATTTTTACAATTCCCCACAATAACATAAATATGGATCCTAGCCTACCTCCCTCGTCAACTTAGGATTAGTTTTTTCTGCTCATACTACACTACAATATAACTTTTTTCAATAAACATGACTGTAGTTTTCTGTTGTTAAAGGTGCTGCGGATGTTGGAAGGCGACATCGTCATCAGTTCCACCAGTAACATGTAAAAAGTGCTAGTGAACAACTGGAAGAGGCAGCTACGGTTAAAAAGGCTACGCTAGAATGCAGAAAGGAAGATTTGGCAGAGTACAGATGGAAGTGTTTAGAACATGTTGCAACTGCAGAAAAAGAACCAATTGTTGAAAACAATTCTTGATGTGCCACTGTATGTTGGTTAGCTAGGGATTCAGATACGGTAGCTACAGGTTTTGGTTTCTTAGGAGTCACGAGTCTACATAATCAGAGCCTTTTACACTTTTGTATATAAAAAAATTTGCTGGGATCACTGGAATATACAGCAGTACCTAAGAAGGATATGATTTTTTTTTTTTGGTTCTAATACCATCTTGTTTCTTTTTTCTTCACTTTTTGGAATGTGTATATATATAGATATTCTTTGTAGACGCTAGTCAGAGTATTGCAAGTATCGGAGAGAATCCAATGTTTAAGAGTTGGTAAAAACTCTTATCAGTATTTAAGGAACAATAACAAAAAAATGTCATTTGTTGTTATTACATTCCGATTGTGAATTGACAAATCTTTCAAAATTTTTCATAAATGTGCATTAATCTATAAAATAGAACATGTCACTTGGATGAAATATATACCCTCCCCATAGGCTTGAGCGATACATTTGATGTGACACATGAAGTCCCTATTCCTTAGAATTCGCCGGTCGTCTTTGTGTCCTCTCTTATCTCTTGACCTTCGTCTTTCTACCAGCACTGTCTCACGTATCCCTGTCTCTAATTTCATTTATTTTCTCTCCCTGCCACTTGCTTGGAAGTACCCGAGTTGGCTAAAACCAAGTTGTGTGACTTTCGTACAGATATTTCGATCGGGCAGGGTCATGAGGCTTCGTCGGTGGAAAGTACTAGCTCTATCCATCCCTGTGCAATAGTTCACCCTGATGCTATCATTGGTCAGGTGCTCTCTTCTGTTCTTTTTTACCGCCTTATTCTCGTTTCTCTTAGATTCACTTGCTTCTCTCGGTGGGCTAATATAAAGAAGTGAACTTTTGATGATTTAATTTGTTGTTTCGCGTTTCCCAGTAATTATTGAGGAAATGGTTTTCAAAACAGGGTAAAAGTTTCCGTTTTTCTTTCAGGGTGTTTCGATTGGTCCGTTTTGCACTGTCGGGTCAGCTGCCAAGCTTGGAAACGGTTGTCAGTTGTACCCTGGTAGCCATGTTTTTGGGAATACAGAGTTGGGGGACCGTTGCGTTTTGATGACGTGAGTTAGTGCACTGCATCCCACTGATTTTTATATCTGGTCTATCGTTTTAGGTATGTACGCTTACTATTGTTAGGCAGTGGTGCTATAGTTGGTGATGAGCTTCCTGGGCGCACAGTTTTAGGGAACAATAACGTTATAGGACATCATGCCGTGATTGGTGTTAAATGTCAAGATATGAAATACAAGGTTGGTTTCTATTTTTACTCCTTTTTATTAATTACTGATGATATGTAGACACATGGGAAATTAGGCTTATTTTAGTGGAATTTAGTAGGTCAAATGGCGTCAACATGAAATTGCTGGATTCGTAAGAAAGCAGAATGCTCTGTACATTTTCCTCAGGAGTTGCTTGGTCATATACTTAAAACATACTTGTATTTTTCTCAATCATGATTGTTCAACCTGCAACATTTTGCTTGAACTGTTTGAATGCTGTGCGCAATTTTACTTGGTGGAAAAATAACTTTACCTTTGATGTTAAGAATGTCTTTCTTTCTCAACTGAACTGAAACATATTTGCTTCTTTAGAAAGTTTTCCTGACATTGCCTTTGCTGTTATGGTTCCTTGTCTGTCATTCTTTTGCTCATCTTAGTTGGGAGATGAATGCTTTCTTGACATTGGGGACAACAATGAGATCAGGGAACACACTTCAATTCACCGATCTTCAAAATCAACTGTTAAAACGGTATGGTTATGCATAATGGTGTCATATTTAGTCTCATTGGTCCAATTATCTGAAGTTTAGATTTGTTTGTATTCCAGCTAACATTGTTCTTTCAGGTTATTGGTGGTAACAATCTGATAATGGGATCTTGTCACATTGCCCATGACTGCAAGATTGGCAACAACAACATATTTGCCAATAATACTCTACTAGCTGGTCATGTTGTTGTCGAAGTAAGCACCTATTGTGTTGCATAATTGTTGGGGTTTTATGGGTTGATGATATTAATCTCTAGTTCTCTCCTGAATAACGATCTGGTTAGAAGTTGATTCAAGAGCTACCAGTGCAGGACTATACTCACACTGCTGGTGCTATTGTGGTTCATCAATTTTGCCATGTTGGTTCCTTCTCTTTCATCGGTGGAGGATCTGTGGTACCATCTTTTCGTTCTTTTACAGCTCCAAGTTATGACTTTTTGTAATTTGATGTTATTTTATAAGCAATCCATTTAGGATCTTAGTGTCTGAGATGGACGTGACATTAGACATGTCTGATCATTGATGATGATGATTCCTGGCTTGTCAATGCTGCTAATATACGCTAGAACACGTCCTTGTTAGTTACGGTTTTGATATGAGAACCATCAAAGGGGGAAATATGACTTCAATTACATTTGCACATGCCTGAAGGTTTCACAAGATGTTCCAAGGTACATGATGGTAGCAGGAGAAAGAGCTGAGCTTCGCGGTCTGAATTTAGAGGGTCTTCGCCGCCATGGGTTCTCAACAGTAGAGGTTGGTGTCAAAAGAAACCTTATGTGCTGACAATATCATGAATAAAATCAACCAATAGTTTCCGATTATGTTTTGAAAAGAACATATTTACAGATAACTTTTAACTTTTAAAAGCTGTATTCAAAAGCTTCTGGTTGTGAGTGTAAGTCTTTATATTTGGGCTTAGTAGCTCCTTTTTGAACTCTTATTCCATATTTGGGGTTTCGGTGAACTGCAGTTTGTTGTTGGCAAAGGTCAAGCTTTGTCTGATGGACGTGTATGTTATGGTAGAATCTGATTTTATAGAACATCTTCCGGATAGCTGAAAAATATATTCTCAAGGTTCAGAACAAAAAAAGAAGGGACTTAAAAGCATCCTCTTTAAATTTACTCAAGTTTCAAAGTAATGCAATCATATAATTTCTTATTGTAGTACCCATTGTCTTCTCGCTCATTTCTTTGAAACTGAGTATATATTCCTTTTGCTTGTATTTTCTCAGTATTTTTTACGTTCAACGTTTTAAAACAAATTTTGAAGTCATTTCAACATTTTAAAACAAATTTTGAAGTCATTATTTTAAGATCATCGTTACAGTTGACAATCTTCCATTTACAAATTTCATAGCCAAGTTGGGGAATTGTTAAGCAAGTCATGTCTAAATGAGATTTAGAAATACAATAGGTGCTTTTGATAGGTAATGCTGATAGGGACTAGGAAGTCTTGATGTGGAGGTTCACCGAGAATGGTTGTTCTTTAAGATTCAAGCACAACTAAGGTGTATGATAGAAGTCTAGCTTTATATACTAGAGATAGTGTATATTATTGAATATAATAAAGGTTTTCTACTGCTATTACAGAGGGGATTCTACTGAACACCTCTTCTCCCAGAGCTGTAATGCTCCTCAGAAAGAACACCAGTTCTCTCTGTCTACAGTAGCACTCTTCTCACTCCTTTTTTCCTGAATGCCTCCTCTCTGCCCTCTCTGTGCCTCAAAACTACTCATCCGTACATTCTGTTACAATCCCACCCTTGTGCCAACTCAGCCCCTCGCTAACTAACTAACTCTAACTAATTAACTCATTTCTCTCAGTCCCCTCTTTCTTTCTCCTCGAGTATACTCTCCATATCCTAGGCTTATTTATGTTTCTGTTATTCTCTACCCTTCTTGAAATACCCTCAACATTGGTCCTAACAGTGTATAAGTTATCTGTGCTTTATTTTTTTTGAAGATGTCAGGAATTTTATCTCTAGTTGGACGTTGATATAATCTTGTGCTATTCAAGAAATAACATGGGTGCTGTTTGGTGAATTTAATTGGGATATATTGATCCCTACTCATAGTTTCCTGGGCTTTGGTTGAGCAGTTGAACTGATTTCTTTGGTATAGATAAGGTAATGCTAGTAGGTAGTATAATGAAGATGAACCGATAAAGAAGGGTAAAGTATTGTGAAAATAGGATCCACAATTAGAGAATCTGATGCTTGCTCCTTACATGTTCTTTGATCAAGTCACAGGTTATTTTCTGAATGGAATTTTTTTTTATTACATAAGGATTTTGATGATCAATATTATTTTGTCTTTAGGCACAAATATTATGAGATAATTGATACCCCTAAGCTTAGGCAGGCATTTTTGTTCTACAATCTTTTGTTTTTTTTTCTATGTCGTGTTTGAATGGACTCTATGTGTTATTGCCAAGGATCTAGATCAAGAGCCTGAGGCAAGCTTACAGGAAGATATTCATGCCTGCTGACACTGATTCTGCGAGTTTTGAAGAACGTCTTGCTGAAGTGGTATCACACACCTTCCTCCTCCCCTGTATCTCCTTCTCTCTCTTGCACATCTATTGAGACAAAAGTTAAAGCAAAATAAATTTCACAGGAGGGGAATGAAGAGTTGAACAAGGTTCAGGCTGTACAATCAATGTTGCACTCCCTCCGAAATTCGTTTGCGGAAATGCGCCGTGGCATATGTAAATTTAGGCATTGGAGCGGTTCTTGAAGGCATTCAGTTGTGAGTTCCTGTTCCTCTCCCTTTGGCAGAAGTTCCTTTATCTCGCTATATGCTTTGTTTCATATTTGCTGCATTCGTTATCCACAAGTGATGGTTTGCGTCAGTTTGGAAATAAAAATATAAGCATCTAGAAATGTTTATTTTGTCTTGCAAATTTTGTTTTGTTTGTTTAAGGGTTGGGCATATTCTTTTCAGGTTACCAAGAGAAGCTGAAGGTGACTGAACTTTGGTATGAAACAATTCCAAATGGCTAGGACAATCTGCAAATGGAAACTTGTACTGAAGTCGATGGAGAAATTATACAGAATATGCAGCAGACTATGAATGTTATAAATATTTGAAGCAATTCATTATACCAGCATTTCCTTAAATTACGTACTCTTCATTCAGAATGGGATTGTGTTAATTATAGGAAGTTGGTGGAGGAGTTGATTTAGTACTAGCTTTTCTTATACAAAAGAGCTTAAAGTATAAGAAGAAATAAGAGAGGAAAAATTAAACCGCAAGTCTTAATCCGGTGGAATAAGGATTGAAAATTGAGCAGAAATCAAAGATAAAGAGCTCAAATTTATAGCATGTTTGTCTCCATTTTTATTTTTGATATTTATTTTTGTTTTTAAATTTGGTAAAATAAACCTGATTGTTTGAGTTTTTTATTTCTGTTTTTACCAGTTTTCAAAAGTTATGAAAATTATTAGAAGTAATTTTTTGTTTTTGTTTTTTTAATAATCTGATTTATTATTAACTAAGTACATATTATTTAATATAAATTATCATTAGTGATAAAAACATGACTATATTGAGATTAACAACTATATAACTTTTTGTTTTTATTTGATAGAAACTAAAATAGAAAGTGGAAAATTTAAAGTAGAGCCAAACGGTTTACTAGATTATATTAGAATTTTTTATTAGATAAAAATAGTATTAAATTAATTATATTATTCTATTTTAGATATGTAATCTTAGTTATTTAAAATTTATAAAAATTTTATTAAAACAAGATTTAAATTCGTTAACAATCGTTTTTTTATTTTAGTTTTACAAATTTCTCCATAAATCAGCATGTCAATGATAAGTAGATTAAAATTTTTATACAAACTTAAATTATCCGGTATAGTTTCTTTTTAAGTTTTTTACTTTTTATTATTTGTGTTCTTCACTAAATTTTACTAATTTCAAACTTAAATTTTATCCGTATTAAATATAAATTTTAGTCGTATTAAACTTTGAAAATTTAAGCCTAAATTTTATAAATTAAATCCTAAAAAACTCAGCTATGTCAAAATCTAAAATTTTAGTTTCTAAATTAAAATTCAAATAGACATCTTATTATCAATTTTACACAGTGTAAAAAGTTAATACTTCTCCAATTTGTCCTGCATCACTCTCTCTTCTCACTTTACTACTTGAATTTCATGGTTAATGTTAAATAGTCGAAACTTATTCTCTTCTCCATTACCGAGAAAGATAATGTGGGAGTGGTAGCTGCTTGCTTCCTTCCTTCGGATCAACTTGTTCTTACCAAACCTTCCATGGCCTTATGTTTACTAATATCTCCTACAGTTCACCTTTGATTTTGCCATCCTGGAAGTACAGAATAAAGAAAGGGGGAAACTTCACTTTCACCATGTGTCTACTTTCCTTTTCAGTCGATATCTTGAACTGAAAGAAACCAGAAAATGGCTACCTTCTGCTTGAAAGGAAGAAGCCTAGTGCTTGTACATTGGACACTCTCCTCATTTGTCCTAAAACCAGCTTACCATTTCTTTATGGTTTAACATCCTGTCGTGTAATTACTTTACGTTAATTGGTTGCTTTGTCGGTAAAAGAGCTACTGATCAATAACTACGATATAAAATGCTATGCAAACACAAGGGCCACAGAAATATAGAAAGTCGATCAGTGATCAGCTCCTGCAGGCCCTATTTGGTGGAGTCACAAACCATTTATCGAATTCTTAAATATTGCTTTTGTTTTTGATAAGCAACACTTAGCAAACACGGGAAAAAATGGTATTTTCCTTCTCTTTTTGCAAACTTGGAATCAAGTTACATAATTTCCGTGCATATCGCATGCTAGTTTATACGAATTATGGTATTTACTGTACTTTCCACGGAAAAGTTAAAAGCTGATCCATAGAAGCAATGAAGATCAGTGCTTTTCAGTCGACCAAACATCGAAAAACAGCACTTTATGGGCATGATGGATGATGATTCCTCTAAAGCTCGCATCTTTTGGATCACTTTGGGGGCCAAGTGTCAGAAAGATTTGGTATATGCTGAATCATCAAAATCTTCATAGAATATGTAATTATTGGCAATAAGTCTCAAATAAAAGATCTTTTTTTTTGAGTTGAGATCTTTTGTTTAATATTATGATGTTTTATTTTGTCCAATAAATCTCAGTCGTTTATTTATATGAATTCTGTGTAAATAAATCTCAGTCGTTTATTTATATGAATTCTGTGTAAATTTCGCGTAGACCCCGCGTGAATCCCACAAAATAAATAGTTGAGATTTTATGGACATAATAAGACAGGGTAATATTAGACAGAGGATCTGTTCCCCATTTTCTGACGGGTATTTTTCTTTTGCACACGTTGTGTCAGCCCTATTTCTAGAACCGATCACTGTTCACACATTCGTGCATTCAATAGTCGTGTGTTATCTTAATTACTATATTGGCGTGGAAAGTGTTTTAGCGGAAAAACAAAAAGGAACCATGAAACAGGTGGATTGATTATTCTTATTTCTTAGTAATAAGACTAGAAACTATGAAAATGGAAGTCAAACTATGTTATTCTAGATTACAAATATTGTCAAACGATTCCCAAGCTCAAACCCCTGTCTCTTGACCCACATCCAAGAAGAGTAAAAGCAAGCCTTATGAGATATTCATGCTATAAATAGCTTTAGTTGGTCAGTGTGAGCTCAAGATCATAAATATTCCAGTCTCACATAGTGATCACTATAACAGAATATCCTACTGATTGCTTTGTTAACCATTTTGTTTTTTTTAATATCTAATTAATCATAGTTAAAGGGGGTGTCTAATTAATCAATTTTGTAAAGTTGAGATACATATGAATGTCATTGGTGAGTAAGTCCATTATCTTCAAATCTTAAGCTAGTTGGATTCCTAACTAAAAGAATAATATCTTTTACACTTGAATAAAAAATAAGACACATATGTAGAATTGGTAACTCTACAGTATCATTAATGATACAGTTTATATATCTCATAAAATCATATATTTGGCCACGTTTTTGATAATTTATTTTTTCCAAGAAATTAACCTAACATTCTAATTCTTGGTTTCTAGAATAAGGAATTCCCAATGTAGGGTAAAACTTACTTGATGTTACATTCAAATCCATATTCTTCTTCTTATAAGAATTTCTCACCAGATCTTTAATAGTCCTAGTGAATTTTTCTATGAAATCGCTCCTGGTTTGTGTGTAAACACCAACTTAGACTCAGCAACTTAGTTTCTTTATCGTCTTTTACTTTTCTTTTCTTTTTTTCTGTCTAGAAGTTTTACCTTCAAATTTTACTACAAAAGTTTAAAATATTAATTTACACAATTAATATTTTAATTTTGTAAAATACAAGAAGATAATCTTAGAGCAACTGGTAAAAGTTGAGAAGGCTGAGTATATCGATGACTTTTTTGTAATTTTCTTAATATTTCTATTTACTATATAATTAAAATGTAAAATAATTTAATCAGTTTTTAATTTATGTTTGATTGTTTCTTTATCATTAAATAACATTAAAAATGATATGTTAGTGTACTAAAAATTGTTAATCCTTAACATAGTCAAGTTTTTCGAATATTAAACAGAGATTAAAAACATTTACAACAGTGTTTTATATTTATGGAAAACAAAGTTCCTGGTGGTTTCAAAATATGTTCAACAGTAATTGAGTTTAATATTATAAGATCAAATGATCAATTAATGTACTGGTTCCCTCAAACTCTCTTACCATTCAATTCCTCAGCAAAACATGAAGTATGAACAATCTGACTACTTGGACTCAACAATAAGTCATAAGTTGAAGTTGTAAGTAGCCAAATGAAAACATTTATTTAGGACTTCATGTGGTGTGGGTCAATTATTTGTTAAGTCTGAGCAGGCTGAAGGGGTTATTGACAATTCATGTCAATGGACTTCGTAGGTTTATTGACCTCAGCCAACATTGTTCTAACCAGAAAATTGGTCAGGTCTGATGACTTGTTCACATGTCTAATGTCATCAAGAATGATCTTTAAATAAGGTAACATATTCGTGCTTCCCTTCTTCACAAATTGAAGAGAATGTGTAGATAGCAATATTTGTCTTACTTTTATATAATGCCGTACTTGTAAAAATATCCCCCAAAATCCAATCATCGTCTCCTGGTGTGCGTTCATTTTCATGAACCCACCCTCAGCACCATCATCATATAAACCACCAAACTAGCAACTACACTTGGTTACTCGATTGCTCTCTCTCTCTCTCTCTCTATCTCTGTCTCTCATTGATGGGTTTGTTATTATATCAACAGTGGATGTAAGTTTAAGAGAATAAGGTGAGGTGAGGATTTGTCTGGGTGAAAATGGGCAGGAAGTGCTCACATTGTGGGAACATGGGCCATAATTCAAGGACTTGCAGCTCTTCCAGAGGGAATAAAATTATTGGTGGAGGACTCAGGCTTTTCGGAGTGCAACTGCAGCTTGACTTCTCTTCAATCTCTTCACTTCCCATCAAGAAGAGTTTTAGCGTGGATTCCCTGTCGGCTTCTTCTTCTTCTTCTTTATGTTCATCTCTAGTTTCCATTGACGAGAATTCTGACAAAACATCTGTTAGTCTTGGTTATCTGTCTGATGGTCTCGTTGGACGCGAACAGGAGAGAAAGAAGGGTGAGTTCTCATCATCCATAAATATATATATATATAGATGCTGAATTTTCGTGCTCTAAATTTTCATCAAAAGCAACATTTTTCTTCTTTTCTTCCTTTTTGTTTTCTGGGATTTGATTTAGGATTTAATCTATTTTCAAAGCTCATAATTTTTTTTCATGGTTTGTTCAATAATCTTGCATTCAACAGTTGGGCTTATTGCTACATGTCATGCTTCTAGAAGTTCTTCCCATTAGATATTTCAACTGGTTTTCTTCAACTATGAACAAAATTGCACAACAAAATTCAATTAGATCCTCTCCAGAGCTCACCTTGTTGCTGTTTTGTACTAATTTACTAATCGGGTGATTAAATTAGGAGTTCCCTGGACGGAAGAAGAGCATAGAGCATTCTTAATTGGGCTTGAAAAGCTTGGAAAAGGAGATTGGAGAGGCATCTCCAGGCATTTTGTGACTACCAGAACTCCAACACAAGTTGCTAGTCATGCTCAAAAGTATTTCCTTCGCCGGGTTAATCCTAACAAGAAGAAGCGACGTTCTAGTCTCTTTGACATGGTAATCGATTAAGCCACTCCTAGATAGAAACTAAGAATCATTATATGTCCATTGGGTCATTTAGATTAATCTCCTAGCCTAGGCCTATAATCAATATTCTAAAATTCTAAGCTTTTCTTGGTTTTCTGGACATATAGGTTAATTATCCTACTTCCAAGAATCCCAGAAATCCTGTACCTAATCCATATTTTCGGACAACTAGTTCTCAGTACGCAAGAACAAGCCATCAGACAGGTCTGACCACGCTGGGTTTAAGTTCCTCTGAGCAAAGGGTCAAACAAGATATCCATGGAGCTGACATTCCTCAGTTAGGTTCTGGTCATCTTCGATCCATGGGATTTTCGCAAGCAAATGAAGCTAATGATCTGCTGTCAAAAAAACCAACGTCTTCAACTAGTGTAGCACCTGATTTGGAGCTCACTCTCGCCGGTCCGACATCTTGGGAAGGAAGAAACAAACCAACATCGACTTCGCTTCTGACCAGACCTATCAGAGTTACGTAACTGCATCTATAGAAAACCCCATGTTGAAGAGAAATTATCAAGTGAAAGATCAGGTACGTGTATAGAGAATTGGTTTCATCTCTATCAAACTGATTAAAAGTTTCTTCTTGACAGTGGCAACTACGTTGATAATGCATTTATAGAGTTAGGATAACTTTTGTTAGCAAATAGCTACTGCTCTCAATGTTGGATACAAATGATATTGCAATCCAAGGTCTCAGGCGCTCAATAAAGATTTAAGAATGGATGGTCTCTATGTTTCCTCTTCAAGGAAATGATTATCTAATAATACAGTCGTTGACTGATCTAATCTCTTTTATAATCATTTCAAAAATTTTAAAACAATATAAAACTTATTTAAAACACTTAAACATGTTTACACAATAAATAACATGTTTCGTTACTAATTGATTCTTTAATAAATTATATAATTAAAAAAATAACTCACTCAAATTCATATTCAACACAAATTATTTTATATCTTATTTTGCTAATATGTTTGAATAATCAAGAAACATGATATAATAATATAAAACTTATTTGGAAGTCTATCTAAAAATCTTGATTAAATAAAATAATTTTATTTATTTATGAAAAAACAATACATAGATTTTCTTTTATTTAAATTAAGTTGGCCATTTATGAATTGACACACATAAAATTTGCATAATCGACTTTGTTCGAGAATATGATATGATGTTGCTTAATATAGGCAAAAAAAATTGATGATGCTCATGATCATCCATCTATGCATGATTAAAAAATAAATGATAATGCTCATGATCATCGATCTATGCATGATTAAAAAATAATCATTTTAAAAAAATTAAATAAAGTATCATATAGATGAAACTATTACTATACATTGTAATGAGTTCTAGACTAGACGCCATTGCTCTTAAGGAAAATTAGTTACACAAAGCAAATCTCGAAAAATAACCTTAGTATGAAAATGCACAAATTACAAGCCCTACATGTTATTCATATATGTAGTCAAAAGCTCTTGTAATTGTTTAGTATAGATGCAAGCTTTGATACTATTAATAATTTTATCAGCAAATTGGTATTTTTCTATCTTCTTATCAATAAACCGTCTACAGTTCTGTTTTTTTTTATATGATATAAATGGCAATCATAAATGCTGCTTTGAAGAGATAAGTATTGGGTTTCCTCCTTGTCGATTTATCAATGATCCAATTTAATATTTGCTCCCAATATAACCACAAAAATTACAAGGTGGCGTTCAAGTTTCTACTCCAGATAACCTTAATATAGGAACATTGGAAGAATAAATGATCCCTATCCTCATCAGCTATAGTACATAATAAACAAGTTGTATCAGTATTTTTATACTAGTCTGAAGTCTATTCTTGATTGCCAACAAGAGATGAATGAAAAAAATATCATTCCATAAATTTAAACACTCTATTCATAATTAAAAAATCATCCTTCAATAACTTTCGACAATCGTTGCTATTTTTAAATATACAGAGCTAATCACAATGTTATATCGACAAGTTTCTCCACTATCTTCAATAAATATTTTAATTGATAACTTTCCACGCGAATTGTGGTGTACTTACACACACATATGTATGTTTATGTAGAGTGCTAGACTCATATCTACGTACTTCACTCAATGCAGCGAGTGTTTTTTTTTTGGAAATTTAAAATAATTAAATTACTCAATCAATAAATCTACACTGTACAATCCTTCTAAAAGGAAAAACCAAACACAGAATCGATGTAACCACCAACCTCTCTGCAAAGATCAGCCCAAAAACAACTACTATACTCTAAATATGCCAACGCCATCTCATTTCCAAGCTAATAACCTCATGCTGTCCAGTAACAAT
>JANIPM010000232.1:20007846-20020743 GCA_027478405.1 Erythroxylum cassinoides
ATCCCATGGAATCAGCACTGCGTCATCACGAAAGTAGCGTGTTGTAGCATAAGTTTCACAAGTATTGACATCGGTTGTAGCATGTAAGAGGCTTCGGAATCAACAAGGACTAAGGGAGTAACTTGCTGCTCAACTTGTTCAACACAGTTTGTAAACAACAAAATATGGAACATCCAATGAAACCGAGTGGAATCCAGTAACTCGAGCTAATATGTTACCGTACTGTGTTTATCCATTAAATCCATCACTTCCCCTTCTCTTGAATTAAGCAACAAGACACCCAAATTAGAAATTTTGTTGAGAAGATCAGCGGTAATGTCTTTGCAACAGGTTGGTTGAGTTTGTTCAACACCTTCTCTTGTACAGTTCTTAAGCATGGCTTGTCGTGTAACAAATTGAGGCCCGTCTGTTATCTTGGAAGCAAAAAGCCAACGCATAGCCTTGCATCCGTACTCGATAAGTTGCCGAATGGGCAGATCGATAACCTTATTAGGGATTATCCATGGAGCATTGTCACCAAAGTCGTTGAAGTACCAAGACATAAGATCTCGAACGGAACCCGTACAAACATCCTCCAAATGATGCAACAACAGATCAAACTCGTCAGCAAAAATTACTTCAGTAGATTGCGGGCTACAAACTAATTGCAACCTGAAAAACTTAGCTAGCACTGTGAGTCATTGCAAATGCTTGAGTCCATTGAACTCATCAGACTGAGCTAGTGGTAATAAAAACAAATGCACTGGGAAATACCCAAAAACTTGAACTGTTAGCAACATTGAATCACCCTTGTGCAATATGACATGCTTTCTTGATAGATACGAAAAATCCCCAATAGTAAATTGTTTCTTCTTAGTCATGTAACTCACAGCAGCCATAGGCTTACCAAGGTGGAGCTCAAATGACCATAGTATAACATTGCTTGGATCAGAAAAGATTTTTAATTGACATTCAAGCAATAGTGGTGCAGCAACAACGAAAATGCCAGGATCAAAAAACTTAGATTAGACCAAAGCCTGAATTAGTAATCTCATATACTTCAACTTCGACTTCATCTTGACTGTCTATAGAAAAAACCTTGCCTACAGGGTGCAAAACGTGACGCACATGCCCAATGCGAGATGCGAGACCAAGTAGAAGAGCATGAGAAACATACCGTCCTCCTGGATCAAAATATATAAAAGTCTCACGAGCAAAGTACTCACCAATCGAGCCACCGTAATACACATTCACCAACACTAGCTGATCATATGGTGATCGGACTCCATTACACCTTTCGTTGGAATCCACAATACAAGTACCCAACAATAAAATAGTGGCCTCTTCAGCCTCATTCAAGATAAATTCTATAGCATTATTCATGAGAATATCAGCAGCATTGTGAAAATAAACAACACGGAATCGATGCGCAATCAACCCATTTGCATTTAGTTTGAGCTTGGAAATACCCGGATCAAAAAAACTGATGTTCAGCGAGACCGGAAGTTGATTGCAGCAACCACCGAAATGGTGACTTCGAAACCAAAAATGGCCTTTGCAGCTCGAGGCAGTGAAGGGATCCCACATACTCATCAAGCAAGCAGGAATCGCACTCGAAGCTGTCTCTTGAGACTGCATGTGATTGTCTTCAACACCGTGTGGTTCAGGGACCGCCTCAAACTCCACGGCTTGAGTGATTTCCTGCGCCGGCATTTCATCGAACACCTCGACTACAACAACCAAACCATAAACACCATCTAAAGTCGCTGGGGTAATGGTTTCCATTCGATCTGGCATGTGATCGAAAACTTCAGCTTCAACAATGTCGTGTGAGTCTGAAACATCATCGACGAGCTCAGATCCATCGTTCTCGCTAATCCCAAACACACACGTTGCATCAGAGGGTGTCTTGAGCATTGCCTCGAACACTTGATCTGCGCCTGGTACACATTCTGGTTTTATCACTTGAGCGCACCAAGGTTGCTCGTGTCGTTCTCACATGAAGTCCAGAAGCTTGTCGGTCCCTCGAGAACATAAGGAATCTCACTCAGTGGATTTTGGTTCAGACGTGAAGTGAGTTGATCCAAAATCTGTCGAAGAAGACGAGTATTCTCTGCAGCCAAAGAAGTGATTGAAGAGAACTCTCAGTGTAAATCATTTGGCCGAAAACGGAGAAGAAGAGCTCTCGTGAAGGCATCCCAACCACCTAACTGATGATGTCGGAACATCCAGTTGTACCAATAAGCGGCGTCGTTGTCAAAATAAAAGGAGGAGATGAGCACACGATCCTCCTCACGGATCTGATAAAAATCAAAATAACAACTAGCTTGCAACACCCACCGATCGGGATGGAGACCGGAGAAGCGAGCCATGTTCAAAGGAGTATTGGGTTCCGTCATCTGAACGGAAGCTCAATGAAAGCACCAATGTAATGAACCGTTATTACAAAGGCAATGAAACAGTAACCAACATAAGCAAAGTTCAAGGGTGTATTTCTGGAAATTGAAACAATGTTTACATATTCTGGAAATTGAAAATGAACTTAAGAAGAAGAAGAAGAAAAGGGAAACAGGGGAATTAGATGAGAAGAGAAATAGAGAGAACGGGGGATGAGAAGGAGACTTCAATTTGCTTAAAAATTTCGATAACAGATTATGCTAATTTCCCCTAACTATAAAGCAAGTGGTTGCTCAGTTCACTCGGCTCAGCTCGATCAATGGGCTTTCGACCCTATTCATAACGCCTATCCTCATCAGCTATAGTACATAATAAACAAGTTGTATCAGTATTTTTATACTAGTTTGAAGTCTATTCTTGATTGCCAACAAGAGATGAATGAAAAAAAATATCATTCCATAAATTTAAACACTCTGTTCATAATTGAAAAATCATCCTTCAATAACTTTGGACAACCGTTGATATTTTAAAATATATAGAGCTAATCACAATGTTCTATCGACAAGTTTCTCCACTATCTTTAATAAATATTTTAATTGATAACTTTCCATGCGAATTGTGGTGTACTTACACACACATATGTATGTGTATGTAGAGTGCTAGACTCATATCTACGTACTTCACTCAATGCAGCGAGTGTTGGCCAAAGGAATGCACTTTTTACATGAAAAACATATGAAAATATTTGATGCAGCAGAGTAAATACATAGATATAGACATTTATGCACTAATTTGTGCTCTCACAAGGAACGGGACCATTGTGCCACTACCATTGTCTTCTCTCCGTTAATGATCCATGGTGAAAATTTGAAAATGGGGCCTACTTCTCTGGTCCTAATTTTCAAGAGAAAACGATTGCTTAGCCGTAGTTCTTTCTGGAGACACAAGTGGATCATTCCAGCTATATTTATGTTCATCTTCAAATCTCTATCTATCTATATGTGTATGTATGCCCTAAGCTTTGATTTAATCCACATTCTAAGGAAATAAATAAAGTTAACTTCATGGAAGATGATGTAGTACATGTTCTACTTGTTCCTATGACATGAAAACATAATGCAAATTCCATGTGCAAACACCTATATATCAAAGAAGTTCTAAGATGTAGAAATCAATGATTAGAAAAAGGAGAGACAGATTAAGTTGAAAGGTTATTGATGTTTAATTATATTCTAAACCAATTATTATGCGGTAGAACAACACTATAATAAACAAATGAAATAGGCATTGGGTTGTTCGACGGTGAAGCTTTTACATTTATGAAAACTTTATTGTTCTTTGTAAACTTGAAGGGACCAGTAACTTGGACTGGTCTAATTTTGTCATCTTATAGGCACAAAATAAACTAGTACAAGCAATATCATGCCAAAGTTGTAATGTGAGATTGGAACATCTCCTTGAAGATAAGGAAGTGTACAACTATTCATCAATTGTTCGTAAGCTTCTATTAACACTAGTCATTGCATCCTCATGAAAATTATGCATTGTCCACTAATATGCTATTTAATACCTTATCTTATACTTGTTGGTTAATTAGGGAGCCACTGAAAAGATATAGGCAAGAAGTGGGGGCGGGAGGTTGACCTCTTATGGTGGGTTGGACATTAGAGTAAAAGAACAAAAGAAGAACGAATTCAGGGATTCTATACTTACACTTCAATACGTATAACATCCTTCTCAACAATATTGTCTGCTTGAATCCATATGATTGGTCATATTTATGATCACTTTTCAGCTAAAGTGACCTTTCAGCCAAATTGCACATCTTCTTTGCCAGTTGTTGGTCTCAGTGAGGTGTCTACATTCTTCTATATTGCATGTCTTCTTTACATTACATGTCCATTAGAAGAATACAAAAATCTTGTGAGGATAGGACTTCGTTTCCTATCATAAGTAGCAATCACAATTATCTATAAGTTATCTGATTTCCCTTATTGACCACTCTCTTTTTCTTTTGTAGGAATTCTGTACAACATTATAGGAAACTTTTTTTTTCATCATTACATGATTTGTGAGAATTGATACTTTTAGAATAACTTCCAAATATATATGGACATATGGTTAAAAACTCCCTTCCCTTTTTTTTTGGAATTCTTTAGGTTTATACGTCTTTATCCCTCACTCAACTGATGGCTCTTCCAATATTCAAGCTCTGGAAAGGGTGATATTGTCCATATCAATAGAAGAAAACCAATTAACCACAAAATAAGTCAAATGTCCTAAGTATTGGTCTTGTCAAGATTCTCTTTTCTTTGCGGAAGTGATCGTGTGTTCTGTTAATTATAACCCTCAAAATGTAGTTTATGCCTCCAATGATGAGACAAGGCAAAAGATGCAAGTGACCTATAAGGAACATGAACCCAAATACATACAGTTCCAACAATTCCAGACGTACGAAAACAAAAATTAACAGCTAGAAACGTTGTATCCCTCGAGTAATATTTGATACCTTTCAAGGGGGTGGTCTGATTATTCAATAATGGATGTAAATGATAATGAACCAAACAACAAACCTAGCACTACACAGTCTATGGATATTTACAAGCGATCTAAGATGCTCAACCGCTTGATGACTAATCTACCATGATCATCTGAAATCCTTAGTATCTATAAAATATATAAGAAACTCATCCTAATTTCTTCTTAATTCATTACCGTTCCTAATTTGATCATGACTTTCAAACTTGGTGAAGAAACTAAACACTTTTATAATGTATGCAAGTCCTGAATATTAAATCCTTAGGTGTTAGTTGCCTATGTAGGTATTCATTTACATTACGATCACAGTTTAGTAACTTTCTTCTCTACTAGGTTACAATCTTAACGAAGTATATATTCTGTTGTTGCATTAAGCTAGCTAAATCGTTGATTTATCATACTATTAAGTAATAAAAATAAACCAATCAC
Organism: Erythroxylum cassinoides; assembly: GCA_027478405.1. Classification (NCBI taxonomy): domain Eukaryota; kingdom Viridiplantae; phylum Streptophyta; class Magnoliopsida; order Malpighiales; family Erythroxylaceae; genus Erythroxylum; species Erythroxylum cassinoides. Next base: position 20,013,190 of record JANIPM010000232.1, read on the forward strand.
GTGGATGACTGCAATACGAAGTGACTTCCATGAGAATTCGATATGTAGTTGTTGTTTTTTTTAAAGTTAAAGAATTGTAATTAAACAAAAAGTTCCTTACAAAAACAAAGACAAGTCATACATCTAAATGACAACGTTTAGACAACTCTAAAGACTAACTAAAATGACAACGTGTATGGACTTTACAAGCTTACAGATAACAAACCATAAAGAGCGACTCTTTAGGCAAAAGTGAAAAAAAAGCATAAAAAGCGTCTTTCCTCCCCTCACCCACCCTACCAAATTAGGGTTGGGTGATTGGCGTCGTCTAGAGGATCAATAGTCGATCTGTTTCAGAAGAGCTCACTTCTAGATCATCCTCAACATCTTAGATCAGAGTTTTGTTCGTAGCATTCAGGATCAATAGTCACCTTTGTATAGGAAGGAATCGACTTTCCAAGTATTTTCTTTCTAGTTTGCAATCCCTAATAATCTAAGAACCCGTTTTACATATTAGTTAACTGATTCTCCATGAAGATACTAGACTAGGGTCTAACTATTTCAGATGTGGTAGCATATAACAAATACTTTCTGATTGCTCTTGTTAATACATAGAGTAATTCCTTTTTAGGTCTTGCTTTGTTTTGGAAACGTCTGTAATTCCTCTCTCACCATATCTCCTTGATGGAGAAGGCGAAAGATATAATATAGATATGCTTATTTTGCCTAGAACTCTAATTCAGCTTCAGAAGCCATTCCAATGCTTATGTGAAATTTGAACCTGCATTTGAAATAAGACAAAACTCTTGTATCTTCTCCTATATAAACTGGGAATAGGGACAGAGAAAGAATAGGTGATTCCTAAATTCATCCTCCCTCTCACATAGTACACAGCTAGCATCAGAAGTAATGAAATGCATTATGTCCATTGTGCTTAACTTATTAAGCATAGTGAGCCATAAAAGCATAAAGTGACTAGGCCTGAGAGACTTATGCTAGATGATAGGGGACCAAATCTGCCTATGGTTGTTTTGATTCTGCCACTTTCTGAATCTAGCAATGTTGAAGGTGTTCGGAAGCATCTTGAGACATTGGAATATGCCCTTCTCTAGATCTGGTTGATAGTTTGGAGTAAGATACTGCAATTCTGATGAAATATTCCATTATCCCCTTAGTAAGGTAGAGTTAACCTTTATGTTGATAGAAAATCCACTCCATATCTGAAGAGCTTGAGGATATCTAATTAGAGGGCCCTTGTCAGTCCAATTATCAAACCATAAATAAGACTTTTCTCTATTTCCCACCCTACAATTCACCAGAGGTTTTAAGATAGGTCTTAGCTTCAACAGTTGGTTCAAGGGCAAAGAGAAGGAAAGTTTTATCAGTAAGCCCAAAGGCTAGTTCCTTTTAGGATATAACTATGAAACCACGTGTCCATAGAGACTTCTTTCCAATAGAACATTCCACAGATTTTTTTATTAAAGCTTAATTATTAAACGAGGCAATAGGAATCAATCCTAATCCCTTTTCTTCTTTCCTTTTACAAATTTCAAACCATTTAACCTTGGCAAAGTGGCTATATGAATTTAAATTTCTCCAAAGAAATCTTATGAAAAGCTTCTCAATTTTGTTGAGGGCCAGTAAACATAAAGAGAGTTTATGATCAATTTGATGAGTTGAAGCCCTCCACCAAAAGAGAGGACCTTTTTAGACCACATACCTAATCTTCTCTGTATTTTTTCTATAAATGAAAAACATTCAGTAAATTGAATTCTTTTCATAGAAATAGGAAGTCCCAGATAAGTCAAAGGAGCAGGTTTCCTCTTCATTCCTGTCATTTCAGAGATATTGTTTTCCATCATATTAGCATTAGCAACTAGGATGTACTAGCTCTTACTAAGATAAATCTCCAGACTTGAAAGTTCTTTGAATACAGACAGTGTTGACATGAGTAATTGAATAGACTTCCCATGAGCCTTAGAAAAAAAAACAAGTCATCCATAAAACATAGATTGATTATCCCTACTCTCTTGCATTTACTATGAAATCTGAAGTCTTTGCTTTTGCCTACCTTATGTTGGATCAATTGACTTATGACTTCCATGCCTATGATGAATAGATAAGGGGAGATTGGATTTCCTTGCCTTAAACCTCTTGCACTCTTAAAGATATCAATAGGTGTATCATTAACGAGGATAGAGTACGTAGGAGTGGTAATACAAACCTCTACCCATCTAACAAACTCACTAGGAAAACCCAATAGTCGTAAGGTTTGAAGGATAAAATTCCATTTCACATGATCAAAGGTTTTCTTAAAGTCAACTTTAATGATACAATTTGGAGGGTTGTTCTTCCTTTAATACCCTTTCATTAGCTCATGGACTATAGAAATGTTATTCCCAATTCTTCTACCATGTAGAAAAGCTCTTTGATTATCATAGATCAACGATTCCAACACTAATTTTAGCCTGTTTGCTAAGATCTTTGAAATAACCTTATAATGGAAATTAGTGCATGCAATAGGCCTATAGTCATCCAATGAAGCAGCACAATTAGACTTAGGGATCAAACAAATATAGGTTTTATTGGTCTCCCTTAGAAGAACCCCCTAAAGAAGAATTCTAGAATAGCTTTTTTAATTATAGGATCAGTTTCTTGCCATGTTTTTTGAAAGAAAAAACCATTGAATCGATCAAGTGCAAGAGATTTATTAGGGTGCATTTGAAACATAACCTCCTCTATTTCCTTATCTTCGACTGGTTCAATGAGGTTGATGCTTGTTGGTGGGATAACTTAATATGAATAAAGGAGCAAAGAGAGACATAATTTATTTACGATCGAGTAGAGCCATAGAAACTCTTAAAATATCTCTCAGCTTCCTTTAAAAGTTATTTTTGCTGGGAAATTTCCTCACCATTCTACAATTTAAGGAAGCTGATTCTATTTGCGTTCCTTCTGGATAATATTGAGTTGAAAAAAATTTAGAACACTTTTCACCAACTTTTAGCTAATTAACCTTATTCCTTTGTTCCAATAGACTGTCATGATCCCTGACTTTAGATAAGTAAGACATTAGAAGAGACTTCTCTGAGCTTAGCAAGATGGGGTTGCAGGGTCCAACTCTAACTCCTGTTGTATCTTCTATAGATTTTTCTTAGCTTTTGTAACGACTTGCTATGTGGAAGAAGATCTTCTACTCATTAGAGATTTCATCTCCATTTTGATAGTCTTTAGCTTTTGATTACAGATAAATTGACCTGTTCCTTCCACTAAAACCTCCAAGCCCTTTTTAAAAGCATTAGTGAACCCATCATCATCTATCAACAAGTTGTTAGACCTGAAAAGACCTCTTCTAACATGGTGTTGGATGAGGTTCTCTATCCTTATAGGAGTGTGATATGAAAATAGAGGGTCAAGAAAAGTAGCTACACTATTAGAAAATTGTGTAATCCAATCCTTGTTCACAAATGTTCGATCCAGTTTTTTCCTCAAAGCCTATCTTCCATACTGCTTATTACTGTAGGTGTAAAAGTGACCCTGCGTCTTTAAGTCAAAATTTTCAATTTTGTCTACACAATCGCTAAAATCAGCTGAGAAGTTTCTCTCGTGCTATAATTCCCATCGACTTTAATTCTATATAAAGCAGAATTGAAATCACCACATAATAGCCAATGACTGTTTACAAGCTTTTGGAAGTCTAGTAAGCTATCACATAAGAGTTTCCTTTGAAAAATATGATTAGCACCATAGATAAATGAGGTAAAGAAGTCAACATTTACCCGAAGAAGTTTACATTTCAGTTGGATGGCTTGTATCTCCATAGCAAAAGCATAGACATCTACCAAAGAAAGATTATACCCGATGATAATTCTCTCATACCTATGAGTTTGATGGTTGGAGATGAATTTCCATCTAGAGCCCAACTTATTCAACAGCTCAAAATTCTCATTTTCAATTTTAGTTTTAAAAAGAACAAAATCCATGGATTTGTATTATAGGCAAAATCCCTTAAAGTTGAAAGCTTTTTAGGGAAGTAAATCCCCCTCACATCCCATGCTATTATTTTCATTATCAAAAAATTTTGTTTTTGGGGCTCTTCCCTTTGCCCCTATTGGATTTCTTTTTTGTGACTGTCAAAAATTCCCCAATTATGGGATCATCCTCCTTATTCTCCACTGAAGTACAACAACTACTTTCCATATGGACTAATGACAACTACTTTCCATATGGACCAAACCCATTAGATTTGTCATTAAGGTTTATAGAAAGTTCATCCACCCTCCTATCCTCACCTATCTCATTATCTTCTACTTCAGTAAGCTCCTCTATTGTTTTTCCCCTAGCAATATCTTCGACAGTAACTTCTTTTCCGCCCTCAACTACTACTCCTTTCCCATCACTTGTTTTAGAATTTTCTTCGGAATCATTAGTGTTGTTGCTCAGATTGACCAATTGTTCCTTCTCTAAGTTAGTAATCCCTTCTCCCATTAGCTTGTCATAATCCCCCTTTTGAAAAATTTTGCTTGTGGGTATCAATATTTTACCTTAAGAAGCAAGTGAAGGCTTCCATTGGTATTGCACAAACACATTGTCTTCATAAAGGGATCCGTCAAGCCTCAATCTCATAATGGGAATAGTTTCTGATAAACCATTGGGTAAATCCATGTGAATACATATTCTAGCATATCCCAGCCTCTTCCTATTTGTTGTATTATCATCCAAACATAGAAGTTTTCTTAGGAAGCTAGCTATCATACTCAATCCTTTTGGTATCCAATATTCAAGAGGAACATTATAGAGATTTACCCAAATTCAAACCGACCTCTTTTCCTTGCAATCAATTTGAAAACCTGGCTACTTAGGCAACAAGAATAGTAGGAAATTTACCACATGCCAGGATCCTTCTTCTACAACCTTTGACGCTTGAGCTTCGGAAGCAAATGTGAATAATATATATTTGTCGTTTGCTATTAGTGCCTGGATAAAACCTTTATTTTTTCATGTTGATTGAGCTCATTTTTGAAGTACAGGAAAAGCATGTCTTTTGTCCCAAAAAACCCCATAAAAGAGTTCTCTCAAGACTTGACACCCTTCTGCAGGATATCCATATCAGGGGAGACAATGACACGCCATCTTCAGTCTTAGGATGGTAGAAATGAAGAGAGAGTTATGTGTAGGAGCCTCCCACCACTTGTTTCTAAGTTTTCCTATCGCCGAAGGAGTTAAAGAAGAGGGAGGTAAGGTATAGATATTGGCCAAAGAGGGTTGAGAGGGTTGAGAGAGTGATACAGCTAGGGGTTGCGGCATTATAAAGATTGGAGTAATGGAGGAAGAGGATCACTAGCTACAAGTGAGGCTGAGGCAGAGGGTAGAAGAGGAAAATCCTCCTCATGACTGATTTGTTTTGTAGTGAAATTGGGTGTCTACATTGTCTGAACGGAGAGCCGCCCTGTCAAGTAACTAACTAGAGAAATGACAGGGACTAAAAAAGGATGAGAAAAATGGGCAAGAGGGGGCAAAAGAGGACAAAAGACCTTAATACCTTTGCCATAAGGCAATGGAATATTCAATTATGAAGAAGAGACTTAGGGGTGTGCGAGGGAGTATTGAAGAGTTTGTGTCAATAAAGAATGTTAAGGTAAATGCCCTTGCATCGGATACCGGTTGAATTTAATAGCCCCAAAAATAGTAACGAAAATAAAGATAGACAAAATAAAATAGGACAGAACACAAAGATTTACGAGGTTCGGTCAATATGACCTACGTCTATGACTGGAGGGTGAGCAATTTTACTAATTTGTAGAGAATGTATACAAGTACAAAGGCTGAAACTAAAAGCTTTTAAAACTCATCAAATATACAAAAAATAACTGAAGAAAGGATGAGATGTTTTGTGTTGTTTTGATGACTGAAGGAGAGGAAGGAATGGTGTGTTTATGTCTCAAACCATATCTTTTATTTATAGTTGAAGTCCCAAGATTCAGTTCAAAATTTCTTCAATCTATCCACAATCTCAACAATTGACAACAATGTCATACACACAAAGAAAATAATGTATCTATTCTAAACGGTAGCCATCTATTTTTGACTTAGTGGAGGAGGCCAAAGCATGCAACTAATAGCCAACAATTTTTTACTTATTGGAGGGGCCAAGGCATGCAACAATTCATTATAAAATCACAATTTTGTTAACCAGTTGAAATTCGTAAACTTGAATTAATTGAACATATCACTTTATATATAATCTCTTTTATTTGCTATAATTTTATCCTCTTTCATTAATAAATTTGGTTTCATCTTATTCTTTTTATCAATATACACTACAAGAAAAATGTGGTTTCGCGACGAAAATTTAGCGTCGGAACAATTATCATTGGAAATTAGAGATGAAAAGTATATTTTCGTCGTTAAAATTAAGTGATTTAGAGACGGTACTAATAGTCGTCACTAAATTTGGAGGGAATTTGTCGTGGCAAAATTTGCAACGGACTTTAACGACGGAACAATATGTCCGTCGGTAATCACTACAAGTTAGCGACTGGAAATTACCAATGGAAAATATACCGTTGGCAATTAGCGACGGAAAGCATATTTCTATCGCTAAATTTGACATTATAACAAAATAATGATTTTGCAACGAACAAACACCGACCGAATAGAAACTGTTGTTATTTACCGACGGTAAAATATAATTTACTGACGGGAACAATATTGTCAGAAAATAAGCACGGGAATTGATGGAGGGTTAATATTACCGAAGGTATTTACCAACGGAACATTCCGTCGATAAATTAAAATCTATATGATGCCATCTGCTTACGGGAGAACGTTATTAAGTTGAAGAAAACTATTAACCCGTCGTCAGCTCTCCTACTCTTTCCTTCTCCTCCCCTGCTGCGATTTTTTGTCTTCTCCTCTGGTGTGTCTTTGTGAGCTAGTCCTCCGTTGTCATCGGTGTCGTGGAACAATTGTGGTACATCAGAAGGGGTAAGTTTTCTCTCACCATTTGCTATATGTTCTCCTTCCCACCCCTACCTGTAGGTATGTCGTTAATAATGTGAATTTTTTTGGGTTTGTTTGAGTTATTTGTTTGGTATGTTTGTGTCTTTTGTGAATGGGTAACAGCATTTTAGGTTGAAATGTTAGTGTTAGAAGGTTAAGTTCTCAAATTTCTTTAAGAAGTTGGGGTGATTTGTTGATGCATATGAGGTGTTTGATGAAATGCCTATTGTTAGAAATTTTAGTTAATTTGTGAAGATGGAGTTGATTTGTATCAGAAAATGCGTTTATGGGTGATTTGTGAAGTTCAGATGATTTTCAAATCAATTTGGAATAAATATTTGCATGCATATTATATAAATATTTGCATTTTGTTAATTGGTTCTTTTTGTTATACGATATAATTGTTTGGGAATTAGAGCCTTTTTATGTTGCATATGTAAGATTTGTATTTTTTGGGTTATGAAAACTTAAAGAAGTCGTAGGAGACACTTACTCATAACAAAACTTGTTAATAAGGAGGACATATACAAAGTTAATATTAAGTCTTATTTCCATGTCTCATGATATAAAAGA
>JANIPM010000232.1:20097996-20109418 GCA_027478405.1 Erythroxylum cassinoides
ACCCACTTCTATTTTATGGACTTTTGATTTGTTTTGTCTGTTAATGATAACATCTGTTATGAAGTGCATTTTGCCTGTTAATGATAACATCTGTTATGAAGTGCATTTTGCCTGAGTATTAATCTCTGAATGCATGTGAAAAAAAATTGGTTAAATTAGATAAATGATTACTCACTAAACTATAAGCTTAGCACGGTGGATTTGCCCCGTGTAAGTACAGAACAAAGAGATTAAGGACCGGGACAAGTCAACCGCAGTGGCCAAAAGAGTCTGAGTTTTGTATCGCTCGAATATGTATTTTGTTTGGTTTATTTGGGCCTGTACATATGCTTTGGATTTGTTTCTGGAAAGTATAAGATGTATTATATGTGTGTTAAACTTAGATTTTAAAACAATGCATATGTGTAATGTTTGATTTTGTTTGTTATGTCTTGGGTGACATCCATGTATCCTCCCAGGGGGTATTTGGGTGTTACATGTTAAATCCAATTTCTATTAATTATCTATTTACCTAAATTTTGTATATTAAAATTAAAATAGAAAATGAAGTACTTTTAATTTTCTTAAAAAAAGATAATATTAGAGATTTTGTTTTAACGGGATTATTAATTAATGTTGTCGTCATTTGAAACAACTTTTATATTAATAATAAGATTGTATATTATTAGACTTCTTCATAATTAGGTTTAGATTCTTTGTGTCAATTATTATATTTTAATGATCAAAATGATGTCGTTTTATATTTGTGTTTTATAAACACAAATATAAAACGACGTTATTTAAAAATAAAAAGTTGAAGTACACGTCGTTTTATATCTATTTATATGTAAAATGATGTCATTTAAAAATAAAAAGTTGAAGTACCCTATTTTTATGAAGGTATTTCAACTTTGTATAAATAAAATTTAGGTCCTATTTGACAATCAACTGATTACATTAGCTATTAGCTAGCTGATTATATCAACTGATTTGACTAGCGGATTTTATTAGCTGTTTATTAGAGATATTTGATAAAATTAGTTGTTTACTACTCCCTCTGTTTCATAATAAAAGTCGTTTTAGAAACATTTTAATTATTCAAAATAAGTGTCATTGTTGACTTTGTATGCATATTTATAACTTTTCTTCCAAAATTAACCTTTTATTTCTCTCTCATCTTAATTATACAATCACAATTTTAAGACAATTTCTTTCATATGTTAATTATTGTAAATTACCGAGGTGCATATTTAATAAGGATATATTTATAATTTTATTAATTTTTTTAATAAGCGTGTATTTTTCTAAAACGACTTTTATTATAAAACAGAGGGAGTATAATATTACCATCACACCTTCTCACAATGACCGTCGCTTCTTTTAAAATTAAAAGGGTATTCGCACAGCACAAACTATAGCTCTAGTTAGTCTATTCTTTATCCCACCAACTAGAAGTCTTCGCTCTCTGAAGAAGCTAAACTCTTCACCTTATCGATGGCAGTGTCCAATAACATAACAGCGGTTCTAAATTTCGTAGCCTTCCTCTGTTCAATCCCCATAATCGTCTCGGGTATCTGGCTGGCCTCCAAACCCGAAAACGAATGCATCCACATCTTCCGGTGGCCGGTGGTTATCCTTGGAATCCTCATCCTCTTGGTCTCCCTCACGGGCTTCCTTGGAGCCTACTGGTATAAAGAAACACTCTTGGCATTCTATCTCTGCTGCATGGCCATTCTCATCGGACTTCTCTTGATCCTACTGGTTTTCGCGTTCGTTGTAACGAGGTCCGATGGTGGATACGATGTGTTCGGGAGAGGTTACCGAGAGTACAGGCTTGAAGGGTTCTCTTCTTGGATGAAGGATCACATAGTGGACCCCAAGAATTGGGGAAAGATTAGAGCTTGTCTCGCTGAGAGTGAAATTTGTGCCAAGTTGAATCAGAACTATTTCACTGCTGACCAGTTCTTCTCCTCTCATCTCTCTCCTCTCCAGGCAAGTAGTAACTAATCATTTGTTTTGTTTCTGCAAAGACGATTGCTATTAAAAAATTCATTACTTTTCAATTTTCTTTCAAAGGACTAATTTTTCTATCCCGGAAACTCAAAAAGCCTACTTTACGCAAGTTCCCTTTTGCTTTTGGAGCCATGTACCGAAGTGGTCTTATGTCCATAACGAATCTTGGATTGGCAATTTGGTTGAATAACTTTATACAGTCAAGCATTGTGCCTTCTCGAAATTACAGATAAATTCTCACCGGGGGCCGGAATCATAGATTGATATGCATAGACTGTAGCTAGCTAATATCTTGATCTCGTGGGAAGTTTATCTATACTTTGCTTCAACTGTCATAATCTGCCAAGTGTGATACTTGTCTGACATTCAAGTTGTCCGAGAGTGAATGGCATTATTATGACGTAATGGTGGGTAAGGACTTGTAACTATCTGACAGCTAGCTACTAACTTCTCCTAGTTTCCTGATGAGCATCCCTTTAAAGTAGACTTTAGGATGCTACAAGAGAAAACTGGAATGGGCGGTACGAGATAAGAGTGGGGTTGAAATTAGGACTCACTCAGTCACTCTTACTATTGGAAAAAAAAAAAAGTAGGGCCCTTGTAGGATTATCATGTTGAGTTTGCAGTATAAACGAATCTTGTGGTCCATAATCACTTAATAAACTTTACGTGCTGAAAAAAAAAAATCATAATCACATTGACAGTGATATGGTGCGTGGGGCAATTAGGATGTTTTTTAAAGATGGAAATTACATAATGATTGTCGAAAAATGGTGTCAAATAACAACCTGCCAAAATTTCCATAACGTGGAATCACGGGCTTAGACTGTATTAAATTCACCACCTTTCATTATTGACATTATTACATGATATAAAATATAATAAAACTATAAGTTGTGGAGCTTCTATATGGTTGCCAGCTTTGGATACAAGTGACATAAGAAGTTCTTTCTTTCATTTGGAAGGCTCAAGGTCGAGGTTGCTGCTTTTGCTTTCTTACATGTGAAAAAGTAAAAGAACGAGTGAGCAAACTATCGGAGACTTTTCTCCGTATTCCCTTTTTTTTTGACTTATAAGGAAATTAAATCAAAAGGTACTGAATTAAACGAGGGAAAGAGAACAAGTACAACCCCATTCAGATTGCTTTCTTAATGTGATACATTGAAAATTTTTCCATGTTGCAGTCAGGGTGCTGTAAGCCTCCAACAGCATGCGGTTATAGTTACGTGAACCCAACACTGTGGGTAAACCCTGCGAACCCAACAGCAGATCCAGACTGCTACTTATGGAACAACGACCAGAACCAGCTGTGCTACAACTGCAATTCATGCAAAGCTGGTTTGCTAGGGAACTTGAGAGAGGAATGGAGAAAAGCCAATATAATCTTGATAGTGGCAGTGGTGGTGCTCATTTCGGTCTATCTCATTGCCTGCAGTGCCTTCAGGAACGCCCAAACCGAAGGTCTCTTCAGCCGTTACAAGCGTTGATAGGTTTGATTCTGTTGATCACATCTTCCAAACTGCTTTTTCTTCCGTGCAAGTGTCTGTTTCATTGGTGTATGTATATATTCCTTATCTAGTTAGGGAACCGGTTTTGGTGCGTGCAACCATAGCTATCAGCTTTCGAGAATTAGATTCTTGTATTTTAGCTTTACGAATCACTTTGTATTACTTCTGTGGTTCCATAATGTAATACTAACATGTTTACGTAAATACATGGGTGTTCTTTCTTTTCTTATTTTATTTTCCTATAGAAAATTGAATTAAAAGGTACCCATATCACAATATCACCGGCTAGACAGTAAGAACCTTTCCAACTTTGCAAATCTCTGGCATTTATTCGTTCAAGAAAAAAATGATTTTTATAATACATGGCAAGAAGATGAGCATTATAAAAAGATAGCTGGATGATTGTTGGAAACGCGAGCTTTCATGTTGCAAGATTCGTAAGAGTAGTTTAAGGTATGTTTTAATATCCTGACCAATGCTAAAGGCTGCTTTGTAGAATACAATTTTTTTTTGAATTTTATGTATTGAATCAAAGAAATAGGTAATTTGTGTGGATTAAAAATAAATACAACTCAAAATTTATAAGATGTTTTGAGACATCTCTATTTAAAGTACTTAATAAAATGTTTAGATATATTGAAGAAATATCTTTTAATTATTTAGGTAGATATCTAGATATTTTATATAATATTTTAAATTTCGAAATATCTTTAAAATTTTAATGTTGAATATTAAATTATTAATTGTATCTTTGAATATTATAGGTAAGGGTCATCCTCTTTTTTATAATATTGATAAGTTAAGATGAGTGCTAGTTATATGTGAAAGTTCTTTCATTAAAAATTTCTTTTTCATCTTTAAATTGTTACTAAAATGTTCTTATTATAAAGTTTAAAATCTTGTCCTAATTTTCTTCGAATGATGACTCTAAATTTTATTTGTCATTTTTATTAGAGGCCCATCACTTTCCCATAAAGTTAATACCAGAATTTGAATATCCTTATGGTAGAAAATGGTAAGTAGCCCTCTAAGTTTCAAAGTCCTTCAAGGGAGGCTATGATAATTGGAGCATCAAAATGAAGGCTTTGCTTGGAGCATATGATCTTTGGGAGATTGTAGAGAAGGATGAGATTACTTACCTCAACGTCAAAGTATGCCTTGAAGGGTTCAAGAAAGAGAGAAGCTCTCCCCTCATCTTTCAAGTTGAGAATGATGAAGTTTTTCAATTACACTCATCCTCCAATACCTCCAAAATGAGAAAAGCTCCAAGTATCATGTAAAGAATAGGAGAAAGTACAAAAAGGTATAGCCTCAATCTTTAAGAAGTGAATTTAAAGATTTACTTATGAAAGAGAATGAAATTATAAGTGTATTTTGCAAGAGATATAGTCATAATAAAATGATAAAAATTGGGGAAGCCATTACTAACACATGAGTGATGGAGAAAGTTCCACATTCTTTACTTCTAAATTTAAAAATATTGTACTGACCGCTAGAGAAACAAAAGATTTGAAAGCTATGACTATTAAACAACTCAAAGTATCACTTGAAGCATATGAAGAAAGACAAAAGAGGAAGTAAAAGGTCTTGGAGTATGTTCTTCAAACTAAGAACACTTTGAACAAGAAGGAAAGAAACTTTAGCATTTAAAGAGGCTAAAAGTAAGAGATTGTGATGAAGGACGTAGAAGCCAGAGATGATGAGGCCTTAAACCATCTAAAGATAGAGGAGGGGAACAAAGTAATCTATCCAACAATGGATATGGAAGAGGAAGTAAGTCAAGAAATGATAGAGGCTAAAGGCATGAAAAATCTCAAGTTAAATGTTTTAACTGTTACAAACTTGGCCACTTTGCTTCGTAATATAGAAGTACTCCTAAAAATGTTAAAGTGAAAGCATATTATATTGAGGAGAAGTAAGAAGACTCCATTTTATTGTTGTCTTGCAAAGGAGAGAAAGGCATAGAAAAGAGCACTTTGTGTTTAGACACTAGCTTTAGTAACCATATGTGTGGGAGAAAAGATATGATGATAGATATTAATAAGTCCATAAATGGAAATATCACATTTGGAGAGACTTATTAAAGGCAAAGGTAACATCTTAATCTATTTGAAAGATCGAAGGCAATAGTTTATTTCAAATGTATGTTATGTTAGTATGAACAATAATATACTATGCTTAGGTCAACTCTTAGAGAAGGCTATGATATTCGCCTTAAATATCTTTTAATAAGAGATCAAATAAATAAATTGATAATCAAGGTGCCAATGACAAGAAGAAGAATGTTCTTAATTAACATCCTAAATGATATGGAAAAATGTCTTCAACATTGTATTAAAGACCCTTCTTAGCTTTAGGACCTAAGACTTAAGCATATAATTTTAGAGGATTGAAAATATTAAGTACGAAAGAAATGGTGAAAGGATTGCTTTCCTTCAATCATTTGGATTAATTATGTGATGGATTTTTACTTGGAAAGCATTCAAAAACAAAAAGCTTTCCAAAGAAGTCTACTAAAAGAATCAAAGAGCTATTACAACTTGTCCATAATGATATATATGGTCCAACTTGTGCACAAGGATATATGCGGTCAAATTTCACCTTACTCCTTTAGCAAGAATGTATACGTCCTTCTCTTCATTGGTTTTTTTCAAAAAATACGTGGGTATATTTCTTAAAGGAGAATTAAAGGTATTTGTTACCTTTACAAAGTTCAAATTACTTATTGAGAAAGAAAGTTGATAAGAAAATAGGCTTTTAAGATCCAATAGAGGAGGAAAATTCACATAAAGAGACGTTAACAAATTTTATAAATAACATCAAATTCATCATCCTTTAAAGGTCTTAAGATTTTCCCATTAGAATGGAGGAGCAAAAAGGAAAAATAAAACTATTTTTGAAATGGCTCAAAGCATATTGAAAAGCACAAAGATGCATAAGAAGTTTTAGATTGAAATCGTAACATGTACAATCTACTTACCCAACTACTTACCAATAAGTAGTATACAAGGAAGAATATTGCAAGAGGCATAAAGAGGATGGACATGAGAAGCTTGGGTTTGTTAGCTATTATCAAAGTTTAAGAGATTACAAGGTTTACAATCCAAACAATGGAAAATTAGTAATTAATAAAGATGTAAAGTTTGACGAAGATGGACATAAAATTGGGAGGTCCAAGAAAACAATTATAGATTCCTCTCATGGTTGAAGACAAAGAAGAAGAGCATATAATTAGAGAAATCTAAGAGCCCACTACACCTCCCACATCACCAAGGGCATCATCTCATAATAGCTCTCCACCATCATTCTTAAAGAAATAAGGGAGAAGGAAAGAGATTTACAAGACATAATTGAGGCAAAAGCTCATCAAAATGATTTGACTTTATTTTGTCTCCTTGCTAATTATGAACAAATAGGTTTTAAAAAAGTGGCTTAAAAAAAGAAATGGAGAAATGCTACAAATGAGGAGATTAGTGTTATCATAAAAAATAACATATAGGAGTTTACACACTTCCAAAAATGTAAAAGGCAATTGGAGTAAAGTGGGTTTACAAGGCAAAGAAGAATGCTAAAGGAGAAGTAGAAAGATATAAAGTAAGGCTACTAGTAAAAAGTTAATAATGACTAAGTATTTGCATTCGTTACTCGTTTAACAACCCAAAATAAATGGAAGATTCATCAAATGGATGTAAAAGTTAGCCTTTTTGAATGACTTTCTTAATTAGGAAATCTATGTAGAACTAACATTGAGTTATATGGTAAAAGGGTACAAAGATCATGTACTAAAGTTGAAGAAAGCCTTATATAGCTTAAAGCAAGCACTAAGGCATGATATAGTAGAATTAATAAATACTTCCAAGAAACAAACTTTACATAATGCACATATGAACATGACTTCTATGTTAAGAATAAGTATGGAGATAGCTTAATTGTTTGCTTACACGTGAATGATTTGATCTTCACAAGCAACAATCCAAGGTTGACTAAATAATTTAAAGGTATAATAATGAAGGAGTTCAAATAATTGACTATAGTCATATGTCTTACTATCTTAGTATTAAACTAAAGCAAAAAGAGGAAGACATATTCATTTCCGAATAAGGCTATGTAAAGGAAGTGTTAAAAAAGTTCAAGATGGATGAATGCAAGCTTATTAAGACACTTCTTAAATATATAGTCAAATTGTCCTAGCATGAAGAAGAATAAAATATGGAGTTTACACTATTTAATAATCTTGTTGGGAGCTTACATTACTTGACATGTATAAAGTTTGAAAACTTCAATAGAGTTAGAATTATTAACCGCTATATGGAGTCACCTATGACCACATATTTAAATATGACTAAAAGGATCCTCTGCTATATTAAAAATATACTTGATTATGGCTTATTCTACTCTCCATCTAATAAGTTCAAGATTATTGGTTATTTTGATAGTGATGGGTTTGGAAATGTTGATGGTAGAAAAATCACCAATAGTTATACATTTTAGAGATAACAGATTCATAAGTGTCAAACCTTTTGTGATTTGTTTCACTTTAGTGCCAAACCTTTAAAATTTCCAATTAAGATATTAACCTTTGAAAACATTTATAACACAATTTACAATATTTATTCTTTGAGTTTATCATTGATGTAGCTAACACATGGAAAATTTATAGACACATGTACACCTACGTGGTTGACCCATAACCTATAACCTATGAATCATAACCCATAACCCACTAAATTTATATGAAAATAACCCACACTTTATAACTTGAATTTTGACATTTTACATTATAAACATTAGACCTGCTGTTGTCATATGGAAGTTGCTGTCATTTAAAGCCATAACCATTATTTGGTAGAAGCCACTAGAAGTTGATGTCATTTGAAAACAAACCACTCCCATTATTTGGCACACCTTCAAACTCTCAGTTGCTTCTTTATTCATTTGTGGGTTTCATTAGCTCTAGGAATTGATTTCATTCTTTGTTATGACCTTTTTGAGTTTTGTTGTAATTGGCTTTGTCAATGATATCTTAGTCTTATGCATTAAAAATATTTGAATTAATCAGTGCCTGTAGAAATGTGGAAGCCATAACTCTCTAAAGTTATATTTGAGAACTTAATTTTAGTAAAATTGTAACTGTGAATCTAACTTAATGTAACTGTACAAATTTTGCTTTGCAAAATATCTTGACTTCATTATTGACCTTAACTAATTAATATCTTGTAGTTAGCGCATTTGGTGTTTCTTTCATGTAGAAAACTTCATAATATTTCTGGATACAGGCTACTCTTTTTTAAGACATAAACCTACATGTGAGTTTATTTTCCAAATTTTCTATACTGAGAAATTATAACAATGAATAAAACTTCTGCTAAAATTTTAGTATGGTTTCAAAAACATTTTATTATAATCTTTGTATCAATTTTTAATAGTTTTTTAAGATTAGGAAAAGATTTTAATTTTAAAAAGTTATGAAAATGGAGAAAAGCTTGTAATAGTAATCAATCTCATAGTTTTCCTCACCATCTTGATAGTGTGCTTGATGTAAGTATTAATACTAACTTTTAGGCTTTTCTTTTCTTCTTTTAATAAAATTTTAGTAATTGAAATGAAATTATACATATTTGGTTTTTTTGCTAAATTTTATTTTCTATATTAAGTGAATTAAGGACCATTACTATGCTATTTATCAACTACTTGTTATTTCGCAAGATTTCAATTCATGTATGATGGCTCATAGCAAATTCTGTGGCATCTTCACCTAACACTACAACAATTTATTGGGACTTTAGTTTTCCCCCTTATTTTAGCAAATTAAAATCTACAATAGTTTTCAGAGTTGTTATGTAATGTTCTATTTTTTGTTTGCTTCTCTACTAATAAATCAACTCACTACTTTGTAATATATATACAACTAATTGTGCACTATTTGACTTTGACACCAATTTTAGGCGATCATCATCTTAACAGCCACTATGTTAACAAAACTATTTGCATTTGAGCCTTATGTTTATATACTTTGTTAACGTGTTTTTACATAAATCATCATTATTATTATTTAATTGTTATTACTTGACACAAGTAATACTAGTTATCAATTGCTTTTTTAAAAAGACTTCTATATGTTCACTGTTGTTATTAATATATAAAGCTAAATATGTAGAGAGCCATTTACTAAATGAATTGGCTAAAAGCATGCTTGTTTTTCAAGTGTCTTTTGTAATAGATATATCTCTTTAGAAGATTGTAACCATTATATCATTGTCCAATTAGCATGTGACTTTTTTCAAATAACTAGTATACATTGTAACCATTACATCATTGTCTAATTAGCATATGACTTTTTTCAAATAACTAGTATACTTATCGTTTTAAAACTTAAATTATAATGTCTTACGCCAAAAATAGATGGAAGGATTAGGAGATTTAATTGTAGTACTTGTCTTGCATTTAACAAAGTCTTGCCTTATACCTCAACAATAAAGTGTTTATCTTGCATTAAATACCTTTATGTTTAATGTCATATTGATATTTGTATATAGGTAAAAAAAGATAGATGGTTGTGATGGTAAATTAACTATGTTTTATAGTAGGAAGTTTGTATATGGAGAACATGTTAAATGTATGGGTGGAAATAAAGAAATCTAGGGCATTGAAATCGATAGATTTTATTATTGGGACCTAGAGAGAATGCTTGGAGAAGATGTTAAAAGATTAAAAGCAAGTAATGTTATGTATAAAGTGCTAAGTGGTACTCTAAAAAAATGGGTTGATAGATGTGAGAAAGAATGATGCATGTGTGATACATATATGTAAGCTTATTGCAGAATATAAGGCTATAAAGATCTACATTGATCATGGATCCAATTTTCCATATTTAGAACAAAATGTGGATGATGATATTGATGTTGAGAACGAAGTTACAGATGTTGTTGTTGTTGTTGAGCAAGAAGATGTAGATGCAAGTGACGATGAAGTTGATCGAGCAAAGGAAAAAGAGGATGTATTTGTGGATGTAAGGAGTAAAGAGGAGTTTGATTCAAGTTTCAATGATAAAGAGTTGGAATTATCAAGAGATTTAGCCCTTTCATTTAAAAAGGGATAATTGAAGAAAAAATTGGGCCTAATGTCTATAACTTACAACAGATAAAGGGAAAGCTATAGAAAAAGTGCAACTGAAGATGAAAATGACGATGATGGAATGATGTTTAGAATGAAAATATGATAGATTACTTTTACTCAAATGAAATATGCAGTTTTAAAGAAGGTAGTGGTTCAGATGTAGATAAGGGTGTTAAGACATAAATCAGAACTTCACTTATTCAACACTCATAAGAAAAAGAATGACATTGAGCTTGACATGTTGTTTGAGGATTCTAACCAATTCAATAAAGCACTTCATAAGATTGCTGTTGATGAAAGTGGGAATTTAGATTTACAAGGAACATGAAGCAATTTGTGAGAGCCAAGTTTGTGAGTAAGTACTGAAAATGGTGCACTTTAGCTAGCTTGGTGAAATATTTAAATAATTTTTAAGTAAGTAAACTGAATGTTATATTTATTTTCAATTTAGGCATCATTTATATTGTGGACCAACTACTCATATATATATATGTGTGTGTGTGTGTGTGTGTGTGTGTGTGTGTGTGTGTGTGTGTGTGTGTTTGTGTGTGTATGTAAGAGTTTTGAGCAGAAGAACATATACAATCATATTTTCTATAACAAAAGTATGGGTTCAAAGTAGATTGCTAAGAATTACTTCAATAATCTCCCGAGACTCAATTGTTGGACCCCGAACTTTCAGTAGAAATTAGAAATATTAAATGGAATTAAATGAGTGTGTTTGTATAGGTATTGTGTTATAGATGTTATTGTGCTTAAAGGAGATTGATGAGAAATGAAGTGATTGGTTTTGATGACTTTGAAAT
>JANIPM010000232.1:20166154-20211371 GCA_027478405.1 Erythroxylum cassinoides
ATATTTGTAATTTTAAAATTTTTAATTATATAAGTAATTTTTAAAAAAATATATATTTGAAAAGGGGGGCCATGGCCCCCCTCCCCTATAACATGGCTCCGTCCCTGGTTCTAATTTATCTTTAAAAGGTTTAGGATTGGTGGCATAGCACAGACAGCCAAAAACTCGTAAATTATTGTAGGATGGGATTTTGTTGTAGAGTTTTTCATAAGGGGTTTTCCAAGATAATTTTTTTGTAGGAAGTCGATTAATAATATAAATGGACATAAGAAGAGCTTCCCCCCAAAAATGTTTAGACAAATTGGCTTGGTATAACAAAGCCTTGGTAATTTGGAGAAGGTGTTTGTGTTTGCATTTAACAACACCATTTTGTTAAGGTATGTAAGGGCATGATTTATGGTCGGCTATGCCTTTGGTGTGAAAAAGTTCTTGGCAATTAGTGTTAACAAATTCGGTGCCATTATTGGTACGAACACAAAGGATAGATGTCTAGTATTGGTTTTCAATCATGGCTATGTAGGTTTTTAGGGTTTCGTACACTTAGTCCTTACTATTTAATAAGTAAGTCCAGGTAGTTCTTGTAAAATCGTCAATGATAGTTAAAAAATATCGTGAGCCATCCAAATTTTTAATCCCATATGAATCCCATAAATCAATGTGTAATAGCTCAAAAGGTCATTGAGTGCTTATGTTGTGAGTTGGGAAGGGCTTTCTAACTTGTTTTGCTAATGGGCAAATACCACACAGAATACTTTTAGGAGATGAAATGCGTTAATTTGGTAAATGTATGAGTTTTTCCTTTGAAACATGTCTAAGGCGTAAATGCCAAATATCAAAGTTGCCCTGAACATGGTTGACAATTGGGTTTTGAAAGTAAAAATCTAAAGAGGGATAAAGTGCATGGAGGTAGTAGGTTTTGCCTTCCAACTCTATATATGCCTCCTTCTGCCTCGCTCACAGCTGCAACATCGTTAGTCTTCAGGTCCTGTAAACATACTTTATCAGTGACGAAAATTATAGCAAGGTCGTTTTGGGTGGCTAGCTTGTGGACTAACATTAAATTTTGGTGGAATGTGGGTATATGAAGAACGTTTTGTAACTGTAAATTTTTATAGAAATCTATATTGCCCACATGTTTAATAGAATTTGTTGTGTCGTTCGGCAGAATCACAGGTTTAAGGTGTGGGATTTTGGTTTTGATTGTAAAAAACAAAGGATTGTGGCTCATGTGTGTGGAGGCCCCCGAGTCTACTATCTATAAACCATCCTCAATTTTGCTACTGCTAAAACTAAAATTGTTTGGGTGCATACCTGCGGAGCTGTTGTAAGCTACGTTATTTGTCTCAGCTGAGAATTTACCCTTAATTATACACATTAGATCTTGTACTTGTATTGTAAGCGCTGCTAAATCAACTTCCGTTTTGGACTATGGTTCGGTTCTCTATTCCCTGAAGGTGTCATTCATGTTCATTGCCGCATGCATTGATTCCCCATTCTTCTTTTGTAACTCTTTGTACCACTCTGGGATTCCATGTAATTGGAAACAAGTATCCTTCGTGTGTCCCCTTTCCTTGCAATGCTCACAGAACTTTTTGTCTCTCCGATTACTGATTTTTTCCTAGTGAAGTCTCGGTTTATCTGTCTCTTGAAGGTGCTTGTATTCGCCATGAGAGCTACCCCCAGCTGATTTATGTTTTATGTGTTTATAGTCTTTTGTTTCTCTATCGTGAGTACCATGGAGTATGCCTTGTTTACTTGCGACAAGGGTTCCATCAACATAATTTGCCTCACCACAGCTGCGTATTCCTCTCTGAGTCCTAACAAGAACTGCATCAATCTTTGTGCATTAAAAACTTCCAGGTTTTTTCCAGCATTTTCACAGTTATACATACTCATTGGCATCAACGCATCAAGATCATTCCACATTCCTTTTAACTTTGTAAAATAAATAGTCCCGGTGTTGTTACCTTGTTTGAGATTGCTAACCTCTTGTGTTATTTGGTACAAACGAGGACCGCTTGTTTCACCATATCTCCCCTTGAGTTCATCCCAAAGATTATTTGTCGTCGTCACCACTAGGAAGGAGTCTGATATCTCCTTCGATAATGAGTTAATGGTCCAAGCTATAACCATATTATTTACCTTTTTCTACTGTCTCATAAACTTTTCGTTTTCAACAGGTGGTTGTATCTCTCCAATTACGAAGTTGAGTTTTCCTTTGGCTTTTAGTGAAATGACCATCATCCTACTCCATGACAAATAGTTAGCTCCTTCGAGGCGCGTATGTACGAGGGAGTTTCCTGGGTTGTCTGCTGCTGAGATGTGATAAGCTTCTTCATCAACAGTGATTTCCGCACTGTCTTGAATCTCCATTGTTACGGTTTTAAGATAAGGGGGTTTTTTAGGGTAGTAAGGATTTACTGGATTAAACAAAGACTCTGCTCTGATACCATGTCAATTCTTTGTGTGAAGAAAATACGAAGAAGCTATTGTATTCATGAAAATGATGAAATATATAGAGGAACTTGGACTGTACAACTAAAAGATTTGCTCTCTCTCTTATAACTAACGAATATTCTGCATGAATATGTACAAACTGTAAAATAGTGCATGTTGTTTGTCTGGTATAGGAGGAGATATGTTACGGCCTGTCGACATCGTAGATATATCTACAGCCTGCCGACAATTCCAAATTCAGTCAAGGGACACACTCTTGTAGTCTAAAACGGCCAGAGTAGTTCAGCTTCCAAGCAAGAAGGTTCAAATGATTACAGGCGAATTCCTAAGAATTTCTGAACACTGGGTCTTGCGTTTGAATCAGATACTCTTTAAAGATTAAGTGTTTTTTAGCTGAAACTTATTGGTAGCATATAACCAAACTGTGCATTATATTCTCACAAGATGCCAATTAATCACCCCCGAGAATTAAATGAGTATTGGTAATAAATAGCGAAAGCCTTCTTGCTTGTGTCTACTCAAGTGAATACTAGTGATTCATACCTGGTTTTGTTTAAAGAAACAATATTGGAAATATTCCCGGATGGTAACTTACCTGTGGAGGTTCAAACACGATCCGATTGGAAGCAAACCAATATTCAACACTTAAGTGACAGGGGAATTACACATACCACATTGGTTATGGCATCAAAGGAATTTATCTTCAAAAGGAACATTAGGATTCATTTTTCAGTCTTGCACGACGTATTCTGTCAGAATCTGTTAACAAATCAGAATCTTTCAAATATTTCTCACCAATTGGTGTCTATATATATGCAAGCATCAAAAAGCCCAACACTATGCAGAAAGTTTAATCTATAAACCTTGCATGAAACAACTTCGTCGAGCGCAAAGTAAACACTTCCAAGCAAAAGAATTGATGAATCAACTGTCAAGCAACCCTGACCAAAACCAGTTGCCATAAAGAAACAGATCACATAAAGAACAAAGACAGGGTAAGTTAGAATTTTACGGGATTTCGCTTAAGCTCTCCTTCGTTCATGCCCAAACCAACGATATGATCTTGTTTCTATCCTTCTGGAAAATGGCTGACCTAAACATCAAACAAAAAAGAGTGTTCCGTCAATATTATCATTAAAGACAACCAGGATGGAGTAGACATTAGAAATATCTTACCCAAATGCTACATATTTCAAGGATGGTTCTACAACATGTACTAACTAGAGGAATTTGTTCATTTTGCTTCTTGATTACATAAGGAAAATTTAGACTTGGGGTAATTAATCGTTGAACAAACATGCAGCAGTAAGAGTTCTAAAACCCAAATAAGAAATTTAATCGCACTCCAAGTCTGAAGCCCATAACTACATTCATAGACAAAGAACCAAGAAGAATGCTCATAAGTAAGAAAATTTAAACATAAATAACGGGATCAACTAATCATATGCATTATTAAAACTATTTTGAGAACAAAGACTTGTCTGAATTCTAATTGATCTTCAAAATGATCGTTCTTATCCTCTTGAATTTCAAACATATATTTTATATTAAAATTCAAATTCTTAAATGCTGTATGTAGTTAGAAATTAGTTAATTAAAATTGTATAATTTTTTATACTTACACAATAAACTGTACGAACAACATATAACGAGAATTTATTGTCATATATCTATTAAGAATATATAACATCTTGATAATAAATTAATCCTTTAGTATATTACACCGTTGGTCATATCTTGAATTTTGAAAATATAATACATCTCGATTAATAAATCAATTCTTGAGTAGATTTAATATATTATAACCTAGGCCATGTCTCGCATTTCAGTCTTCTTTGATCTTAGTTACTTCATTATATTACAAATGTATTCAGTTTTCTTACTAAAAGATGATGACCACCTTTAAATACATATTTTTTATTATTATGCGAGTCATCAAACAAAATGGCCTTCTTCTATTTTAAATTCTCTTAAATTGATTTTAATTTGTTTTATTAAAATTGTCCTATAAGATCGTATCACATAATCTTTTGGTAACATTTTAAAGTAGCAAACCTTAAATTTAATTATTAACAATAAGAAAAAAAGTTATAAGGGTGTCTAGTAAGACTCATTTAATCTCTAAAGCTATGTTTAGTTGAACATAAAATGAAATGGAATGATTTATAATAGAATGAAATGTAAATTGATGTAATATTAGAAAATTATTATTTGGGAGGGATAGAAGGGTTCATAATGTAATATAATGAAGTGTTGTTTAGAAGAAGGATTTATAATGTAATATAGTAAAAAGTTGTTTATCATTTATATTTCATTCTAAATCTCCCAAATTGGAGCTTTATCATTTTTATTGTTTAGGATGAAGTGAGATCTAATAAGAAACCCCCTTCTTCCATTCTATTCTATTATAAACTCTCCTCCCAAATGATGGAATAATATTACATTCCATTCCATTCCATTAATAAACCCTTAACTAAATATAGCCTAAGGTCTTTTATAATGTAATTTGAGATATTTTGATTTACATTAATACTTTTCATGGACTTTTTTGGCATATACGATAAGAGTCATGTGCTACAATATTAACTCCATTTCATTTGGAGCAAATGTCTTTCATTACTGTAATAACTTACATATGTTGGTTTAACAATACTTAATGTTTAACCAGAGTCTACTAGTATACTCTTAAATTCATCTTTCTGAACTGTCATATAGCAACTTAAGATAAAAATGATGACTATTCACTATAAAACAATTTTCTTTTTATTTATTATCTAAGTTGGCATTTTGGCATTTGTGGTTTCAGTTATTGCTATTGCTTTTTATTATCACCTTGATAATAAATTTAAAACTTGTCTCATCTTCATTCATCACATATACTGAAGAAGATTGCATGTGTGAGAGAACCTATCTTTTTATCTTTTTGATAGACCTTTTGATTCATACATAAAATATGCCATATAATATAAGCATATTTCATAATCAAATACTACACAATGTTTATTACTTAATAAACAATGCCAAACTCATATTTGTATTTAAATATGACATACAATAAATGAACATATATGGAGAAATGTTAATTAATTATATTTCAGTATCTATATAATCCTAGTGATTTTACATGCCCAATGTATGTATCTTAGGATATTAGTTTTGTCATTGACTCGACTGCTATATATTGTGTAGATATATACGTCATGTTCACTTCACTCATGTAATTTTATCTCACATATAATTGTATTTGGCATTTATATGATTGATTTTATAATAAATGAAAAACCTTTAATATAAGCAATTATTGCTTGACTATCATAGTTGATTATTATTGGATTACTCTCACTTTTAGCAATGCTCAAATTAATGAAAAATATTTTAAGCTATATAACTTATTATACTATTGCTAAAAATGCTATAAATTCATATTCCAATGTGGATAATGTAACATAGGATTGTTTCTTTTTGTTTTAATTTTGTAATACCATTGTAAGTGGAAAAAAAATCCAAAGGTAAATTTCATGCTAGGAGTATGTTTTGCTTTAAAGAAATTTGTAATTTTATAATAAATAAATAATAGATATTATTTTTAAAATAATTTAAAAATTAAACATTATTGTTTATACTAAAAAAACAAAACCCTAATTTCTTATATTTCTTTTTTAGCAGTCCCACAACACGAAAACAATAGCTAGTCCATAGCTCATCACACACTCTACTATGTTCATCGACATTATAGAACATCTCCTTTCAAATGCTCACAACTCCGGGGAGTCTTCTACTCTGTGCTTTATTTTTCTATTATTTTTATGACACATGAGCATCTTATGCTTTCCTTTGGGATAATGTATGATTTAGGTGTGGGGAAGCAAGAAAATATATATTATGATGAACTTTGTGATTTGTACCAGAATTCATAAATACTATGATTCATATGTTGATTATTTCTCATGGTGAGCTCATAATTTTTTTATTTTTGTTTATCAATAATCCTTAAGTTATGATACATGTTTAAGTTATGATGTATGAAAAAGAAAAGTATGATTAGTGTTTTTCATTAAATTAATTTAAGTATCTCATTGGTTTTGTTGAATGAAAGTGTGTAAGTTTTGATGCATTTTGACACCTATATGAGCTTTGAGCCTAGAGCATTCATTATATTTGTGCTTATATATATATATATATATTAGTTGTATTTTATCAAACATAGTTTGTTTTTGATAGCACTTGCTTTTGAATACATGTTGAGATTACATTGTTGATGAATTTATGCATAAAGATGATAAGAGAACTTAGGATAACTATTGTTGACCTTAACATATCTTATTTTTTTATCCCTATAAAACTATTTTGAGCGTTAACCTTTCTTTTCTTGAATACTAACCTTGTTGTAAAACCAAATTTACCCTTTTTTGTTGTTGATGTCCTTACTAATTTTGAACCCCTAAATTAAAGAAATAGCTTTTTTGTATAGAATTTTGAATATTTCTATGGAAATTAAATTAGTTAATTCAATTTGCATTGTTTTGATTTTTCATTTTTTATAGAATGAGGGAGAAGTATAAGAAAAAAAGAAATGAAATCTCCTATTCGAATTTCTTGTTAAAAAATAAAGACATGAACAAAGACAAAAATGCAACAAAAAGGTGTTTGAAAAGGATGTTATTTGAATCAAGTGACTCTTGGATAAAATTAAGTTAAAACTTGTGTGGATAAGTTTGTAAGATTTTCTTCAATTTAATTAACATAAAACCTTCTTTTTGTCATACGTTACCTAAGCCACATTACAACCCTTATTAAGTCCCTTTAATTTATGCACTAAGTTCATTTTTATTAAGTGATAGAGATATGATTCATGAACAAGCTTATGGAAATAACTCACTATGCTTTGATTTAAGAGCTTAATGAATCCTAAATATTTTGAGTGTACATAGTGAAATCCATGAGAGTGTGTTAAGTCTTGTTTCATTTAATTTTGATGGAATTTATGAGAAGTTATGTTTTAATTCTAAAAATGTTCCCTATGAGTGCTTGTTCTCTCTATTTTTATTTTATCATAAACCTTTAATATGTATTAGCTTTCGAGATATTTCTGGATAACATGAAAAAAGATAAGAGGTTGTTATGAGGATGGTTGATGTATGCTTGAGGACAAGTATGAGTCCTTTGTAGAGGAATTTGATAATATATTATTTGATTATATTAATTAGAATTATCTCTTTTGTTTTAGCTATATTTTGGTGATTAAATAGAAAAATTAATATTTGTTTTATTTTAGGAGATGACAAGAAGAGGTTGCATCAAATTGGAACATTATTGGTCAAAATCAATAATATTGAAAAAAGTGGACATATACTACAATAGATAACGCAAGATCACATCGAACTCCAGATGCATTCCAAGAGTTAGAATTCAATTAAAAAACCTATTTCTATCTCTATTATGTAGGAATTTGAATTTTTAATGAAAATACAAAAACATATTTACTACCTTCTACAACATTCTTTTTTTTTCGTTTTCTTAGTAGTTTTCTCTCAATATTTCATTTTTCTTCTATTTTTGGTGATAGAACTAAAGCCACGTGTGGCTAAATTCAAATATTTTGATTCATGAGAATTCAAAACTCTAGTTGTAACCTTGTGATGGTTTGTTCTAAAATTAGATATATGTTTTAATTTAAGTATTTCTTGTTGTTTGTTTTTACATGAATAATTAATATTGATTGATATGAAAAATTAATTTAATGTTGATTATTCTATAGTTATCCATTAATTCAATGATCCATAATTGTCATGAAGGAATGGTAAGTAAATGGGTTATTTATGAATTTGTATATTTAACTTAAGAGAAATAAGAAAACTAAGTTGAATAGTTGTGACTATCTTAATTATTTAATTTAGGGTTTAGTTTTTTTTACTAAACTTATTGTTATAATTTAATTGATATGGAAAGCTACCATACCGAATCAATTGATGGTAATTTTTAATTTGAAGGCTGAGTTTAAACTAATTAATTTAGAAAAATTTGAGACTTATTATGAAATCATAATATGTTTCGAAATAATTTCTTGAATTGTAAAAATTATTCTTTTTAGAACAACGATCAATGTTACAATTAGATGATATCTTTTCCTTGAATCAATGTTAACTACTCTTGAATTTCTCACTTTTATATTTAGTTGATTTATTTTTATTCCTTGTTAATTTTAGTAAATTAGTTAATTAATCATAAACTCTCACTTCTTTTCATTAATTGAAATTAAGAAACTATTTTTTTTTAGTTTTCTTGAGATTTAACTTTGTTCCACAAGTATTACAAGAGTTTAGAGAATCAAAATTAAATTTAAAGGCTTCGATGACCCAATCAAATGGATATATAAATACAAAGGAAAATTCAAAAGGAACATTGGGAAGATATAAAGCCTGTCTTTTTATGAAGGGGCACAAATTATGCCAAGGGAATGATTATGTCACATGAAGATGAGGCTTGAAATCTGCTATTCCACCTACGTTGTGCCCTCTGTGTCGAAAACAATCCCAGCCATCTCTTAGATTCTAATTGATAGCTGGGATTGTTTTTGACACAGAGAGCACAACGTAGGTGAAACAGCAGATCTGTTCCCTGAAGATCATACGGCTAATCATTTCTTTGGTTCCTCAAAATAAGTGAAAGATTTTTTAAAATGAATATGGCATTCTTTAATGACTATCTTAAATGACAGATTTTATATACCCTATACTCTATAGTGAAAGGACGTAAAGATAAAGTTTTAAAATTAAAGAAAGCTCTTTAGGAGTAAAGCAAGCATTGAGAACTTGAAATTGTAGAATTAATAAATATATCAAAGAAAATGACATTATCAATTGTCCTTATAATCATGTTCTCTACCTAATGGTAAATGACAATAACATTTTAATCGTTAACTTATAAGTAGATGATCTAATTTTACAAGTAATAATCTAAAGAAGTTTGAAGAATTGAATAGAGCAATGGACCATCAATTTGAGATGATAGATTTGGGACTCATGACTTATGATCTTTACATAAAAGTGAAACAAATAGATGTCATTTTCAATTCTCAAGAAAATTATGCAAAAAAAAGTTGAAGAAATTTTATATGGGTTATATTGACACAATTAACACTTCAATAGAATGTGGTACCAAATTATATAAATATGATAAAGACACAATAGTAGATCTAATACTATACAGAAACTTAGTTGGAATTTTGAGATATTTAACTTTTGCAAGGCCTTCAAAATTTTGATACATTCAAGACATTAAGAAATTTGGTAGGAGTAACTAAAAGTTATATTTAAGAGGGTGTGTTTGAAGATACACGTTAGGTTAATATTTGTAGATAAGCATGGCTTTATGTTTAAGTGTGGTTGATTTACATTGAGAATGAGAATATTTTTTATGTGTAGTTGATTTAAGTTAAGTAGATGAAAAGTTCATAATTATGTCTTTTGAAATTTAAGAGTTTAATGTTTTTAAAGATGTCTTAATGTGTACACATATTAAGCGCATTGAAATTTTATAATTTTTGGGTTGAATCTACAGTGAGAGTTATAGGTGTAAAAAAAGTGATAGACCCGACAATAAGAAGTGACCTAAATGATGTAAACGTTTTATTTAATGCTCTTTCTTATAAGAGGTCTTGAGTTCGAGTCACGCAAAAGGAGGAGAAATGAAAAATTTTCCTTACTAATAAAACTCGAGGCCTGCTAGAAACTTGATGCTGAGCAAGACTAATGATCAATCAGCAGTTGATAAATTAAGTATGTGATGACTCCTTATATGCAGAAGTATACAAGCTATATAGAAACTTGAGGAATCTTAAAGTTTCAGATTTACACTAGAATTTTTGAGGTTGGATCTTAGGGGCTTAGGATTAGTCCGCCCAAATTAAGATACTTTAAGTAATAAAAAAAAGTGATAGATCCATGATATGATTTCAATAGCCTCGTGAATGATGATGTATTTTAGGAAAAAAAAAAGACATCCTAGATGTCTTCGACGGGACAAGATCCTCTGTCTAATTTTATGGTGTCTTATTGTATCCCATGGAATCTCAGTCATTCATTTATACGAGATCCGCGTTTATTTATGCGGAATCTACGCAGGACTCACATAAATAAATGGCTAAAATTTATTGGACACAATAAGTCACCATAAAATTAGACAGAAGATCTAAATTCGTCTTCGGCATACCTACGGCACAACAAATTACCACGCAAACGTGAATATATCCATAACCAGTTGGCCACTGTTGATGATTTTGGCAACGAGATCTCTGCTGCCCTTTTTCGTGTTGGTGATGGCTGTCAACTTATCATCCTCAAGCACAGTTTTTTTTTTCTGCTCTTTTCTCCCCAACGTTTGCATAAATTATAAATGATGACTTGCACGTGGACTAGCATTATCCAAATTTCACACACCCAATGATCCAACTAAACTTCGTGGGACTCGACTTCTTTAGCACGAAAGTTACAGTTACCAGTGTTTTTAAAGAGATATTGAAAACAGGGGGAAACGGGTGACATTTACCAACTCAAGATTACATGGATGTCATAGTACTCACAGCAAATGGTAATTGAATTATAGTGTACTGTCACCGTCAAGCTTGAGCTGTTTTCTGATTTTATAGTCGCTTGAGTACTTGATCCGTAACCAAAAGCAGAAAATAGCTTGGATCCGGCTGCAGATATGTCGTCACCAAAGCTTAGTAGGTTTCACTAGAGGACAAGGAAGCTCCATAGTTAGTGACAAATGAACAGCATTTCTAATCAGAACTTGCTTCATGCTTTGTAACATCACAAGAGAGTAACAGCTCCAACAAAATGCTTGCAAGCTTGCAGCAACTTTCCACATATAAAAATTCCATGTGAATCCAAAGTCAGCATCACTTCTTTTGGGTATGGCTGCATGTGGAGCAATTTTCTTTATTCTCCTTACGAATCATGCAAAAGGAATGCCTAACAATGAGCTATGATAAGGAGTGCGCAGCCGAGGCATATTTAAAAGGAAAAACTATTTAACTAATAATTTGAAGAGGGTATCGGATGCAATTGGTTTCAGGGTACTTCCAGGAAGAAGGTTCAGAACCTTTTACCGGTGGCAATTGGATCTGGATGTTGACTCGTAAGGTTCAAAAACAATCGTAAAACTTGTTTATTAGTTAAAATGACACCCTCCCTTGTGCTGGACGCATCCCCAGATCAGCACATGCTGGAAGACGACTGTGCCGCTGTCTTTATTTATTTATTTGGGAGGATAGCTTTCTGATACGTTTAATTAATTGTCATCTGCCATCTTCGAGCAAAACATGGTTCACAATTCTCAATCAGTGGAGCTCACGCTCATCCCTCGTGATTAAGTTCTTGCTCTTACTCAACCTATCCCTTTTGTCAGGATATGTGAAATCGATTGAAAGCTATTCACTCTGGTTATGCCAAAGTTTAATTACGTGTCAAACAGGAACTTAATCACTTTCTAATTAAAGTTCAAAGTAAGAAAAGGAGTCGCTCTTTCCAAGTTAGTTTAGACCTATAATTCTCATACTCATACTTTCTTGTACCTATCCAAAGTTTCTGATCTAAGCAACAACTCTGCAATTTGATTTTATAATCGTTGTAAGGAAGATTTTATTAGCATCAATACAAAAATTAATAAATTGATAATTTTCAATAACAAAAATTATTTAAAAAATTAAATTTAAAAATTGAAAATATAAATTGTTTTTACCTTAAACATAGAACTAACACCATCCCCACATTGTTGTTATAAGCAACTTCTATCGCTCCCCTGTTTCTCTCCCACCTCGTTCCTCACTTTCAGGAGCTCTCTCTCTCATCCCATCTCTTCGATTCCAACAACAAAAGCACACAGACATGGAGCGACCCAGATTTGTATTCCAAGCATCGGAAGTGGAATCAATGGCAAAGGCATCTGGGCTCACTGTTCACCAACTCCTCCCTACTCTGGTTAAATCGGCGAGGGAATTGGCCCGCCCGCCGATCTCCAACTACCACGTAGGCGCAGTCGGGCTGGGCCCCTCCGGCCGCATCTTCTTCGGAGGCAACTTGGAATTCCCTGGACTCCCTCTTCACCACTCCGTCCACGCCGAGCAATTCCTTGTCACCAATCTCATCCTCCATAGGGAGCCCCAACTCACCCATTTCGCCGTCTCCTCCGCCCCATGCGGACACTGCCGTCAGTTCCTCCAAGAAATCCGCGGGGCACCCCACATCCAGGTCCTCATCAACGACCAAGAAGAAGATAGTGACGAGTGTAACGCAAAGCATTTCGAGTCATTGTCTCTGTTTTTGCCTCACAGGTTCGGACCTGACGACCTGTTGGAGAAGGATGTTCCTTTGGTTCTCGAACCACATCATAACAACCTGTCGTTACTGAGCGATGGCAATGTCCCAAATGGCGTAATCTTTGATTTGAAATTCGAGGCCTTGGAGGCCGCCAACCGGTCTCATGCTCCGTACAGCAAGTGCCCGTCTGGAGTGGCGTTGGTTGACTGTGAAGGGAAGGTGTACAGAGGTTCGTACGTGGAATCGGCTGCGTATAATCCGAGCCTCGGCCCAGTTCAGGCGGCGCTGGTGTCGTATATAGTGGATGGCGGCGGTGGGTACGAGAGGATTGTGGGTGCGGTGTTGGTGGAGAAAGAAGAGGCCGTTGTGAGGCAAGAGTTCAATGCCAAGTTGATTTTGCAGGTCATATCTCCCAAGTGTGATTTGAAGGTGTTTCATTGCGGTGAGGGTGTTGAAAAGATTTGATCTTGATCCTTGAATCTTATTGTCGGAGCTACTGATTCTGTTTATAATCAGATATGTTAATTGCTCATGGAAGATGAAATCAATGAAACAACTATGGAACAAGTGAACAAGCTTCCAACCTTTTTCTATGTTTCTTCCCTTGGTTTTGCTGCAGTTTAGTACAGAACTCTAGAACAAAATTTGACTAGTAAATTCCCGTATTTTCTTTTTCAGATAATTATTATACAATCTTTCCACAGAATTGTTCCTTTAGCTTGGATAATTAAAATTTGGGACAGTAAAAGGTGTCACCTAATGCTTAAATTAATGATCAAATTGGGAGGACGAAACTTGCAAAACTGAGAATGTGTTTTTTCTTTTTGCTTTCCACTGCCATAAAGTAGCCAAAGTCAACCATTTCCTGTACTCTGGAACCATGAAAAACAAGTTATGGCTGCGGGTTCTTCTTTGAACTTAATTGAGTTCAGAGGCAAAGCATATATGTATGATTGCTCTACCTTGAGGCAGCAAGCAGTACAAAATTGATGATGTGCTGGTTCTGGTTTTGGTGGTATTACGATTTTGAATGGTTGGTAGTGGAGTATTTCTAGTTAGCTTCATCTACGTCACTTTGTGTGATTGTAATTTAGCAGCAGTCATCATAAATTGTACAACTGGCCAAAAAGTGTTCCCATCCCAATAATTGCTTTGCAAGCTTGTTAACTTTCTGACGTGGATTAGCAGGAACAAGTCAGATAAGGTTATTTTGTATTTTTATCATGCTGATGGGCTCATGTCGAAACTCTGGCGAGTGGCTCTGATAAGTATGCCCAAATAGAGACCAATATGACTGTTACGCGTTGGTGATTGTAGTTGGTCTGAGCACGGTCTAGCGCTGTAAGAACACCGGCCTGGACGTGGTTTAGAAGAAATTCCAGCCTCGCCTCAAAATTCATGCTCGAGTTCGCCTGGTAGTCGAGCCTAGGTTCAGCTGGAGTGATGTGCAAATTTCCTCCTACCTTCCGCAATTGCATAATCTAACTGAAGAACGCTTCGTACTCAAAGCTACTTATTTGCTGTCTATGAACAAACAATAAAGACCAGATGAGGCTGGTGTAGAAAAGTGCAAGCAGTTTATACTTATTACTCTTGGAACCAGTTTAAAGAAAATTCTGAACTTTACATCAGGCCAGTGCTTTAAAGTTACCAAGATTGGACTCAGATAAGAATCATATAACGAATTGATGTAGTATGATGGACAACTATAGGCCTATTGTTCTTCAAAAAAACATGGAAGCACTAAATATACAGAATAACAGTGGATTACTCACCCCAAAGAGTTCTTTCAGTGAGCAATACACATCACAAACAATAGATATAAACAAAAGTTTAAATTGATAATCCTATGCTTGTGTTGCTCCAACTGACTTATCCTTTGAAGAAATGATAGATTCAAGAGTAAGTTCTCTAATTCCCCTAGGTGGTTCAATGCTGCATCGGGCCGAGTTGTGCATTTCAATGGCATCTTTTATTTTCTGAAACTGCAGATGGTTTGAGAATCAACAAGCAAAATATAATCCATGTCAACGTCAATATATCAGGGACAAAAT
This sequence comes from Erythroxylum cassinoides, assembly GCA_027478405.1. Taxonomy (NCBI): domain Eukaryota; kingdom Viridiplantae; phylum Streptophyta; class Magnoliopsida; order Malpighiales; family Erythroxylaceae; genus Erythroxylum; species Erythroxylum cassinoides. Next base: position 20,180,988 of record JANIPM010000232.1, read on the forward strand.
GTTCTAACATAAAAACCAAATGCATTAAAATTATCAACCAGTGACTTTTCAGCTGTATGCTTCCTTTAAATAAGTGAATCAGAGTTCTATGTTATAGTCAAATTTCCCCACTCAAAAGGTTCTTATTCCAAGATTTCTGTTAAATTTTAGTCAAAAAGTAAAATGCATAGCTTCTGATAATCGACAAAAAATCCATAATTAACTGACTAAAATAATACCATTTTGCCTTGTTTCTCAAGATGTTTGAAGAAAAAATGATACCAGTCTTCCTATCCACTAACCATGAATGGCCTCTACTCCCACAATCAATAGAAAACTTGTAAACTGCTTATATGAGATATTTGTATAGTTGCATCATATTGAAAAAAGAAGACTTTTAGGGAACTGTAACCGGGTTTTAGGCCTCACAACCATGACTTGTTCATGAAGGAAAAAGGACTGGACAATGCCAACCTTAGCAAGTGAGCACGAGAAGGATTCCAGTTGTCCATCAGCTCCTCGATAGAAATGGAAGTAAGGAAGCACCTTAACGTTCAAACTTTTGCACATAGACTTATTCTCATCAAAATTGACTTTTAGGAATAAGATTTCCGGATGTTCTTCAGCTGTCCTGCAAAGCTGACAGACGAATTGAAAAAGATAAATCAGGTCAAAGTCATGATCACCAGAAAGAGCCTATAAATTATGAGGTCAAGCCCCTAAATTTTTGCTCCGACATGTCACAGAATGTCCAAGCAGCTATAATCCTCAATTACTCTTCAAGTATGAAGCTCTGCCCCCTGATCTTCAAAAATTTTAAACTAAAAAGGGAAGAAATCACTTTGGAACAATATTAGCTTCTTAAATTGCTTACTAGGTAAAGTTTTGTATACGATAATATTTTTCCTCAGCAGGAGTTCTCAAGTTGAAATATATAAAAAAGAACACATTTCCTTCATTAATCTAACATAATCCAAAGAACACCTACTTGAACCCTTAAGATATCACCAATTATTGATTTCAACGATAAAACTGGATAATCAAGAATGTGTATGAGTTGATGAAATGGGACTTCACTCAAGTATATTGACGGGACCTAACACAATAAGATATAAGAACAAGGACTGGTATCTCCATATTTACTGTCATTTTGAATAAATCCTTCAAGGCTGTGACAGCCTTAAGGCAGTCTTTAACATCTAAAACTTATATTCTAACCAATATTTTCCATTTCATATGGTTGTAAGGTTGGCTATCCTTTACCTCTCATATACAACAATATCATAACCTAGGCCCATACTGTTCACTTCTTTCATGGTCCAAACTGCCCTAGTACGTTTTTCAAATTGCATCTTCATCTCTCATCACAGGTACATTAATCATGTACGATGCAGAAGCATATGACTTGACCAATTCTACTGTATAAATTCCTGTCCTAAAGCTACGAGCATCTTGGTTCTTTTGCTACATATCCAGTATGATTCAATGTTATGGCAAGATATTATTGGCATATTATTACATGCAGAAGGATTAACAAGTTTAATCATGAAACCATGAAATTTTGTAACAAAATGAAGCGCAATATTGAACTAATTGCTGCCACTCAGATGCCCTTGTGGTAATCTTCAAAATCAGCATACATAGATCTACTTCTGAGCAGCATCAGGCACACACAGTACCACTAAGAGATTAAAAAATTGTTCATATAAACAGTTATAGGGATCATTGATGCCATTCTAGACAGAGAGAAGCCGTTGAAATCATGAAGAAAATTTTTATGATGCAAAAATTACCTTAGGAAACAATGCCCGACAAGAAGCACACCAGGTTCCATAGAATTCGACAATTACTAATCCATCTCCAGCTTGACTTAATGCACTCAGAAATTCTTGGGTGGAATGGATGTCAATCATGTTTGCTGCATTCTTCTCCCACCATTTTGGCTGTTCAGTTTCAGCAACAGTTGCATGTAACTGTAATGAAGCATTAAATGATGGTTAGCCTGTCACATACACAAATAAACCAAAATAACCTTTCTTGACTAAAGAAGAAGATCAGGAAAAGCAACTTCTAAATGCTCAACAATATTTTTAAACTTCAGCTTTGTGGCTTTGTTCATGCAAAGTCAGCGCACAAAATTCTAACTAAAGCAACCAAGATTCATTAGAGAGTTTTTTGCTTGATTGATAGAGTCAGTCCACACATAGCAACCTAATATCTACAATGTTCTTTCCAGAAAATCTAACTTATAAATAATTCAAATTTCTGAGGTCGTTTTCTAGAGGTTTAATCAAAGAAACTTGATTTCAAAGAAATACTTAAAAGTGACAAGCAATCGGATAGCAAAAGTTTGAGCCCAAACAAACGGAGATGCATTTCACAAGCTGGAGAAATGCAAAAGGCATTGCCAATGTTTTGGTACACTCAAAAACAAGTAGATTATTTTCTTAATATACGATCACTATAGTTCAAAGGAAAACAAACCTTCTGTAGGGCTGGACCAAGACTATTTTATCAAAACCAGTATATTTTGATCTAAAATGCAGAACAGATAAACAGGCGTTCCCCTCTTATGAATTCAAGCTGGTTATCCTGCCATCCAACTTAATCTTTGCACAATATCAGATACTTTTAGCCATTCCAAGTGTCAGAAATCATCATCTGATATCAGTTTTAGCAAATTCTCAACAGCTGAAGCTCTTATTCATACTGAATGATCTTGTTTCTCTAGATACAACCTTATAAGCTAAAAATTAAGATGGTACCATTTGAGCTTCTATGGACGTATTTCAATCACTCCAAAAAGCAACCACATATCTCCAATGCAATGAAAGAAAGAAAGCAACTAGTGCAGGGAATTACCAAAATCAACCCAAGCCAACAAAACAAACCTCAAAATCCCGCATTCAGACAAAAGATAAAAGGGAGATGTGCAATTAGGTACGATGTTTATCAGCTTATTTTCGGAACAGATATCGAAATCATTAAAAAGTATAACAGCTGAAACGGACCAATGCAGAGAAATGAGACCAACTTTAACAACTATCCAACTTTCAGGCACAAAATTAGATACAACACATGAATTCTTATTACGCGACGTAATCAAACAAGTTCAAAAATTCATAATCTGTAAGCTGCGCCACGTGCACAATTAACGGAAGGCTTGAAATCTAAAGAATTCCAAGATAAGCTAAAACTGCAGGTAGAAACAGTAAATGTTGCACAGAACCAGTTAATCAAACATTTTGGGCCAAAAGGAATTCAATTTTTTATGAAAAAAGGGTTCCCGCAGTATCACTTAAACTGCATACAAATAAACCAGAAGAGTAACAAAACAAGGGCGTGGAAGGCGAAAGTTGGTACCTTGAAGGAGAGAGATTGTTTTCTAGGACTAAAAGGCAATCGAGAAACATCTCCAGGAGAGGAACAAACAACAGGACAAACCCTCCTATTTAAGCCATTGGAATTGTATGGACCTGGCAAAGTCGGTTGGAGAGAATTCAAGTTGGAAGTGATGGCCGTGACAAGAAAAGAAGAGAAGCGAAGCGCATGGAAGGATGGCAATCCAACAGCATCTGCCATGTATGAATTGAGCCAAATCGAACAACTAAAATGAAAGACCACAAAGATAGAAACTTTTTTTGCGGGAATTAAGTTGGTTGGAAATTAACAAGTGAAAGATATTGAGTACTGCCCAAGGTCAAAAGCAGAAACAACAAGAGACAGGGGAAGCCATGGAATGAAAGAGTAAGAGAGCAAGGTTGAGGTAAGAGTTACAGTTTAGGGGCCTCTCTTCTCCTCCCTCCTATTTCCCACTCTTACCCTGAAGTTCGTGTCTTTGAGAGAACACAAATCGTACGAAGAGGAGACGTCCACAAGTACACAATCGCATACGTGAATTCTGTAGATAGAGGTGTGTGTATATATATATATGTATATTATGGAGAGAGAGAGAGGGGCTTATGGCTTGTGTTGTGAGCCGTACAAAAGTAGTTTGCGGTTGACTGGTTACCGGCCAATGTAATAACTTACCAGGTGAGGGTTTTAAGTCAATTGCTAATTTGGGCTACTTGAGCCTGGATATGGCTTTGCGTTTCAAAATATTTAATTGAAAATAAATAATATTATTAGAAATGATGTTATATAGTACTAATTCATGTTTAAAAATAATTATTTTATAAACAATATTAACATGAATATGTAAAGAACTTGTTAAAATTTTCTTGAAAGTGTAGATGTGAATAAGAATTCATGTATTTCCTGGAAAGTAAACAATTGGTTACGTTTAGGTTTACCACTAATTTGGCGTTTTAGGGGATCATCGGTTTTGATTTTGTTCCATCTGACGAAAAATCGTCCGTTTGAGCTGTTTCCATTTCAGGTCCACCACGATGGCTGTGGTTCCAACTAGGCTGTAAAAGAGGACCCAAAACTAGCATTTCCTAAGGTCCATATTGCTTCCTGCAAAATCACTTGGAACCCACTCTTAAGAAATGCAACAGCCACGACCTCGTCTTCGTCTTCGTCTTCGTCTTCATCTTCATCCTTTTTTTTTTTTTGTCTGATTAGGCACTATCAAGCAGATGCCATTACCAACATGTTTAAAACATTCTCGACGTTGACATGATTAAAACCCTTCTCCACATATTTCTTTTGCAGACATTTGCATTTGAAATGTTTAACTGTAGAGAGGAGAATAACAATTTGATACTGCAACTTTCTGTTTCAGGAGGGCTGATACTGATACTTCCAATAAGATCAACATCTAATTTGTTAAATACTAGAATTAAATTCGGAAAGGTATTGCTTGTTTTTTAATAAATTTGTTTAAACTGATGTAATTAATTATATAATATGTTATTATAATTTTATGGGATAATTATAAAATAAATCTCAAACTTTACTCAATTTTGTTATAGTAGTTCGATCTTTAAAAAGTGACATTAAAATGTCCCAACTTTTAATTTATTGCAAAAATATTCAAATGTTAAGTTTTTCGTTAATGTCGCTAACGTAGCAAACCATGTTTGATTTTTTTACATGCCACGTGTGTGATCTGTGGCCTAAAATTTTCCAACTCATTTATTTAAAAATCAATTAAAGTAAAAGTAAATTAAATTAAATATTTATTAATTAAAATAAAAACTAAATGATATTCAACTACGGACTATTTTCTTCTTTTTTTTCATTTTTCAAATACAATTATCCTCTCTTGCGATTGTGTGTGAATTCAAAACACAACTTTCCTCTCTTATGATTGAAGATTCCCATTTCTAGATAGTTACTCCTAAGGGTCCTAAGTTAATTAAATTTTAACTTTTGTCCCATGTTTTCATTTTAAAGAAGTTTTGTTTTTTAGTCTCTTTTTGCCCTATTTTTGTTTGTGTTTTAATGAATATAATGAGGTTGTATGTAAATTTGAGATGGTAATGACTGAAATTTTATATAATTCTCATCATGTTTATTTCAATATTTTGGGTTCCTTACTCTTTTTTTTCAAAAGTTGAGCATTTTCAAAAGTTGGGTTTTGTTTTTCTCTTTTATGTAATTACGGGTTTGATTGCAGGGGTTTGAATTAGTTAAATGTGTCTGTTGTGTTGGTTCATCTTATTGATGAATTTGTTAACGTTATGCAATAGCTGCTAATCAAGTTGATCTTTTTGAATCTTTCAGTTATTTTCTAACCAATGGTGGACTATTTTTCTTTAATAGATCGTTTTAAATTATCTTTTTTGACTAATGGGCGTATAACTTATCAAATTGTTGATCTTTGGAGCAGAGTGTTTGTTTTCACTATCATTCTCATGCTTGTTAGAAGATTCACCATCACTGTCATACTCCCCTTGCCTAATACAGTACTTGTTATTACACTATTTTCCATTGTATATTACTATTGTAATCCCTTGTTTTGCTCTTAATTTTCTCCTTCACATTTGTTTTGACTAGCTTGGCTAACTTCTTTAGTTGGATCCCTTGGTTAGTATGCTTCTAACTTTGTTGCTTTCTTTCGAAACCTCCCTGGCCTCCTTTCCAGCGTCTTAAAGATTCTCAAACTTCAAGCATTTTCCTTATCCCGTCTCTCATCTTCTCGCATAACCTTCTTTCCTCCATTTTGAACTTAAACCTCTCTTTTTTTAACCATTTTTAGAAATTTCCATCTCTATTTTACTTTCGCCTTACAACTTTCATCATTTAGCTCATCAGGTCACCATCCTTGGTAAGTCTTTTAAAGGTCCTAAAGCACCTCAAGAGACTAATCTAACTTCTCCTAACCAAGTATTTAACCCAATTAGGAAGACATGGAGTCAAGTTATATATTATAGCTCATTGGTGGGACTACATTCAATTCTTAATTGAATTTCTCAGTGCAACTATTTTCCATTATGTATTACTATATAGTTTATCCCTTTTAACGGATGTTTTATTACTGTTTCAAAGATGGTTATTAATTACTTTCAAAAAAACATAATGCTTCTGCTATTCTGCTTTAGCTAGGCTTTCAATTTTCCTTATTAGTGCTTGCAATTTTGACTTATTGAAAACTAGTAGTAAAATTCTTTGTAATACAGATGTTAGTGAATTTAAATTTTCATTATAGTGGAGTATTGGGAAGAAATGAAAACAATAAATATGTTAGAGGCAAGATCAAACAAAAGAAGGATATTGGTGTTTATGAACTTAGTATGTTAGTATTAAAAGGAGTATCGGAAGATAAAGGCCATAGAGTTACATCTATGCTTTACAAATTTTCAGAAGAGTCAATGAGATGCTTGAACGAGTTGAGTTTACATCGTGATAAGGATATGTTGTCAATGCTTCAACGTATGGAAGAATTGAAGAAATGCAATGTTGAAATATATTATAAGTATAGTTATGATAATCCTACAAGTGATGGTGAAGAAATTAATTATGATATTAGCAATAAAGATGGGTTATTCTAAGTTCAATTGGAACAAAATAATGAAGATTTTGTTGTAATGACTGAATATGAAAATGATATATGTGACGATGAAATTTATGCAATTGATAATAAAGAATACGTTACTATAAAAGCAAATGAGAAGAAATATGGGAAGAAGGTTCATAGTGGGTTTGAATGTGATGGTGTTGTGGGTGAGGTTGGAAGCAGTAGAAAATGTAGTACAGAAAAAAAAATTCAAACAATTCACGAAGAGAAGTAGAAAGTTTATAAGGTTGGTGTAGTGAGTATGAGGACAGTGAAGCTGAAGTTCAATCACCAACATGTAGTGATGGTGCAAGGCCTCTAACAGAAGCAAGAAATATGTTGTTTTCAATCCAAAAGTGGACATGAAAGAATTTCAATTTGAAGTTGGCATGAAGTTTAAGGATGAGGTTTAGTTTAGGGAGGCAATCATAAATTATGGAATTATAAATGAATATGGTGTTTTAATGACAATATCTGGTTTGAGAATGGAAGTTGTTTGTGATCTACACTATTTTTTTAGGGTTTATACTAGTTGGATTGCAAATGAAAAAACCTTTGCAGTGAAGATATTAGAAAATAAGCAGCTTTTAAAAAAGTGCAAAGAAACAGGCAAGCTAGTAAGAAGTGGATAGCAAATCAATTCTTACAAAGTTTAGGAGGAGCCTGAATTGGCTAATTAGCAAGGTGATAGATGATCTTCAAACAAAGTATGCATTGCAAGTGAATAAATCTCAATATTATAGGACTAAATGGGAAGCTATTACGATGTTGCGATGATTAATGGAAGGACATTATGCAAAATTGTGGTCTTATTGACAAGAATTGCAGTAGACTGATAAAGAAGGCCAATTTATCATTCAAAATGAGCTTGATGAAAAGTCTGTATAACCAATGTTTAAGAGGTTTTACTAGAATTTAGTGTATTGAAGTATGGTTTCCTTAGTGGTGGTCAAAAATTAATAATGCTTAATGGATGTTTTTTGAAGAAATTTTTTAGAGGTGCTTTGTTAGCCGCAATTGGGCATAATGGAAACAATCAAATGTACCTTATATATTAGGCTATGGTTAAGAAAGAGAATTACTAATTTTGGAATTGGTTTTAAGTCTTCTTGGTGATGATCTAAACATTAGTGGAAATTCATGAACATTTTTAAGCGACAATCAAAGGGTAAAAGTCCTGATATTGGTACTATTTGTCAATAAATGTGTTTTGAATTATTATATTATACTTACCTTATAATGTTTTGTTTTTCTTTTTTTAGGGTTTAGTAAATACATTAAAGAATCTCTTCCCAAAAGTAGAGCAATGAAAATGTGGCCGATAGATGTGTGCCATTTAGTCTAAATTGCATAAAGGCCACATGTATAGGAGTTTATTTTGGCAAGCAATTAATTACACAATGGAAGTGGAATTTGATGAAATAATGGAGCAGTTGAAGAATGTAACAAACAAAGGCTTACGATGACTTCAAAGCAAGGAATCCTGACACTTTTGAGAAAGCACTTCTTAGCACAAGGCTAAAGTGTAAGATTGTTCATAACAATATATTAGATACATTTAATGGATTCATTTGTGAAGTACAATCAAAAAGCTTAATTAATATGCTAAAGGATATTAAAGTTGCTTTAATAATTTGAATTCATGACAAAAGAGATACGATGATCAAATTCACAGATGAAGTATGTATAAGGGTGAGAGAAAAGACAGAGACTGCATAATGGGAAGCAAGGCATTATATCATCAGGATAAATGGAAGTTGAAGTTCAAAGTAACATATTTTGCAGATAAGTTCATTTTTGATTTACAGGTAAAAACATGTCAGTGTAGACTTTGGGATTTAACAGGAATCTCATGTAAGCAAGCATTTGCTTGTATATCAAATTAAAGGGAGGATATCGATGGGTATATGAGTTGATACTACAAACTTATGTGTTATTTGAAGAGTTAGCAGTCCACAGAACCCATTAATAGTATAAAATTTTGGCTAAATATTGAAAACTTAAAACCCATATTACCTCCTCTGATTTAGAAGATGCTTGGAAGACCTAAGAAGCTAGAAGAAGAGATAAAGATGAAGAACCATGGAATCAAAATAAGTTGAGCAAAGTTGGAGTACCCGTAAGGTGTCAACATTGTTTTAAAGTGGGTAACAATAAAAGTGATGGAAAAAAAGGAATAACCTTCGAGACAACCTAAATTGCTAAAGTAATTGTATACTGATTTATAATTATGTATGTGTTAGATATTTTTAAAAATATTTGATCATTCACTTCAAATTCTAATGCATAATGTAGAAAATATGAGAGAGATCACCAAAAAATTTGGCATCTACATCTAAAATTGACAATGGTGTAAAAAGAAGAGGTAGATAATTAGTATCTACAAGATCCAATACTTCAACTTCTATCTTATGAATGGAGAAGAAGGTGGTTAGTGACCATTCATTTTTAATTTGAGTATTCCATCAACTTTTTAATAAATCATAAACATTTAAGTGTATATAGTCCACCCAAGGACATGGAGCAACATTTGGAGAAGTTATTCAGAACTCTTATTTTACAGTATGTTAACATTTAGAGAAGTTAGTGGCAAATTATTTAGTATTGTTTCCTAATTGGTCATAATATGATTTTTTTTATAAATGTTTTACAAATGGATGAAAGCCAATGTCAAGTTTTGGAACCAACTTAAGCTTCGCAAAGTACAAATGCTCAAAAAACAACTATAACTAGGAGCAAATACAAATTAAGTGCTTAAAAATCAACTCTAATAAAATCTCAAATTGATGATGGTGAATCAACAACAAAATGAGTCATGTTTGATAAATGTGTTGTGATTTTGATATATATTTCAACTGTGAGTTATAATATGGATATGAATATGTATTTGGAACTTTTGTTCTATAATTTGGATATGGATAGGGATGTTTGACTGTATTGGATAATTTTCTTGAATATGGATGATAGAAATGTTAGATTTTCTTGAATAATTAATTTGTACATGGATATTAACCATTCTCAATTGCTACAACATGTCTAATTTAATAGAAATCTTTTATACTTTGCATTTCAAAAGAAATTTTTCTTCAAAAGCCATCATTTCTATAATTGTAAATTAACATTACCAATGTATCAAAGAGCAAAGAAATACGTAGGCCAAAAAATATAGTTACCATAATCATAACCTATTTAAATATTGATAATATCAACTTAAATGTTCAAAAGCAGCATTTTTGAACTATTATAGCTTTCTTATAAATACAATGATCTTTCATAATCAGAGACAATGAGTAAAGATCAAGTATCTATAAAGGTCCATTAAATGCAACTCCTTCCTATTTTGTTTTACTCTTTCACATATTGCTGCACTGTAGGTTTATATTAAAAAGCATCAAATACCTAAGATATATCGTCACATTAAACCTAAAAGATAAAAAATAAAGCACAAATATCATAATTATTCAAAATCTGAAATATCTATGAATTAAAAATAAACTCACCACTTGCGCATAACAATGTATCTTGCAGATAAAAGTCTTACCCTAACATATGGAAGAAGTTTGGCAAAAAATTTTACAATAACAAAGCCTCAACTCGTTTAACAATACTACATACCTACAAGACACCTAAAATTTGAATGATAACATTAATATCATATAAGTTATAATTGAAATATTCATAGCATAATGCATTAATAAAAACATAATGGCAATACTCACATTATATTATTACATTGATAAAAATGTTGGCCAATATTAAGATTAGCATTTGATATTCATGGCTTCATCTTATTATTACAATTGAGACAATCAATATATGGAATCTGAAAATTTACTTAGGATTATGACATCCATATTTTATACTAAATATAATAATAATAAAAATTACAAAACTTGTTTTACCGTTAAATATAACACCTTCTCTTAGAAAAATTCAGAGTATTTCTTTTCAGCTTCTACTAAATTGTTGAAACAACAATAAATCACATTCTTAAATCCTTTAACAACAACTTTACACTCTTCCCATATCAAGTATATACTAGATGTAGATGCAATAAAAGCTATATATATTTTACTTCCATCCATTTATTTTTTTTGGTAATACACACTATGATCAAGTATGATTAGAAATGAGTTACAAGAATCTTAAAGTCAGTACACGCTAATACATCAAATATTCACAAAGCTAGCTAGAGCCAAAACATTTTTACACACTAGAAAGCCCCCTCAGTTCCTCTTCATTGATAGTCTCTCCTAGATTGCTAATGAATAGTGTATTACATGGAGGATTATCTTTTATATTTTGCATAAAATTGGTAAAAGGAAAAAGTGAATGAGCCTCTTAGATCATGCTAAATTGCTCTACAAAGTTACTCCTCTATGGTAATTACTAGAATAGGAAGGAGTGATATACAGGAGAAAGGTGTAAACAAAAATTGTAGTACAAGGAAAAATGTGTCGTTAAATGGACATATATCATGTAAAAGCAATGTTTTTAGTAGGTAGATAAAGTAAAACTTAATCCAAGCACATGCTTAAATTAGAGCACTAGTACGCAGATAATAGAAACAGAAGTAGTATTCATTACAAATCTAAAGATTGTTTATAATGAAATAAAGTATAATGTTACAGCAACAAAGACCATACAATTGAGAAAAAATATCCTATATGAAGATCGAGACATATCTCATTAGGCATAACATATTTCTTTACTTAAATGGGAACTAAATAGGAGATCCTATAGGAATCAACTTCTGATTACAATCTAATCTTCTTTCACTTCCATAAATGAATACAAAGACTTAACAAACCTCTACAATAAACTACAAACGAAGTTTAAACTCCTTCCATCTAACTTAGATAGTTTCTACAACTAGTCAATACATAACTTGCTTCGCATATGCAAGGTTAAGTAAGAAAATTATTCACAATTTTGAACCATTCAAAATAATAGATCATTAAAGAAATTTCCTAACAAAAGCAAACAAGTTTTATAACTCATATTTCATTAGATGCTTTGCATTATTTTCTTGATCATTCTCCAATAAAATTGAATAGAATAAGGTTAAGTGTCATCAAATCCATAAAATATCAACAACATTGAATTCAGGAAACATATGCTCGTTGAAACAACTTATAGTAAATGGTGACTAAGTGAATTCAAATTTCTAAATGTTTCACCTTCTAGTTCTGGTAATAGTACATATGAAGTTGAAAAATGTTAAACAATATCACCTACTCTAATCACTCTAACCATAAATACTGTAAGAAGCATAGTAGTCCATTAATAAATTTCACCATTAGATTAAGGTTGAAACAACTTTCAGGCAAAAAAAAAAACTACATGGATGTTTCAGGACAAATTCACTCTCATAATCAGCCATTCATCTTGAGCTTAAGCCATAAACTCCACTAAGTAGATGTAAACAGTAATAATCTAACTTAGGGGTAGATAAACTCACCTCCCAATTGCAAAAGACACTTCTAATTGCACCCAACCACAACACAATAGTGACAATCCAAAGAGAGTGACAATTCACTCACAGTCATAAGAAAGCGACAATTCACATATAATCACACACAATCACAAGAGTTGTATCATCAATGCTCAAGAACAAAGAAAACATAAAGTTATTTACACATCACACAATCACAAAAAGGAGGAGAGTTGTATCTTAAATTCACATACAATCACAAGAGATGAGAGTTGTATCTAAACATAGAAGAACAAAGAAGACAATTGGTAATTGAATATCATTTAGTTTTTGTTTTAATTAATTAATTAATATTTAATTTAATTTACTTTTATTTTTATTTTTATTTTTACTTTAACTTATTTTTAAATAAACGAGTTTAAAAAAATTAGGTCATGTGTTAGACACGTGGCATGTAAAATATCAGATGTGGTTTACCATGTTAGCGATGTTAACAAAAAACTTAACGTTTCGATTTTTTGTAAGAAATTCAAAGTTACTATATTTTAGCGTTATTTTTTAAAAATCGGGCTAGTATTGCGAAATTTAGTAAAGTTTGGGAGTTATTTTATAATTAACCCTAATTTTATTAATGCAAGTTTTATAATATTTTTATTTATAATAATTTACTATCAATTATTATAAATAATTTATATCAAAATATTAAATATTATACACATTCAAAAGTTAATTTTATAATATTTCATCATGTTTTTTATTAATTTTATATTTAGGAATAATTATAAAACATTAATCATATGTTAAATAATTATGTTCCCTAAGAAAATTGAAACACTTGATATATTTAAGCTTGAATTAATTAATTTTATGGATTTTGAATTAATTGTTTTATAATAAATATTAGTTTATTATAAACATTATAATATTAAGTAAAGATAGTCGCATAAATCCCATAAATAAAAGAAATGAGGATAATAACAATAGGAAGGAACCCATTGGATGGGGATTAACAATTTTCTCATTTTCTGCTGTTACGAATATTTAATTTAATTTTGTTTTTATTTATTTATATATTCATATTTAAATATAATATCTTAAGTTTAAATAATATTAATAAATTAAAAATTAAAAATTCATACATTTTAATATATGTTTAGCAATACACATAATTCATAAGTTGAAAATCTTATAAACTTTTCTAAAACTAATGAGAAATTAAATCAATGTCAATTAATTTCTAAATATTTTTGGTTACTAAAATTATAAATATTAATAGATATGATGATGATGATGATGATGATGATGATGATGATGATGATGATGATGATGATGTTCTCATATTTTTGTCATAAGTGAAAATACAAAAACGATACTTATAAATAAAAATAAAAAATCATTAAAAATTATATTTATAATTATTAGTTGAAAGGTATAATTTTTTATTTTTATTTGTTTGCATTATGAAGTTAAAAACCTACTTTAAAAAATTTTAATATATTTAACCCTTAGAATACATGATAACATTTAAAATTAATAACACTTTTAAAAGATAACGACATTTTAATCCTCTTACTATAGTCATTTAATCCTCTTACTCTAAGAAATTTAATTGAATTATCCAACATTAATAATTTTTTTGTTAATTTCATTAATAAAAGGGATTAAGTGATAGGCCAAAATTAACCAGAAAATGACCTGATGACCACTAGACAACTCCTTTCTTTCATGGTAAGCTGATGTGAATAAAATGGGGCTGATATTGTAAGTTATATTTCACTCACGGGAGCCCCCAAATTTGGTCTTCTAACTCTCAAAAATTTTAATTTCAGAGAGAGACAAAAGGTAGTATTTTGTTAACAATTTGGTGAATGTTTGTTTTTTGAGTCTTTTTCTTTTCGTTCAAATCTTTGTTCATATTACTGAGTGAAGATACGAAAATGAAGTTGTTATATAAGTGTAATGTTGATGCTATTATCAATGTTTTGAGAACAAATCTTAATCACGAACAAGATTTATAGCGTATGGCTGTTTACTACTAGAGAAAATCTAAAAGTATACGATTTTTTTCAATGGTTAGTTTGAGTTTCTTTAAAGAAAGGTAGGTTATTAAAAAAAATAAAAGAGAATCATGATACATTTAGCTTTTATGTTATTTTAAGTTGGGTATTATTCATTTTGATTTTTTAAAGAATAGAAATAAAACATTTGCATTATTAAAATAAACATTTTAGTTGAGTTGGAAGGAGTTACGAGGAGGAGGAGGTAAAAGAAGAAGTTGGTTAACAATATTAGTTATTTTATTTTAAATTCGTCTACTTTAAAGGTTTTTTTTAAATTGAAGTCCCTACATAATGATATTGATTGTATTGAATAATGGCTGTAGGATTTATAAGTTCATAAAGTAAGTCTAGTTTATCTAATTTAGTGAATATGGATTGTGTGACTTAAATATAATATTATTATTAGTATAATGGATGTAATATGAGTCAAAGTATCGTTAAACCCCATGTCGTAGAATTTAACTTTATTTCATAAACCAATAATGCTATAAACAAATTGTATTTAATTAAATATGTGATAAATGAACATTTGACTATAATTACATCATCGTATTTGATGTATTTTGCTTGATATTTTTATAATTTTGTTGTATATTTGATACTTAATTCACTCTAAATATATTTTTAGGTTATAATTGCCTTCATAGAGATGAGATCATGACATGGAACAAAGATTTGAAGTAATCAAGGATCTAAACGACCATATAAAATGAATGTGCAAGCCTCTGTAAATGTGTGAAGATTGAAAATTTTAAGTTTTGATCTTGTAGAGTTACACGCCTATGTAAGTCGATATATATGGCTGTGTATATTGCTGTGTAATTCTCTATGCTTGTGTGAAATCACAAATCAAGTATTTTTGAATATACATGGTCTTCTACGTGCCTATTTAAGTGACAGTATATATCTCAAAAACCTTAATTTTTATTATAAAGGATGAGAGCGAAGGCAAACAAGAGAGAGTCGATTGTTCAAGTGATTTTAAGACGCGAGACACTTAAAGAGGTGATAGTTCTTATCAAGGGACGAGGTATAAATAATACGTGAAGATATCCATTAGATAACAATATCAAATCCAAACTTTCAAGAAGATCCAATTGAAGAAAAAAGAGAGATTTAGAATTATGATGTCTTTATTTTCTATTACTTTTCCTAAATATATATCTTTGATTTTGTTGTCTATGATGAGTAACTAAACTTGTTTAGTGTATAGGTGTCATGAGCCCTAGTTTTTGGTAACAATATGATTTAATCTTTTATTCAATACAATTATATTTCTAATTAGTTCTGCATCATTTCTAACTATAAAAATTGGGGAAGAATGAGGGGATTTATTAGGCCTAATGATTTTTATATTTTCTACTTTAAGAAGAAGTTTTTAAAATTCTTCTTGAGCTCCTAAATTATATCTCATAGCAGTTACTCTAATAATCTTTTATTTATTTGTCATTTCTAACTTTGCTTCTTCTCATTTTTTATCCTAAAATTGTAATGGGTTGTCAGAGTAATTTTCTTTATATTTTGTTTACTAATTTTAGTCAATTTTTGATGGTTTTTTTTTTCTGTTGATACTTCTTTTTATAATAATTTATATTTTTAATAAAGGTTTTCCTTTTGAAAGATCAATTTTTATATCCTATACCACACTGGGTTGTGCAAAGTTTAAAGGGGATCAGAGTAGATAGAGCATAGGCATTTTTTATTTGAATAACTACGATCCAATGACCACAAGGAGTTTTGAAATGTATTTGTTATTTAATAGTATCAAATAATATCTTACGAAATAATTGGAGAAAGTTATTTCCTAGAAGAATATCAATTATGGTGTCATAAAAATAAAAGAGTGGACATTTTATTAAGAATGATCCTATTAGGATTTAGGTTTAATGAATACCTTTGGATCAATGTATCTTTTTATTAGAAATATCTAATCCTATTATATTTTTTATGGTTTCATGATATTGTAAAGGAAAACAACTTGCTTTACATAAACATGAACTTGCTCAACTGTTTATATAAGCAACAAAGTATTCAGTTCTATAATCTTTATAAGTTACTCCAATTAGAATATAAATACTAGTTGGGCTAGTCATCATCTATGAATATATATTATTTTATTTTCATAGGATATTTGTATTACATATTGAGTTATTTTATAAGGTTGAACTTGTTTGAGAAAAGTGATGCCTAGCATTATTTCGAAATTGAATCCTTCATTTTTAACTATTAATCTTATAGGTATTTTACTATCTCCTATCTTTATAGTGGTTTTTATGGCAGTATCTATTTGATGTATTTTACCATTGAAATTTATATATTGATAAAGTTCATTTGGTTGGAAACTTATCAAATTATGTATTATATTATGATTAATGTAACTTCCACTAGTTCTAGTATTGACTAAGAAATTACAGGGAATATAATTTGTACCATCAAAGTATTCTCCTTTAATTTTATAATTAGAACTTATCTTTCTATCTACTCTTATTAAAGCATTAGCATATTGTTTACTACTTGAAACATCAGCTTCTGAATAAGATAATCTAGGTAATAATTTATTGTCAGAAGATAGTAAAGGTTTTTATTGTAAATCTAATGAAACTCATCTTTAAGGTCTTCTACTTCTACTATATAAGGAGGATATATTCTTTCAAATTTAGAAAATAATTTTAGAAAATCAATAATATCTTTTTTTTGCAAAACATTTCATATGATGGTATTTGATAAGGCATAAGATATCATGTATGTAATAGATTATGCTGTATTTCTATCTTTAATTAAATCTTTTATGTTAAAGTCTTAAATTAAAGAAAGCTTTCTATCAAAATTTTTATTATATATATATTATAACAAATCTTAGGATAGATATTAAACAAAAGTTTTTGATATTAAAGATTGCCTCTCAAAATTCCTATATAGGCCTCTTTTCTATTGTGAATTCGATCATCTAATATTTCTAAATTTATAGGACTATCGATTCCTTCTCTAAAAGTAGATCTAGTTATCATTTGTATAGATCTGGTATGCAACCATCTTATTTTGTGCCTAATTTCTCTAGGAATGTCGTAAAATTTTTGAGAAATATCTTTTTTAGATACCAGAGGAATCATTACTTTATTAAAAGTTAAACTAATATTTAGTGTTTTTTTCTTTAAGATGAATACCATAAAATATATGGTGTTTTATGGATTTTAACCCTAGCTTTTCTAGTAACAACTTATTAAACCTGCTATTAGAATTTATAGAAATCATAGTACTATGAATCTTTTTAAGCATTTTGTTATCAATAAGAACTTCTTGATTGTAATCTCTATGTTTTTCAAAATTTTCTACTATATTATCTATTAATTGTTTATCAATTTAAGTGCTAGAAGATTCTCTTATTTCGCTCATTTATTTCAAAATTTGAGGTTTCTTTGTATTTTACAACAACAACAACAAGACCACCTAGTAGAAATCTTGTTAAGATGCGAGGTCTGGGTGTAATAAATTTATGGATCGATTTATTTAAACATACCTAAATCCATGATAGGTTTTTTGTAAGGAGGTTTATTCCCTCTCTTCTTCTACACTTTTTTGATGTGTTTCTTCAATAGTTCAAATCACACATTTACAAGTTTCTAAAACTTATATATCCTTTCACCAATCATCATGTTAGTTCATACATTTATGTTTTTGCACTTCTTCTTTCACAAACAAATACTTCAAATTCATGCATTTCGCATCATTTGAATACTTGTCATTTTTAGAGAAGAAAATGGTTGCAAAATTGTCACAATAAATTCTTAATGTTCTAGTAATACTGTCGACAATATCAAGGTCTAAGATAAAGTTCTGCAACCACAATCCATGAACTGTGGCCTTAACGTACGCCAGAAATCCAGCCTCTATAGTGGAAGTAGCAATGACGGACTGCTTTCCTCTTTTTCACAAAACTGCTCCTCTAGCTAATAGGAACAGGTAACCAAATGTAGATTTCCGTGAGTCTACACAATCGACATAATCTGAATCTGAGTAACCTATCACTTCGAGATGAGATGATTTTCTATATGTGAGCATATAGTCCTTCATGCCTTGTAAATATCTAAGAACTTTCTTTGCAGCTTTCCAGTAGTTCATTATAGGATTGCTTGATATTGGCCTAGCATTCCGATAACAAAATTGATATATGGTCGAGTGCATGTTTCAGCGTACATTAAGCTCCTAACTACTGACGTATAAGGAATAGACTCCATGTTCTTACGCTCCAAATCATTTCGTGGACATTGCATTAGACTAAATTTGTCCCATTTCTAAATTGGAACTATCCTTTCGGAGCATTTTTTTATTTGAAATCTTTCTAATACTTTCTCAATATAACCTTTCTGAGATAATCCTAACAATCCTTGTGATCTATCACGGTATATTTCTATTCCTATCATATAAGATGCCTTACCCCTATCTTTCATTTCAAAATTATTAGAAAGAAAATTTTTTACATCATGTAACAAAACTATATTATTAACAGCAAAAAGGATATCATCAACATATAGATTTTTTCATTTGAAATCTTTCTAATACTTTCTCGATATAACCTTTTTAAGGCAATCCTAACAATCTTTGTGATCTATCATGGAATATTTCTATTCCTATCACATATGATATCTCATACATATCTTTCATTTTGAAATTATTAGAAAGAAATTTAAATCATGTATCAAAACCATATTATTAGCAGCAAGAAGGATATCATCAACATATAGAACTAATATAATGAAGTTGCTCCCACTAACCTTCATATAGATATACCGATCAATAATGTCCTCTACAAAATCGTAAGACGTAATGATATCATTAAACTTATGATACCATTGTCAGGAAGCTTGCTTCAGTTCATATATTGACTTTTTCAATTTTCACATTAATCATTCCTTTCTTATGATCATGAAACCTTCCGGTTGATCCATATAAACTTCTTCTTTCAAGCCACCATTTAGAAAAGCAATCTTTACATCCATTTGGTGAAGCTCTAAATCGTAATGAGCCACCAGGGCCATAACAATTCTTAAAGAGTCCTTCTTTGAAACTGGAGAAAAGGTCTCTTTATAGTCAATACCATCCTTTTAAGTGTAACCTTTAGCAACAAGTCTGGCTTTATACCTTTCAATGTTGCCTTGTGAGTCATGTTTGGTCTTAAAGGCCCATTTACAACCCACTTGCTTTGCACCTTCAGGCAAATTAACTAATTCCCAGACATTGTTATCATCCGCTGATTTCAACTATTCTCTCATAACATTGAACCACTTTTCAAACTTGTTATATTCTATGGCTTATTTGAATGAGACTGGATCCTAATCAATGCTCAAGTCAGATTCATGTTCAAGTGAGTAAACTTTATAGTCACTCGAAATAGTTGATCTTCTCTACCTTACAAACCTTTGTAATGCTACTTCTTGTGGCATCACTTAATCATTTGTAACTTGAACATCATTAGCTGGTTCTTCATTAATATGCTCATTTTGTAGAATTGGAACACTAATTTGTTATTCCAGTATATTGCGTATCCGTGATGCAACAAAAGGAATAACCACCGATGGGATCACATTTGATATAGTAGTTTCTACTCGACTTGGAGTAGTTTCTACTTTACTCTCATAAATATCCACTTTTTACAGTTCTTCACTCCCACTAATTGGACCATTCTTAATGAACTGAGAACTACTAGACTCAATTATTCTTGTACTATGATTAGGACAATAAAATCTGTACTCTTTTGACTTTTTGGGATAGCCAATGAAATAACCACTAACAGTTCTCGCATCAAGCTTCTTTTCATGTGGATTATACAACCTTACTTCTACCGGACAACCCCAAATGTAAAGGTGTTGTAAACTAGGTTTTCTTAATGTCCACAGTTCATAAGATGTCTTAGGAACTGGCTTACTAGGAATCTTATTAAGCAGATACGTAACGATCTTTAATGCATGCATCCACAATGATGAAGTTATAGTACTATATCTTAACATACTTTTAACCATATCCATAAGAATACGATCTTCATTTCAGCTACACTATTTTGTTGCAGTGTACCAGGTATTGTGTATTGTGCACATATGCCTCGACTTACAAGAAACTTTGCAAATGGACTTGGACATTATCCACTTTCATAAAATTTTTCATAACATTCACCACCTCTATAAGACCTCACTATCTTTATTTTTCTATCGAACTAACTTTCTATCTCATTAGTGAACACCTCTAGGATGTCCATAGGCTAAGCCTTGTCATGTAGCAGATAAATATAACCATATCATAAGAAGTCATCAATAAAGTTAATGCAATACTTTTTGCCACCCCAAGAAGGAACGTCGAAAGGATTATAGATGTCAATGTTTATTAATTCAAGTAATTCGTTACTTCTTGTGGCTGGATTCCTTGATATATGTTTGATTTTCTTACTTTTAATGAACTCCACACATATATTCCAGTCAGCAAAATCCAATTGAGGTAAGATTTCATTTTTTACTAACCTCTATACCCTTTCCTTAGATATATGACCTAATCTTCTATGCCACAAAAAAGTAAAATATTCCTTATATGCACTATGCTTATTTCCTATAATATGGTTAATATGAAACAGAGATTCAACAAAATTAACATTAAGATTAAAACGATATAAACAATCAATTAAAGTACCAGAATCATAATAGTACTTGTCTTTATATAAAGAAAACACATGGTTTCCAATCTTAAAGATAAAACCATCATCATCCAATTTTGAAACAGAAACTAAATTCCTAGCATAGTCAGGAACATAAAGACAATTTTTTAGATCAGGGTGACATTTAGTGTGAAAGATCAATCTGTACGTCTCAATGCCCTTTATTCAAGCCTTCATTTTGTTCCCCATATACAAGAATTTTTTTAGTTCTGTTTATGGTTTGGATTGAAAAGAATCCCTGTTTAACATATGACACATGAGTAGTTGCACCAGAATCTAACCACCAGGTATTATTAGGCACTTCAATAAGATTTGATTCAAAACATACTAAGACATAGTATGTACCTTTTTTTGGGACCAAACCTTTTTTTAGGGCAATCATTATTAAAGTGACTAGGCCTTTTGTAGAAATGACACTTCTTATCTTTATGGATTTGACACTTATTAACTTTGCTAAGAGCTTTGTCCTTATCTTTGCCTTTCTTTCTTGGTTTATTCTTGTTGTTACTAGCTCATTGATAAAATGTGAGATGAACGGAGTGTTCCTTCATTTTCTTCAATCTCCCTTTCTCTTGAACCAACATGGCCTTAATTTCTTGAAGGTTCCATTTTTCCTTAATAGTGTTATAATTCACTTGGAACTGGTCGAACTCAAGAGGAAGTGAGTTGATAACGAACTATACAAGGAAAGACCCACTTACGTCCATACCCATGGATTTTAGCTTTGCAGCTAGATTTGACATATGTGGTACATGATCATAAATAGGCTATGACCAGTTAAACTTTTTGGTCATTAGCTCACTCATTAAAGTTCCCACTATGGACTTATTAGTTGTATTAGATTGAGAGTATTCTTTAAGTTTCAACATGAACTCCTTTGTATTGTCCGTTTTAGGCATTGACGGCTTTACATCTTCTGTGATCATCATTCGCATTAAGTTGAAACTTAGCCTGTTAGACCATTCCTAAGCCTCATATTAAGACTTGTTAGCTTCAGAACTAATCTCAGTTATAGCTACAGGCTTTACATCTGAAACTATGGCCAAATTCAAATTCATTACACCTAGTTGGAACTAGATTTGTTCGGACCAATCAGCATAGTTCAGACCATTAAACTTGATAAGCCCATTTTCTAAAGCAAACAAATTAGTAGATGCTGCAAACACAACATATATATCACATATTAATACTTTGAGTAAACCTAAATGGATCCAAACTAACAAATACACTTTAATAATGCATTTAAATTCTCCTTTGGGTGAAATTTAAGTACATAGATGTAACCTATTGTGATGCAAATGTAGTTCACTATAATGGACAATCAATCATATTCTTGTCAACTTGCTTGTTATCTTTGGATATACAATCATATTAACCAAATATGTTGATAAAGTCCCTTTAATATCATAAATTATAAGCAATGGTCCACCTTTGGGTGACTTCCTAGTGTTATAATTAATTATTTCAATTGTTCAGTTCAACCTTTATGTCATGTTAGCATCATATCTTAATAAACAATTTAAACAATCATAATTAAATGATTAATTTTTCAAGCTAGGCCACTTTGGTGACTAACAGGTTTTCCATGCAATAAACATTTAATTGGACAATTATCATATATGAAAAAATTTAATCTAATTAGTTTGGTCACTTTGGTGACTAACAAACTATTCTAAACTGCCATAATGTCATGTATTACACTCAACATATAATAGAAAAATTTAAGTCTAAGCACTGCATAATACAAATGGTCAAAGTATCAATTAAAACATAATATGACACAAAATTATATTATGCATAGCAATCATATGCACAACTTTATGCATATAAATCTAAATCAAGTAATTGATTACTTCATTAATTAATTTGTATTATCAATTAATTAATGAATTATGAGTTATGACCCAAAATTAAAATACCTTAAGTATGATCACTATTCAAACCCATTAAATTATTTTATAAAAAATAAAAAATAAAATGATATAAAGCTTGTGCCTGTTGCTAGTCCATTGCACGTGCCTTATCTTCCTCGTTGAATACTGGTTGCGTTTTGCGTATTTTAAAATTCTTAAATCTTCTTTCTTTCATGATTCTTCTGCAATTTCTTTCCAGAATCTTTTCTTGGCTTGAGCCAACAATAACGTCATCCACCATTGTACATATTCGGTGGTTAACCAAAGAAACAAACCCATGGATTTTTCTCACTCTAAACCATCTCTCTATCGTTGTTATTTCTGTTTCTATTTCTGTGCTTCTTCCATGACAGTGCAACGAAGAAAGTAATGCCATTACAAAGATAGACAAACAAATGTACAGAAACAAACAAACAAAAAACCGAAACAAAACGTTGATAATGGCAGACAAGAAATAATGCAACACATACATATTAAATTCGAAATAAAGCAAGAAATTCACGGGATATACAATATCATCACAAATACAACAACCATGGTGGACGACAAACAACAATAATGCAACACCCATGACTCTGATACCAATTGTTAGACAATTTGATGGATCGAATTATTTTGTCATACCTGTATCTATGATCATGTTGTAAAAATTGATTCTCTCTTTTCTTCTTTTCCTTAATCTTTTTCTTCAATGGTTTAGATAACTTTTTATAAGTTTCTAAAACTTATATATTCTTTCACCAGCCATTACGTTGATTCATTTTAAAAAAGAGAGAGAAATAGTCTTTAACCCATTTAAGATCCCGTTGTTTAATACCCAATAACTATCATCTTGAGTCCTTTTCACGAGACTCAAACTATCGTTAAATATTGTGTCAAGCTTGTGCAATTGGTTGCCTTGAATGGTCGGTCTAAATCACAAATGACCCTGACATTTGAATTCCTCTCATGAAATCCCTAGGCAGTCCCGATCCAATTTGAGGAACTAAACTTACACATCAGAATGTAGATGATAGGAGGCGATTTTCACTTTTTCTTCTTATAGACATTTTACAAGCATCTAATGTATGGAGTACTGATAAATGGATTCCAGATTTAGTGATGACTGGTTTAATTTAGCAGAACATGATTGTATGTGTGACCAGAAAAGCAGGTCATTGAGTTCTGTTAGAAAGCATTGGTAATGGCTTGCGGGGTTATTTAGAGGAGCAACAAATGTATATTAGACAAGTTCCTAATATACCCTCTTGGAGTTGCAACCTCATGTACTTGGCTCTACAAAACCAGCAGGACCCCATTGATCTGATGCCAGCACTGCTGTGAACCAGAAGGTACATCTGTTCTATGTATGTAAGTCCTCATTATTCGTAGGGTGTAGTGTATTTTTGATGCTCTTGACTCTTCTTTTTAGAACCAATGCCATCTGATCGGCATTTGCTTCATAGTAATAAGGTAGGTATATATCACCATGAATCTGGACCGCAATGATCTACAATACTTGTCAAACGGTTTTACATATATAATGCATTACATTTTTAACCACTAGTTTTCTAACAAACCTCTTAGCAGTAAATAAACAGAATTTCTGAACACACTACGTCAACAGGTAGAGTATAACCAGCATTCCTACAAGTGCAGTCATGAAATAAGATGCAAGAGACGCCTTGATGGTAGAGTTCACTGAAGGCGGTCCCCAGGAGAAACCACCCCAGTCATCACCTTCCTCTTTTCCACTATCCTTGTTGCCATTTTCTTCTGGTGAAGGTGCAGGATTTGGAGCCTCCTCATGATCTCCTCCTGCAGGGTGCACCATAACTCGTACCACCAGCTTTTGGCCTGCTTTGCAGTGACCAGGTTGCCCACTGATGAAGTAAAAGAACCCGTGTCGATCAAACCGGAAAGTTGTGTTCCCATCATCATATCTAGAAATTGGGTTTGAAATGATACAGTTCTCGTAATCTGTAGAGTTCACTACTAAAACGGAGTCCTTTCTGTACATGAAATCTGACACAGAAAACCAAGTTTTGTTAAGAAACAATCTTTTAAACAGTAGCAGATAAGGCATGAATGATTTGTGCAGCCACAGTCTTTGTTAATTGCTTGAAACCACTCGGCAGTTCAAGGTTTCTAATCAGGACCAGAAAAAGAATTAACATCTATGGATATACTAGAGTAGGCTGCTAACACAGAAAGAAAAAATTCCCAGAATTCGTACTACTTGCATAATTGCATGCCATCACCTGATAAATTGGGATGGCACTTCTCTAGTGGCAAAAAGAACTGCTAAATATCGACTTACACAGTGAATCACCAACATGGAATCTACGTTTAGTAGCCCACTTATCATAGGTCTCGGTATCATTTCCAGTTGGTTTGATCCAACCAATCTTCCCACCAACTGGGAACTGATATGAAGACACAAAGGAGACAGCAAATATTGAGATCAGAACTACAGGAATCAAAGCAAGGTTGTGAACGTGTCTGATAATTGAAGATGAAGCCATTTGGGCACTCCCTAAGTGAACTTTGTTCCAAGACTACAGGAAGAAAGCCAAACTTGAGAAGGAAAATGAATTTAACGGGCACTGAGTACGAAGAAATTAGCGAAAGACATTGGCAGTTAAGTCAGTTACTTTCTCATGTGGGGTCATTGGCCTTTTGATCGATAGTGCGGTTCATGGCCAGGTAGTTAAGCGTACATACCGGAACACGTTCTTCACGTTTTACTCATGAACTGTCCTGTTCATGTTTCTTGGTAAATTAAGAGACAACATACGACATGACACTTGTAAGAAAATCAATTCAACTAGATAAGACAAGTTTGTTCTTTTATAGATTATATTGCGTGGTCTCAAGCTAACTGTTGCTTTCTTAAATGTGGATATCAAACAGCCTATCCAAGGAATAAATCAGGGTGATTCACTCGATCAACTTGAATATTCAGATTGTATACATCACCAAATCATTTTATCTTACAGGTTAAAGAATATGTATGATAACATACATAGTTTAGAATAGTCGTGTATAGAAGTGGGTATGGACTTGTTTAGTTAAATTTCAGCCTAAAGTTTTTTAAAACATTTACTTCCATACTTAATTCAGGTTCCTATTTCAAACATAAATTTGATTCATTATAAAAATTTTAAATTTAAATCTAGTTTATGAGCTCGTATTTTTAAAAGATTTTAATATTATACAAAATATATATCATTTATTAAAATAAAAATTTATTAACTTATTTAAAAACAAAAATATAATCCCTTACAATAATGTATACAAATTATTAATTATAATTCATAGCAAAATTAAATTGGACAGACAATGATAACGAATCA
The DNA here is from genome assembly GCA_027478405.1 of Erythroxylum cassinoides. Taxonomy (NCBI): domain Eukaryota; kingdom Viridiplantae; phylum Streptophyta; class Magnoliopsida; order Malpighiales; family Erythroxylaceae; genus Erythroxylum; species Erythroxylum cassinoides. The sequence continues at coordinate 20,207,355 of JANIPM010000232.1, forward strand.
TAATTTTGATAAGATTTAATAATATAATGTAACATAAATATTATTAAAATAAAATAAATATTGTACCCAATTGTAAGTTAAAGGAAAATTTGACATTTTAATCCATAATTTTAGAGAAATTTTTAGAATTAATTCGAGCTCTATTTTTAGCATTTCAATACATGAACTCTCAATTTATATTAAATAAATCCCGATATAGGAGCAATGAAAAAAATATTTTTTACAATTTCTCCATCTAATCTCTTTAAATTAAATAACTTGAAAATGTGAATTAAAAAAAAGGTTGAAACGTAACTGATTAAAATTTTTGCATAATTTTTCTTTTAGTACTATCAATCACTTGTTGTCCATATGTCCTATTTCTAATAGTATCCACAAAGCACAAAAAAAGGATTTAAGACTTAAAAGGAAAAAGCAGGACTGCTAACTTTCTTATATCTTTTTTCTATTTATAAAAAAGGAACTAGGGTTTCTATCTTATTAAAAATAAATTTTCTATTTATAATTAAAGTCTAACTCTAATTAAAATTAAAATTAAAATTTATATTAAATTTTAATGAAATCAAATATCTTATTTTTTATTCCTAAAATTTCTCAAACTTTATGATTAAGTCCAACTTAATTTAAATTGAAAAATTCTCTTTCTAACTGCTTTTTATATGTGATAGAAATGATTATAATTATACTTATAATTATAATTATAATTGTTATTCATAATTAGAACTAGATAAATTAAAACTTCTTTTAATTTATTTTTAGTTATCTAATTAAATAATTTATTGATTAAGATTGAAGTCTAGCAATATGTTATGACTACTCCAATATTAAGAATGTCAAAGTGATTAGACTCAATCTGTCCATATATGATTATGTTGTATAATTTAATCTTTTTTATCATCTTATGTTCTAATTGAATATAGAGTATGGATTTAGATTTTGCTATATTAAATCAAATCATATTCGTTTTTACTAATTAGTAATTGATATATAATTGATATTTGAAACTACTCTTTTAAGTCTCAATTTACTTTGGCTAAAGAATTCCTTAGATTACTATTAATCAAGTACAACACATAATTCTCTCTCTAATTACTATAGAGTAACCAATGATTTATTGCCTTATCTATCTCTATATGGTTCATACTATATCCAAACACTACCAACTAAGCTATCTTAAATATATTAGGTCATAAGTAGCATCAAAATATAATAATTTCTACATAAGATACTTTTGTAATTTCAAGTCTAAGTATTAATTATACAACCATTATAGTGAGAAAATCCATAGAAATATAAGTAATATTCCATTTGAGATCCTCATACTAGGGTCAATTTAGTGAACTTATTCTCTAATAAGTACTTATACATTTTATAATTTAATTTATGAGATCAATCACTTTTTTCATAAAAAAGAAATATAAAGTGTGCTAGTTTTACCACTTCATCAATTTCCTATGTTGATGAAACTACAATTAGGAATAATGCTTGAATGTAAACTGAATCTCATAATTATGATCTCATCATAATTTCAATAACACATTAATTATTTAAAAAATTTTACCTTTAGTATTAAAATATCAAATATAATTAACAAAATAAATAAAGATAAATAGTGTCTCTAATTAATTATGTCACAAAATCTACAACCAACCAATTGGTTATAGGGTATACACTAATAATCTTCCCCTTGCATTGAGCCAATTACTTAAGTATCTTATACCATCTCTTTATATAGTGACTATGCTACTGTTGGGGTAATGGTTTAGTAAGAGAATTCTACATTCTTTATAGTAGGTACTTGCTAAAATCATACTACTCTCATCTTAATTATTAGTATAACTAAGAGAGATTATCTAAGTATATATTTGGGCCTTTGATGAAACTTTAACTCTTTTTGCATGCACAATGACTCTGATGTTTATAGTACATTACTGTTTCAATAATGCAAAGAACTTTATCAAGTTTATTAAAGAAAATATTGATTCAAATAATTATATCCACTAAATGAATAATTTTGGCTTGATTAATAATTAATGCTATGTTGGAACCTTTCCAATCTCAAAATAATATTGTTCTAAGTAAAATATTCTTTAACCAAGATTTACTTGTAAAGTTAATATCTATATGACCTTAAACTCAAATATTAACTCATAAAAGTAATAGGAAAGTAAGTATGTTAAATACAAAATTCTATAGATTCCTAATATCATGTACATCACATTTTGTTGCTTACAATATTCTCTTTTGGTACTCTTTACTAGTTTCTTGGGATATACTCCATGTAGTTTTGATTAAGCAGCATTATCGAGTTGTTGTAACTTATAACTCAAATAATGTGATAGATTATTTGAGTTAATTTGATTTATAAATGACCTTTTATGTGGCCCAGACATTGATTAAAAAATGGGAAAGGTAATAACATTATAAGCTAACTTTTGCATTTAAAAGTTTTTTGTTTTCGTTTAAACAATTGCTTTTATATTACCTTACAATGTCTTTTTGCTAAAAAAGAGTGTTTTGAAATAAAAAAGTTGTTAAGGAAATTGATTCACATTGACGAGTAAAGGAGTGATTGTATAGTTCTGAAATGACCTATACAAACACTAAATTACCATTTCTAGTTCACTTTTAGTTGTAGTTGTCAATAATTTGAAATTTGACAACATCAATAATATGGTTTGTTGTACATCATAAGATTTGGTAACCATAACAACAGTTATCATAATATGCAATTGCATAATCTTCTTACATTAAAGTAATTACTTGGAAGCCTAGAAAGTTTTGCTAATTCTAACCCTTTTGTAAAAGTTATCTTTTAGTGTATAACAAATATCATTTGCTAATGTAAATGTATCACGTAGATTATGATAGATATACTTATTACACAGACAAGAATAACTTGTTTCTTTCCTACCATTATATCTTTCTGTATTATCTATTTTCACTTAATATGGAATATCTTTATAAAATGCTCTTCCAAGTTATTATTGTTAGTTTATATCCTACAACCAATTAATTGGATGTAGATTTTGTGACATAATTAATTAAAGGCATAATTATTTTTAGTTACGTATTTTTTTAATTATATTTGATATTTTATATTAAAGATAAAATTCTTGAAATTATTATTTTGCAATTGAAATTGTGAGAAATTATAATTATAAGTTTTGATTTTCATTTATGTATTGTTCCTAAATTTTTCCTAGTTATAGTTTCATCAAGATAAGATATTGATGAAATAATAAAACTAGTATATATTATGTTTCTTTCTCATGGAAAAAATATTGATCTCATAAAATAAAGGATAAAAATACTTAAAACAAATGCGTGTTGACTCCATTATAAGGATCCCAATGTCTTTATGGATTTCCTCATTATAATGATTGTATAATTGATCTTTAGGCTTGAGATTACTAAAGTATCTCATGTATGAATTACTATGCTTTGATGTTACTTATGAATTATTCTATTTAGGGTATCTTAGTTGGTAGTACGTAGATATAGTATGAATCATATGGAGATAGTTGAGTAATTCAATAAAGAATTCGTCACTCTACAGTAAATAGAGAGAATGTTTTGATGTTCTATATTCGTAGGAATTTAAGGAATTCCTTGCTCATAGTAAAATGAGATTTAAAAATGTGTTTTCAAATATCAATTATTAATAGTAGAAACAAATGTGATTGGATTTAATAAAGTAGACATTAAATCCATATTCAATGCCTATTTTGAACATTTGATGATGAAATGATTAAATTATACATCCTAACCATACATGAAGAGGTTGAGTCAACCTACTTTAACATTAGTAATATTTGGGTATCAATCTTAATTGATGATTATAAATTGTTTAATTAAAGAATTAAAGATAAATTAAAAGGACTTTTCATTTACTTAATTCTAATTATGAATTATAATTATAATTTATAATCATTGCCAATATATTAGAAACCTAACATGTCATATATAAAATAACAATTAAAAAGAGATATATCTAATTTAAATTAACTTGAACTT
>JANIPM010000232.1:20215266-20228596 GCA_027478405.1 Erythroxylum cassinoides
AACACTTTCACTAATCATTTCTTGCTTTTCAACTTCCATTTCAATCAACTAATTCATTTTAACTTTCATAACTCATAAAACTCTACTCAAATTTCAAAGACATCAAAATCAATCACTTCATTTCTCATCAATCTCCTTTAAACACAATAACATCTATAACACAATTCATATCCGAAAACACTCATTGAATTTATTTTAATATTTCTAATTTCCACCGAAAGTTCGGGATCCAACATTACCAATAAAAAAATGCTTAAAAATATTCAAAATACTATGTTTTCTATAAATTCTTATAGCTGGTTTAATATGATGTTATTAGAAAAATTGGGATTAAAATCCATAAAACACCGTATGTTTTAGGGTATTAATATTAAAGAAAAAAACCTAAATATTTGTTTTAATATTAAAGAAAAACCCTAAATATTTGTTTAACTTCTAATAAAGTAATGATTCCTCTGTTATCTAAACGAGATATCCTCCGAAAACTTGATGACATTCCCAAAGAAATTAGGGACAAAATAGGATGGGTGCATATAAGATCGATACAAATGATAACTAGACCTACTTTTGGAAAAGGAACTGATAATCTAATAAATTTAGCAATATTAGATGATTGAATTCGCAATAGAAAAGAGGCCTGTATGGGAATTTTAAGAGGCAATCTTCAATAAAAAAACTTTTTTTTAATATCTGTCGTAAGATGTCTTATAATATACAAGATAAAGATTTTGATAAAAACATTTCCTTTAATCTAAGAATTTAAAAGAAAAGATTTAATTAAAGATGGAAATAGACCATAGTCTATTACATATGTAATATCTTATGTCTTATCAAATAGTCATCATATAGAATATTTTGCAGACAAAGATATTTTTGATTTTCTTATCAAATACTCATCATACAAAATGTTTTGCAAACAAAGATATTATTGATTTTCTTATCAAATACCCATCATACAAAATGTTTTGCAGACAAAGATATTATTGATTTTCTAAAATTATTTTTTGAGGTTGAAAAAATATATCCTCCTTATATAGATTTGAAATAAATGGAAAGAATTTATGTTGTATTTTTCATTCAAAAACATAAAAAAATAATGATGTACAAGATTGGTTTATATAATACAAAGAATAATGCTAATAATGAAAACTAACGCCTAATTCTATAGCTATAAATTAGGACCATAATTGACTCCAATTCTGGGAGTAGAATATTTCCAACCTGTTAAGAATATCTCAGCACTCCCCCTAAAGTTGGAGCATAGATATCATATATACCCAACTTGTCAATCAATCTCAAGAAATCATAACTTGACACTGTTTTAGTTAGAATGTCTACTACCTGATCTTCAGATCGTATTTGAGGCTATACTAGAATCTTATTATCTAACTTTTCCTTGATAAAGAACTTGTCAACTTTATGATTTTTAGTTCTATCATGTTGGACTGGATTGTGAGCTATATCACGAGCAGTTTTATTGTCACAATACAACCGAATTGGGTGTTGTTGTGGATAATCTAAGTCTTGTACTAACAATTGTAACCATAGAGCTTCATACAATCTAAGTGCAATTCCTCTATATTTAGATTTGGCACTTGAGCAAGAGACCACATTATGTTTCTTACTTCTCCAGGTAACAAGATTACCTCCTACAAAAGTAAAGTAGCTAGATGTAGATCTCTAATCAACCAATGCTCTAGCCCAGTTGGCATCAGTATCTACAACAATGTCTTCAACATTTTTATTTTTCTTAAACAAAATACCTTTTCTAGGTGCAAACTTTAAATACTTCAATATTCTTATAAGTGTTTCCATATGTTTCTCTCCAAGATTGTGCGTGAATTGGTCAATAATACTTAAAGGCATATGGTAGATAGGGTGTTGTGTGTGCCAAATAGATTAGTCTTCCAACAAGCCTCTGATATCTTTCGTTATCAACAGGGACTTAACCTTCTTCTATGCAATCCTTCCTTAACTGGCGTATCAATTGGTTGACAACCTAACATTCATGTTTCCTTCAATAAATCTAGGATGTATTTTCTTTTAGACAAAAAATTCCCTCTTTTGATCTAGAGACTTCTATTCCAATGAAGTATTTCAAGCACCCCAAATCCTCCATCTCAATATCTTTCGATAAATATTTTCTTAAGACTTTTACTTTGTCAAGATCATTTCTTATTACAGCCATGTCATCTACATAGACAATAAGAGTTATAACCTTGTCCTTTACTCTTTTTAGGAACAAGTTCTAATTAAAATTGTTCTGATGGTATCCAAAAGCAATCATTGACTTAGTAAATCTCCCAAACCAAGCTCTTAAAGATTGCTTTAACCCATATAATGCCTTTTTTTAGGTTGCACACTTTTCCAGTCTCAATTTTGGATGTCATACACCCTGGTGGAAGCTCCATATAAATATCTTGAGACAATTTTCCATGTAAGAAGGAATTTTTAATGTCAAACTGGTGCAGTGACCAGTTTAAGTTAGCTGCTAGTGATAACAATACTCATACCATATTGATTTTTGCCACAGGAGCAAATGTTTATATATAATCTACTCCATATGTTTGTGTATACCCCTTAGATACCGATCTTGCTTAAAACGCTCAATTGTTCCATCAGCTCGATATTTGATAGTAAACACCCAACGACATCCTACTGGTGTCTTTCCTGGTGGACAGGTAATAAGTTCCCATGTTCCATTTCTTCTTAGTGACTCCATTTCTTCATTCATTGCAACTTTCCACCTTAGGTCAGCTAAGCTTCCTACTCATTGTTAGGAATAACTATAGAAGATAATTTATTTATGAATGGCTTAGTTGATTATGACTGATTGTGATCTGAAACATGGTTGTTCATAGAATATTTAACTTTTCTTGAGAGATCAAGTTCATAAGTAGGCTTAGGAATACCTCTAGTAGTGCGCTCAGGTAACTAATTTGGAATAAGCTCAAATTGTAACATACAAATTAGGAGCATCTTGAATGGACGATTGGTGTAGTACATTTGGGACTTTATATTGTTCAATCACTTCTCCACTCGTGTCTTTAGGTGTAATCAAATCTCTATTCACATCAAGTTTTGGATTTACATATGCGTAATCAGTTTCAGATATATCAATAGCTTCAGATTGATCATTACTTCTTCCATACTTAAGGCCAATTCTATGTGACTCCCCCTAAACTTCCTGAACCTCATAATCTGGTGTCATGATTTCTTCTTGACATCTCTCCTTTTGAAGTTTAGGCTAAGAAAAATACATTGTCTTTTCATGAAGTACTGTATCTATTGTAACAAACATGTGTTTGGATTGAGGATGAAAGCATTTGTACCCTTTTTTATTTACAACATATCCAAGAAACAAGCTTCTCAAAGCTCATAGAGCTAATTTATGGCATTGTTGTTTATGAAGGTGCACGAAGACTACACATCCAAATACTCTAAGAAGAAGATTTGATACTGATGGACAGGTCAGGATCTTGCATAAAATGTGTAATGGCGTTTGAAACTTAAGCACTCTTGAAGAGATTCTGTTAATTAAGTAAACTACATCACACAAAGCCTCTCCCTAGTAAGAAAATGACATGTCAGCTTGGATCAATAAAGCTTGAACCCTTTCAAGTAGATGTTGATTTTTTCACTCTGCTACACCATTATGTTGAGGTGCATCAACACATATGGTTTGATAGATGTTGTCTTATGTGTCTAGATAATTCTTCATATCTAGATTCTTATACTATCCTCCATTGTCACTACAAAGTACTTAGACTTGTGCATTAAATTAAGTCTTGATTATTCTGAAAAATTTATAAAACAACATGTTCACCTCATTCTTAGATTTCATTAGCCATAGTTATGTCATTCTAGTACAATCATCAGTAAATGTAACAAACCAACGGGATCCTCACAATGTATTATTGTTAGATGGCCCTCAAACATCTGAATGAACAATCATAAATGGAGAAGGACTTTTATTCAATATTGATGAACAAGTTCTACGACTTGTTGCTAGTTCACATACATCATAATGGAGACTAGAAATATTAACTTTCTCAAACAACCTAGGAAATAATTTCTTTAAGTATCTAAAAAAGGCATGTCCTAATCTTTGATGTTGTAACCAAATTTCTGTTTGATTGCTTACGACATTACAACCCTGTACTGCAAGAGCTTGACTTAGTTTATCTGAAGTTGCTGCCTTCAAGTCCAGGTAGTACAAATTACCTTCTTTAGTATCATAACCAATTGTCTGTTTCATTTGGATGTCCTTAAAGAGACAAAAATTAGGCCAAAAAATACAATGTATGATAAGGCCTCTATAATTTGAGACACAGACAAGAGGTTATATCCTAAGGAAGGACTAACAAGAACATATTCTAATTTATAAGTTTTAGTAATCTCAAGCGTCCTTTACCAATAATAGAAACATTTTCACCATTAGCAGTTGAAACAAATTTTTCTAAGGAGGGTTTGATTTCAACAATCTATTTATAATCAAAAGTCATGTGATTGGTTGCACCAGAATCAATTATCTATACTAACAGGAGTAAAAGCATTAATGCCACCATTACTTTTAGTAGCTATCATCGCTGAATGCATTTCACTAGTTTCATCTTTAGTTCTTATTTCGGAAACTACAGTAGTAGATTGAGCTGTCTTCATATTATTTTTTCGATCTTTGTTGTGACCCACCAATCTGGATACCCTACCAATTCATAGTAGCGGTCTTTTTTATGTCCATATTCATTACAATGAATACATTTGTATAAAGGTTTTTTAGTGCTTCGATTACTTTTTGGCTTATTTCTTGCAACCGTTGCTACAGTTTCTAAAATTTTAGATTATCCTCAGAATGTAATTATGCCATTAGCTTCATGCCAAATTAAAGCATAACATTCTTCTAGAGTTGGAATTGACTCCTTTCATAAAATATCTCCACAGACTTGTTCAAAATAATCATTAAGTCCGGCAAGGAATATATGCACTCTCAATCTTTCAATGGATTGCCTATATGCTTCAACATCCTCTGGATCCTTCATAACAACTTTGTCTCCATGATCTAGTTCTTGAAAAATCTCAACAAGCTCACCATAATATTCTGAAAGGGGTCTTCCATTATGCTTAGCTCCAAAGGCTCTCTAGTTTAGAGAAAAAGTTTACAATTTATCACTTTCATCATAGAAAGATTTTTCCAACGTTGTCCAAATTGCATAAGTAGTAGGCAACTAAACGTAGCGTTTTATGATTTCAGGTGTCATCTATATCAACAACCATCTCTTAACTTTTTGGTTTTCGGCATACCACTTTTCATATCTCTCTTCAAATTCTTTAGGTGGTGTTGGTTTTCCATGAATATAAGAGAGCTTTTCTCTTTCAACAATGTGCATCTTCATCAACTACGACTAAACATCATAGTTTAATTTAGCAAGAGTAATACCTGCATTAAATACTCCTTTAGACTGCACTACAATAGAAACAAGTTCAACTTTATCACCCATTTATTTATAAACAAGATTCAAAAATATGATTTAAATCAAAAACCAAGAACCATGCCCTGATACCAACTTGAAACTAATGGAGAGAATTTTTGTCGTATTTCTCATTCACACACATAAAAAATAATGTTATACAAGATTTGTTTATATATTACAGAGAAGAATCCTAATAATGGAAACTAACGGCTAATTCTATAGCTACAAATCAGGACCATAATTGGCTCCAATTCTGGAAATAGAATATTTCCATCCTGTCAAAAATATCTCAACATATAGCAGATTAAGAAGACCTTGAAGATAATTTTTCATTAGATTTACAACAAAAACCCTTACTAACTTTTGACAATAATAGATTATCTTATTCAAAAATTGGTGTTCCAATTAGTAAATGAAATGCTTATGCTTTAATAAGAGTAGATAGAAAGATAAGCTCTAATTACTTTGATGGTATAAATAATGGTCCCTGTAATATAATAGTCAATACTAGAGCTAGTAGAAGTTACATTAATCATAATCTAATACAAAATTTGATGAGTTTATAACTAAACGAGCCTTTTCAGTATATAAATTTCAATGGTGAAATACATCAAATAGATACTGCCATATAAACCACTATTAAGATAGGAGATATTAAAATACCTATGAGATTATTAATTAAAAATGAAGGTTTCAATTTAGAAATAATGCTAGGCACTAATTTTCTCGAACAAGTTCAACCTTACAAAATAACTCAATTTGGAATACAACTATCCTACAACAATAATATAATATATATTCCTAGATAATAACTAGCCCAACTAGTATTTAAATTCCAATCAGAATAACTTAAAAAGATTAAAGTTGCTTATATAGATAGTGGAGTAGGTTCTTGTTTATGTAAACTAAGTTGTTTTTCTTTATAATATCATGAAACCTTTAAAAATATAATAGGATTAGATATTTTTAATAATGAGATACATTTATCCAAAGTTATTCATCAACCCCAAATCCTATTGGGATCATTCTTAATAAAATGTCCACCCTTTTATTTTTATGATACTGAAACTGGTGTTCTTTTAAGAACTTTCGCCAATTATTTCATAAGATATTATTAAACAACAAATACATTTCAAAACTCCTTGTAGTCATTGGATCATATTATTCGAATAAAGAAAAATCAATCTTTTCAAAAGGAAAAGCTTTATTAAAAATAGAAAATATTATAGAATTTAAGTATCAACATATAAAAACCATCAACGATGGACTAGAATTAGTAAAATAGAAACTAAAGAAAAATTACTCTAATAACCCATTACAATTTTGGGATAAAAACGGAGATGAAACGAATTTAGAAATGATAAATAAACAAAAGATTATTAGAGTTACTACTATGAGATATAATTTAGAAGATCCAGAATAATTTTAAAAACAACTTCTTGAACTAGAAAATCTAAAGATCATTAGGCCTAGTAAATCCTCTCATTCTTCTCTAGCATTTATGGTTAGAAACTATGCAAAACTAATTAGAAATAAAGCTAGAATGGTAGAAATTATAAAAAACTAAATTATAATACAATATTTGATGGATACTTCTAACCCCAAAAAGAAACATTAATAAACTTGACAAGAGAAAAACAAAATTTCCCTAAAATTGATTGTAATAGTGGATTTTGGTTGATAAAAAATGAATAAAGATGACATTCCATATGTTGTTTCCCCTGCTCCACAAGGCTATTATAAATGGCTAGTCGTGCTTTTTGGTTTAAAAAATGCCACAAAAGTATTTCAAAGAAAAATGGATAATATCTGTAAGTATCATAATTTCATACATTATTATGTGAATGATATTTTAGCTATTAATAATATTGCTCAACATATTATATATTTCCATAAATTTGCAGATTTATTTGAACATCATAGTTTAGCTCTTTATGAGAAAATAGTTAATATATGTCAAAATAAATAAAACTTATTGGCATGAATATAGACCAAAGAGGAGTTAAACTTTAACCTCATATCTTCGAAAAAAATTCGCAATTTCCTAATAAGATACAAGAGAAAAAAAAAATACAAGTTCAAAGTTTCTAGAAGTACTAAACTATGCTTATGTTTTTATTCAAAACCTAGCCGAAATTAAAAAAAACTTTTCAAATGCTTTTAGAAAGAATCGAGGATTTGAATTTTCACTTTACCTAATTAACCAAGTAAAGAAAATTAAGTTTTCGTGTACCATCCTGCCAAAACTCTCTTTACCATCTGATGATGATGATTTAATCCTTGGAATCGATGCTTTTGATCATGCATGTAGTGGAGTATTAAAAAGGATAAATTATGATTATTTTAATATTAAGATAAATTAGTCTCTTTGTAGGCATATTGCGTAACCTTTACAGATACTCAACAACCATATAATATAAACGAAAAAGAATTATTGACGATAGTAAAAAACTGACCAAATTTTTATTACCTAATAGGTTTTTTATTAAAAATCAATATTACTAAAATCAAGGTTTTTATTCAGAATAATTCACCTCCTAAACTTAAATATAAGAGATGTATAAAATGATAGACTTTATTAGTAGATTACGCATTTGATATTGAAATTATCAAATCTAATAATAATGTTCTTGCAGATGTTTTTAACAAAAAATGGTCAAACTCAAAAAAGAGATATTTAATTTATTAGATCAAATGTCTAGAGATATCGTTGCATGTCAGGCACAAATCAATGATTTATTAGATATTGCAAATTGTAACTCGACTCTAAAAGCAATTACTTCGTTCAGTTTGCCATATATGGCAAATTAAGATAAATCACTACAATTATTTAGAACAAAAACTTTATAACCTAATCAACTATAAACTTTAGAACAAAGACTGAATTTTTTTACAAGGCGCTCATTTTCAAACTATTTGAGATTGGTATAATTTTGGAACAATAAATGCTATAAATTTGACTAACCCAATGTTTCCTAAGATATCTTTACTTCCTAGATGAATTCAAGAAGTGCTTAAGGATTATTATCTAAATAATCCTACAATAACTTTAAAAAATACCTTGATATTAAAGATATTATCTACTGGTCCATATTTTAATGACGAAGAACCATATGATAGTTACCATTTTATTACCTTGGAAAAGGTAAAACATTTTCTCATTAATGTGAATATTAAGTTACAAAAAGAATTTTCCATATACAGCAAAAATAATATTCATTACAAAAGAGGAATTGGGATAAGAACTCTTATTTCTAACAAGCTAGCAGCATTTAAAAAGGAATTTCAAACCTAATCTCGAAAAAACAAATTTTCTTTTTTAACAATAGCTCCAGCCAAAAAGATACCATTGGCTGCTAAAAATTTTGTAAAAATAAAAAAAGCATGATTAAAAGAGGCAAAATTTTGTAAAAAATAAAAAAAGCATGATTAAAAGAGGCGACATAAGATCCAGTCCTAAAGTACATAAAAGATTCAGTCATTTCCGTAAGCATACAGAAAATATCTATCTTTCTTGCACAAGTGGTTGGGAGCCGTTTAAATGAAAAGATTAAGCTTTTTTTGGTGAATAATGAAAAGATAAAGCTGAAGGCCCCTGTACATACAGTGAGAATCACAGCGACAAGAAGATAAGATGAAAATATATCCCCACTAACATGAAAGAGAATCCACTACAAATAAACATAGAATCTACTTTTTGAAAAAACTGATAAGTAATTTGTTAACTTTAGAATCCACTGTACAAATAAGCCGCTAAGGGTAATAATAAGCGCATCAAGCAATCTCTCTGTGTCTCATCCTTGTAATATCTTCCAGTATGAAATAAAATCTCTCCTTTTGTGGGTACAGTTTACAACTTCCATTTTAAAAACCATACTGTTCTCCTAAACTAAAATCAATAGTATACACCTCAAGTAGGAAACGAATTAAGCCAATGCCTTCATGAAACACAATAAGAAACTGATCTCCGTATAGACAAATGCAGAAATAAAAGGATACAAGGTCAGTTACAAAAAATGCTGATTTGAAGCTACAACAATCACCACAATCAAATAGATTCTATGAAGTTAAAAATGAAAGTTGCACGCCAACATATGGTCATTAAGTCACCTGAAATGTCTTTAGTTTGCTATAACAATTAAAACCTATAAACACATTTCAAGGTCCCGTGCTAAATTTTAAGAGTCACTGAAGCCTAAAGGTAGAAAATATGTAACTCATTCCTTTTATAGGATCTTGAAGATGGAAATATATTCTGAGAGTGAAAGGCTGATCGTCTACCTTAATGATTTTCTCCTGATGCAAATATATAGAAAAATAATGCAATTTTAGAAACAGGAAGAAGATTCAGCTAGGTTGAGTAAGATTCAGCTACGTTGAGTAAACTTCCATAAGAATGAAAAGAAGATCCCTAAATTTAACAAACCAATAAATGGTATTCTCATTGTTGATGTTGTTGTTAACATTGTTTAACAAAACAGCAATAGCTATTTTTTACGAAGTTTTAAATTTTCTTACTTCTGTAGTTGAGATAATGAGGCCTGTACATTATATTGCAATTTGAGGTCTGTACATTATATTGGAAGGAGACAACCTCCCACTATCAAAATTAAGAGAGGGAAAGACAAATGCAAGAAGAGTCTAATCCGATTGCTTGAATCCACAATATTATATTTCAGGTTACAATCTTATATCTGCAGCTCGTAGCATGCGAAAAGCCGGAGCCAAAGGATATTGTAACTAGGACAGATTCCAATGCTGCAATATCAATGTAAAATTTGTTACCTCTATTGCTGTCACCCTTTACAAACAAGTCAAAGTCATCCTCCGGGATATAACATCACTTGAATTTCCAGCTAATTTCTTGTTCATCATTAGGCAGCTGCGATAGATATCGACGTTGGAAGTTTACTAATGAGCAGGCAAGATAATGGATGGTGGAAATGTTAAAGAACCATTGTTGGGAGCACCCTGAATCTTGAGAATTGAAGTAACCAAATTATATATCTGGACATTTTCAAAAGAAGGAACCTTCCTCCCCCTGCCAAACTGAGGCCCATGGGCAATGAAGATTGTCCTCATTGAAAAAACCGCATTATCATAACCATGTGCTCCTCCACACTCTTGTCGCTTTGTTCGCTTTTGCTCTACCTTAAATCCCTCTTCAATCAACCCTACTATCGGTGGAATCCTGTCACTCTCAAAGTAATGAAGTCTACTAGGCAGCTCTTCCTTAAGATAAACTTGCAAATAATTACCATTTTCAACTTTCCCGGACTTCAATCCTTCATTCATCTTGGCAACAACATCAGAAGGTGCAGTTCCAGGCGGTGGCCGAATAGCCAGCACAGGAGTATAAGACTGCACCCATTCGGTTGGAACCCCAACCCAGGGTGCCAAATCATCAAGAAAGATCAATTTTTTATCACATGTACCTACCATGCCGTGATCACCTACCATAATAATATTAACCTCCTCAAAAATCCCTCTTTTCTCGAGTCCGTCAATCAATCTCCCAATCATCCTATCAATTCCAGCAACTGCTTCTGTTATCTGCGGATCATCAGGTCCCACATGGTGACCCTGATGATCAGGGTCCTCAAAATACAGCGTCAAAAACATAGGAATTTCGTCAGCGGGAAAATCAAAATAACTCAAAACCTTATCAACCCGTTCCTCAAATGGAACAGACCCATTGTAATACATACAGAAGTCTTTAGGACAATTCCAAGAACCTTTATGCACCTCAGACCCAGGCCAGAAGTAAGTAGCAGCCTTCAAGCCATGATTAGCCAGAGTCTCCCAGAGTGGCTCACCAAGCCACCACTTGGGCTCGTGGCTTCGCATAGTGAAGACCTCACCGGTGCGAGGATCCACAAAATGATTGTTGATAATGCCATGATAAGCAGGATAAAGTCCAGTAACAATAGAGTAATGATTAGGGAAAGTAAGTGTAGGGAAAACGGGAATCAAACCCGTCTCAGCCTCAGTGCCGTTAGCAATCAAACGGTGAATATTGGGCGTAGGTGTCTTGAACTGGTAACCAAATCGAAACCCATCTGATGAAATCAAGAGAACAACCGGGTGGTTGAGTTTATTCAACGGACGAGCGGTCAACTCCAGCGAATTAGACGAAGCAGAAGATGACGCCGATGAGAAGAAGAGAAAAGCGAAGGCAGATGCAGCAGAGAGAGCAACACAAGTGACTAGAACCATAGTGATGAAGAGTATAGTAGTGGTGGATTTCTGAGGAGGATTGGTCGAGTCGCTGGAGTCAGTGTCGAAGGAGAGAAGAGCAGTAGACGGGTTTGGTGGCTCTTCTTCGTGGGTAGGCACAAATGCGGATTTTGTGGAGGTCAACGCAGAATCAGAACTCATCTTTACCAGAAACCACTTCCCTAAGTTCTCTGGTAACACCAACTCAAATCAGTACATAACAATTTGGGGTATGAATCGTTGGACAGAGAGAAGAACTTGAGGAAGACGGCAGGTAAGTTTCGAGACTCGCCGTCGTCGCGGAAGCTACAAAGAGGAGTTGTTTTCTCACGTGTCGCGTATCTATGGTTATTGATTGATCTCACGGTCCCTAATTGTATAGCTTCCATACAATGTGGTCCCCATTTTAAGTGAGTTTATTAAACTGGTTAGTATTACCAGAGAATTTAGAGAAGGCAATTAGAGTGTGAACAGTCTTGCTACTCTTGCTGTTTACGTTAACCCCAGAGTTTACCTTTTTAAAGAGGCGCTTCCGCTTGTCCTTGCCCCTATATCCTGTGATTCTCACGGTGTTTTGTATCGCAGATATCTGCCCTAATTTTATCTCGTTTTTCTTTCCCTTATATGCAAAAAAAATAAAAAAAATAATAGACCTTAAACGGTGAAGTGCGCGGCTTCAAAATTTGTGAAAAATTTTTTATTTCCAATAAATATTCTTAATTATCCTATTAATTCATTTATTCATAATGAGAATATTAAATAACAAAATTATGCACATATGTCGTTGGATATACTAACATTATTTAGTTTAAGTAAATGTATTATCTATTAAGCTTAATAACAAAATTTTGGATTATATCTTTTGAGAATTCCTCGTTATCGATAAAATTTTACCAATGTTTACTGATATAAAGTTTGCGGTATGATTGATCATGGTTGAGTCATCGGAGAATCATCTATAAGTTTTTTTTTTCAGTTTTTAGTAATCAAACATTAAAGACATAAATCATATATGAATCATAAATTATGAATCACACATAAATCATTCTTGTCCATTCAAATCTTGAATATAATAATAATTACATAGATGAAGCGAATAAATCACTTACCTTGAGTAAAGACAAAGCTTTCACGATCACAAATTAGTTTCTCTCTTAACCCTCTTTTTGTACGATAGCTTGATGGATAGCTCAATGCACAAATATCTACTCTTTTTGTATTTGTATTTTTTCTGTACTTAATTAGGGTAGAGAGATGACTAGTTTATATACACTTATTTATTGACATTAAATTTTGTACGTCTATCCTAAGCACATGTTCTTTAAATTTCTTTTGTTGTAAATCTTTATTTAGTACCATAAGATCCGTCCTAACATGTTCTATATGCACTCTTTGTTTCTGAATTTTTTTCTTTAACAACAAAATACTTTAATTCCATATGTTTTGTGCCTCCAGAGTATTTTTCAATTTTAGAAAAGAAAACTGTTGTAAAATTATCACAATAAATTTTCAGCAGCTTACTTACTATGTCGACAACCCCAAGCTGTTGGGCCCCGATTCCTTTTCTTACTAAATAAGCATGTGTTCAGTTTATTTTGAGGTTGAGTTTGATTAATTTGTTTTGGTTAGAATTTAATTAGAAT
>JANIPM010000232.1:20301803-20314821 GCA_027478405.1 Erythroxylum cassinoides
GTATAGTCATTTACATGTGCAAAATTCATTATTCAGTTGTATGCGTATGCATGAACATATCAAGGCAAATTTTTAAATGCTCATATCCTATTCCAAATTACTATTCTACTCTTCCCATCGATGATGGGATGTTACAATCTAATTCATATTCTTACAAAAAAAATTTCTCAAACTGTCAACCATAAGTTATGCACGTATCCAACTTTTAACAGTATTCACATAATAGATAAAAAGAACTCAACTTTTGATAAAAGAAGACATAAATTCTAGCTTCCTCGTACCTTCTTCTTATTTATAAAGAAAGAAAAAAGAGTTTATTTCTTGTCAAAATTAAACTTCCTAATGATACTTATAGTCTAACTCTAATTATAATTGTAATTTTAACTGTAACTTTAATAAAATTAAATATATCATATTTGATCTTTTAAAGTTGCTCAAATATCACAATTAAGTTCAACTTAATTTTAAGTTAACTTTTCTTTTTTTAATTGCTCTTTTTTGTATAACCTATTAGATGCCCACTATGCAAACAACTTTTATATCTATCTCCATATATCTAAATTCTCATAATTAAATTGTTAACTGTTCATATCCAATAAGAGTTGTTTTTGAATAATCATATATTTAACAATTGAAAATATGACTTCTTTTTCTCTATGAGTGATATGTCTCTATGTACTCCTACTGAAAAATGTAACTATACTCCTACTAATCTTCTTGTAGACAAAAAATCTATATTTATCTCCAAAACAAATACTTTGAATTTATTATGAAAGTAAATCTTTAAATATCTTGTAACTTTTTGACTCTACGACTAATATATTAATAAAAGCATTAATTTCTAATTGGATGTACTGTTAATAAATTTGAACTTCGTAAAAACTTTATCCTACTCCTACTACTTATTTTGAGCATCATTTTTTTTAATAAATATTCATTGTAGCAAACATTTTGTTCATTGGGATTTGTAAGATTATATCCAACTTTTTGAATATCTTATAACCATCTATTATTCGATTTATTTCGAAACTTATTGGATAATATACGCTTCAACTAAACATCATATCCTAAAATCACTAACATTGACTTTTTCAAAATCTTACCATTTCATACCTAATATGAGACTTTATTAAATAATTTAATTAAAATTGTCTAAAGTAAGTCGTTGTATTAGTATAAACAAAAGAAATCAATATTACATCATAAAAATCAAGAAGTTTTTTAAAGTTAGTTAAATTATAAGAGAACTTCATGCCTTTTGCCCTATTATTAAAGTTTTTTAAGGTTAGTTAAATTATAAGAGAACTTCTTGTCTTTTACCCTATTATTACAATATTAGTTATTATCTATACATGCAGCAAAATATAAGAGAGAATAATAAAATTTTAAATAAAATATTTTACGAAGTTGGGTGGTTAGGCACATACCATTGAAACTTGACTTATAAATACTGGGCAAAAATAATTTTTTAAAAGCAACACAACCTTTAGCATGGACTCGTTAACGATTAATACTCAATCACCTAAAGTTCACCAAAAAAAATCTTTATTAGAAAGTAGAAACACAAACAAGAATATGCAATATAAAAGAATATATTAAGAAATGTAAATAGTAAATCTTACCTCAAGTGAAGAAGTATAATTCCTTTTATTATTATGTATTTCATAAATAGATCAATGTTATTTTTTAGGTTACTTAGACTTCTGCCTGTATGCTTAGGAAGCTAATCGTGATCCAGTTAAGGACACAACGAAAAAATAACTTTTACATTCTCTTGATCATGCCTTTTAATTGAATAATTTGAAAAATACAAATTATTAATGAAACGGTTGAAATGTACCTAATTTGGATTTCTACATAAATATTTCTTCTGGAACTGTTAACCACAAGTTGTTTAGGTAACCAACCTTTACCAGTATTCACATAATAAAGAAAAAGAACTCAATTTTTGAGAAAAGAAAGCATAAGTGCTAGCTTCCTCATACCTTCCTCCTATCTATACAACAAAAAAAGTTTCTTTCTCATCAAAATTAAACCTCCCAATTATAATTATAGTCTAACTCTAATTGTAACTATAATTTTACTTTAATGAAAATCAAATATCTCATATTTGATCTCTAAAATTTCTCAGATATTACAACTAGTCTAAATTAATTTTTTAATTGCTTTTTTTAATGTATAACCTGTTAGATGCCTAATATATAAACAACTTTTATATTTATCTCTATATATCTAAATTTTCATGATTAAGTTATTACATGTTCATATCCAATAAGAGTTATTTTTGGATAATCATATCTTTAAAAATTGAAAATATGAAAATTTGTTCTTTTTAAGCAATATGTATCTATGTACTTCTATTAAAAAGTATAACTATGCTCCCACTAACTTTCTTGTAGACATAAAAAATATGTAATTAGCTCCAAAATGAACACTTTGAATTCATTATAAAAGTGAATGCTTCAATATTTTGTAACTTTTTGACTATTCATCTAATATATTAATAAATTTCCAATATGATGTACTATTATAAGATTTGAACTTATTCAAATTTCATCTTACTCTCACTACTTGTCTTAAGAATTATTTTTCTATAAATATTCATTGTAACAAACATTTTGGTCATTGGGATTTGTAAGATTATATTCAACTTTTTGAATATCTCATAACCTTCAATTATGCGATTTAGTTCTAAACTTATTATACAATACATGCTTCAACTAAACATCACATCCTAAAATCATTAACATTGACTCTTTCAAAGTCTCATCATTTCATATCCAATATGAAACCTTGCTAATTGATTTAATTAGAATTATCTAACGTAAGTTGTTTTGTTAGTATATATGTAGAAGAAATAAATATTACATTATACAATGTCTCATATTACATTCCTCCTTATATAAATTCATACAATTATGGAATTTAGTTGTGGGAGTATTCATTAAAAAAATTTGATTCCCTATAGATAAGCAAAAAACTTTATATCTTACCATGTCAATTTCATCGAAGTATTTCAACATTCTTAATGCTTAATTTTCACTCAAATTTAAATATTTTGAACTTTTCAAAATTTTAAATCAAAATTTTATTTAATACGTATGATCCTATCATATAAAGTCATTAGTAAATATAATGAAATACAAGTATTTAACTTTTTATAAATTGTTATCACATCCAACACATCATATGTATATATTTAACAATTTAATATTATCATCATCCTTTCATCAAAGGTTGATTTGTTCATTCTTCAAACTTAACAAGTTTCATATGATTCGTCATCAAAAGAAAATATATAATCTTGTATGTAACCTTATTATTATCATTATGTTGATTTAACTGACATAGGAAAGAAGGATAATCTCAATTATTTATCATTTCATTCTTGCCACATATATTAAACATAAATATTCCTTGATTCAACACATACAAACTATTAATATAAAGTTAAATCAATTACTTTTTCTCAACAATATATTTCTTATCATGACGTGATTTTTGTAATAATGTTGGATCTAAATTTAGTATCAAATACTCAAAAGCATGAATTAGAAATATATATATGATTTCTATCATATCATGCATTGGCAAGAAAAGTCATGCTATTATTTTCCCTTTTAACGATAAAAGCATAAACTTAGAGTACAATCAAAGACATTGGCTTAGATATGATAATTACAATTGAATCTCTTTAATTGAACAATTTGAAAAGTACAAATCATAAATAAAAGGGTTGAAATGTAACTAATTTGGATTCTTACATAAAATTTTCTTCTTGAAATGTAAACCATAATTTATCAATGTGTCTAACCTATAATGATATCTACAAAGTAAAAAAAATTCAATTTTGAAGGGGAGAAGGCAAGAATGCTAGCACCCTTATGCCTTCCTCCTATATATAGTGAAAGATGAAAGAGATTTTTCTCATCAAAATTAAGCTTTCTAACTATATTTTAAGTCTTACTTTAATTATAATTAAAACTTATTTTTAATAATATTAAACATATCATATTTGATCTCTAAAGTTTCTCAAACTTCATAATTAAGTTTGAATTAATTTAAATTAATTTTAACTACTTTTTATGTGTGACTTATTAGGTTTCTAATACGTTATTAATGATTATAATTTATAATCATAATTTACAATTAGAATTAGATTAATTAAACTTCTGTAATTTATCTTTGATTCTCTAACTAAACAATTTTTAAATATAGATCAAGATTAACATCTAGCATTATGTCATGACCATTCAAATATTAGGATTATCAAACTAATTTGACTTAACTTGTCTATACATGGTTATGATGTATAATTTAATCATTTCGTAACCCAGCATTCTAATTGGATATAAAGTGAGGATTTAATATTTTCTCTTTTAAATTCAATCATGTTAATTAATTTATAATTGATATTTGTAAACAACTTTTAAATTTTAATTTACTATAGTAAGATAATTCATTATATCACTACTAATTAATAATGGTGAAACATTCTCCCTAATTACTTTAGGGTGATGAATGCTTTGTTAACTTACTCAATTATCTCCGTATGATTCATATTATATCAAAATACTATCAACTAAGTTGTCCTAAATAGAATAGGTCCTAATCATCAAACCATAGTAATTTCTACATGAGATGCTTTGGTAATCTTAAGTATAAGGATCAATTATATAACCATCACAACAAAAAAATTCACAAAGACTTAAGTAATGTTTATTTGGGATCCTCATCATCGAGTTAGTTCAAAGAATTTAATATCTCCTAAGCACTCGCATGTTTGTTTAAATATCTTCGTACTTTGCACTTTAATTTATACGATCAATTATTTTTTCATAAGAAAAAAAATATTATGTGCTAGTTTTACTGTTCTATTAATATCCTATTTTGATGATATTACAACAACATAATTTAGGAATAACACACAATTGTAAATTGAATATGATAATTATGATCTCATCAAAATGTGCAATAATTATTTCAAGAAATTTACCTTTAGTATTAAAATATCAATTATAATTAATAAAATATATGAAGATAAATGGTACTTTTAATTAATTATATCACAAAATCTAAAACTAACCAATTGACTATAAGACATATACTAATATGTACCCTTTAGAGTTTATATGCTCCACCCTAATTACTAGATCATCAAGTTTAAGGTAGTCGTAACCCGATTAAATTTGCAAGATACACTACAGCAAAAAATGCTTTAGGCAACATTAAATTTGTAACAGTTTAAAATATATTGCTTAAAACTAATATAATGCAATGATTTTTAAAGCGCGGCCTTTAGTAATATTAATAGGCAATGCTAATGGTAATTTGTTGCCATATATTTTATAAGGCAACAAAATTAAAATGTTGTTGCTATAAAATTTTATATAAGTAACAATTAAATCTGTTGTGACTTTAAACAATAATTAAGGGTTATAATAAGTAGCCTCGAACTCAGATGTACTTAAGCTCAAACCCTACCTAAGCCCGAGTACAATCGAGTCTAACCAAACTCGATTAAAAATATTATTTAAGTTTTTAAAAAATATCATTTTTTTAATATTAAAATTTTAATTAGGTTGGATCAGATTAAGTTATTAAGTAGTCGATTAATTTTTGTAAATTAATAAGTTCCTATAAACTATAATTAATTAATTTTTATTCAATAACCTTTTTTAATTAAACTTCAAATTATTCGATAGTTAAAGACAATCTCTTTCAATCATATTTTAAAATTTAAATTTATTTAATCTTTAACCGATTTGATGACAATTTACCATCTGTCAAACCTTTTAAACCTTAAACCTTTTGTTTTACTAGTTTTAACTTCTAGTTCGATTTTTAAAACATTGAATAAAGTGACTTTTTTTTTTCAAAAAGACATAAAAGGCAAAAGAATTTAAAAAATCAGAATAGAAAATTATTAGTCAGTTTCAGGCACTTTACTTCCATCAATTATAAATTTATAATAATGATAATACTAAATTGACACCTATGTGAACAAAGCACAGAATAAACAATGAACTAAAATAACAATGGCATCGTGCTTTCCTACTCCCTAAGAGGTCACATATTCAAACTTATCCCCTTTGTGCATGGTCTAATATATTTAAACATCCGTTCTATTTCTCTAAATCAAAAGAATCTATCTAGGAATTCTATGAAAAACACCTCCTCATCTTTTTGTGATCAGGGCTCATTTGGCTTCAACCTCTCAAGTTAATGCCCAAAGTTTGTGTTATGGGTATGCTCAAAGACTAGATCTTTCTTTGACTTTCAATAAGGGTTTTTCTTTGACTTTGTTGGGATTTGTGTTTTTGATGATAATTTTGAAATTATTTTTGGACTTTAGTTGATATACGCTTTTAGGGCATTTGAAAATCATGGTAATTGCAACAAGTAATAGTCTCTTGTAATGGGGAAAGGTTGGTTATTTTTAGTTGTGAGAACCTTTTCAAAATATAATTTGGGTCTTTTCTTTTGGTTGGATGGAGATTCACTGCTTTATTTTTGTGAGAGAGTTCATGAGTGTAGTAGCTGAAAATGGGGTTCAATTATTTGGTTAGAATATTATTGGTCTTTGACCATTTTGGGTCAAATTTTGATAGCAGTTTTAAGCATTTCTTATTAGAACTTTTTTATAATCTTTATGTGATTATTGAAAGATTTTAGTTTCTTAGTTGAACTATGAGTTTTGGTCATTTTTAGGTTTACTTGTGTTGCATACATCTTGTGGTTGAAGCCTCAGTTTCAGGTTCAATTAGTAGGGTTATGAACTTGGTTTTCTAGGTGATGATGCAGTTTCTTTTTGGGTAGATGGGTAAGTACTTCGTAGTGAACTTTTTTTTTACAACGTCCTCATTATTTAAAACAAACGAGGGTAGTCTAGTGCATGCTATAGTCATTCAAAGTCATTGCTTTATTTGAAGATGAACAAGACGCATTTCTCAGATTGTTAAGAAAATTGAGAACTTGCTTTGGATGCTTTCATAAGCTATGTTCATACTTATTGCCATTAACAACACCCATTTATGATAATATGACTATGATTTATTTTGAGCTTCTTTCTAGTATGTTGAAGTGATTTTGCTTTTGTGCTTCCATACAATCGTTTAAGTATGGAGATTGATAGTTCATTTGGGGATTCTAATACCTAGAAGGAGTCTAGTTTAAAATTAAGGTACATTTATTACTGTGAGTCACTTCTTTGCCTGCCTCATATTTTATTGTGAGTCACTTCTTTGCCTTGCCTCATATTGAGAACTATGTACTCATTAGTCTTCATAAGGTCATTCTTCATTTATTTCCTTAAAGTTCTTTTTTTTCTTCGTTGCATCTTGACTAAGAATTGCCTTATTTCTTCATACCTTTCCTGTGACATGATTGTGTTGACCTTATTATTTCATGTAATTGTTGCCCAAGTTTTAAAGGCCAGAATAGTAAAAGTGAAATTAAAAATTATCTCTTTTTGAATAGTTTCTATGGTTTTTACTTACTGTTGTTTACTGGATGGAATGGATATTGAGCCGGTAGTCTGTTGGTTTATATCCTTGTAGCCAATTTTTTGGTTGTATATTTATTTGTATAAAATTTATTTTTTACTCAATAAAAGGCATTCTTTATCTTTGTGTATTTATTTAATTATTTAATTATTAATCATAAAGATAAAACCCTAGAATAATTGTTATGTAATTAGAAATTATAATGTGATTATAATAATGAGATTCGAATTGCATTTTGTATTATTCCTAAAATGTTCCTAATTATAGTTTTATCAAGACGGGATATTGATGAAATGGTAAGATTGGAACATATTAGTTTCTTTCTTATGAAGAAAGCAATCAATCTCATAGATTAAAGTGTGGAGATATTTAAACAAACATGTGGGTGTTTATTAGAGAATAAATTCACTGAACTAACCCAATTATGAGAATCCCGAATGGAACATTACTTGTGTGTTTATGGATTATCTTATTATAATGGTTGTATAATTGATTCTTAGACTTGAGATTACCAAAGTTATCTCATGTAGGAATTACTATGTTTTGATGCTACTTATGTTCTATTCTTGAAGTAGTTCAATTCGGTAGTTATTGGATATAGTATAAACTATGTCGAGATAGTTGAGTAAATCAATAAAGAATTTGTTGTCCTAAAGTAATTAGGGAGAATGTTCTACTGTTGTTGATTAATATGATTTTGGAAATCTCTGGCTATAGTAAATTGAAATTTGGAAAAGTTGTTTTCAAATATCAATTATAAATCATTTACTAGTGAGCAAGAACGAACATGGTTGGATTATATAAAGTAGATACAAATTTCATACCCTAATCCCAATTGGAACATTAGATGAAGAAAGGATTAATTTATACATTATAGCCATGCATACATAGGTTAAGTCAAATCACTTTAACATTCCTAATATTTAGGTAGTCTGATATGTTGCTAGACGTCAATCATGATCTATGATTATGGATTGTTTAATTAGGGAATTAAAGATAAATTAAAAAGAGTTTTAATTTATCTTATTTTAATTATGAATTAGAATTATAATTTATAATCATGATCAACATATTAGGAAGCTAATGGGGTCACACATAAAAAGGTCTATAAAGGAGAAAGTGAAATTTGAATTAAGTTAGACTTAATTGAGAAGTTTTAAAAACTTTAAGGATCAATATGTGATATTTGTTCTTATAAGGATTAATTCATAATGTTGACTAAAGTTTGACTGTAGTTGTAATTTTAATAAAATGCAAGAACATGAAAAATAAGCTTTTTCATAAAAAACGAAAATATAGAAAATTTGGGAACTAGCACTTCTTACATTTTTTTCCTCTCAAATTAGATTTGAGTTTTCTCTGAATAGATACCATTAGAGGCTGGACGATTGAACGGCTCGTGGATTGACGGATTAAAAAAACAAGAAATTGTGGCAAGAAATCGAAATAGGTTGTCAATTTCTTGTTTTATGTTTATAATTAAATTATGTCAAAGTTGATTCTTTGAAAAATTTTAAATTCTTTCCGTTGCGATTAGATTCAATCTTGTATTATTTCTCTGATAATGGTAATCAGAGCCACCTTTAATAGTTTTAATTTTGATTCATAAGCTTGTTTTAATTTTAATTTGGTTTTAATATGCAAAAGTTGTATATTTTACGTTGAACCTGTTTTGATTGGTAATCTGAAAATGTGATTTTTGGAAAGCTTTTGTGGTGTGTTAAGAAATGGTTCTACATGTTTACTACATGGATATGTGTTTCTGCTACTTGCACTTAAGTATCGTTCATGTTTTATGTGATTAAATAATTTTCCATAAGTGTTTCTTGAAAAAAGATAGGACATGCTCTTAGTTGACTTATGTTAAAGCTTGCATTAACAATTTTTAGAAGTGATGTAAAACATTTTCATATGTTTCTGGAAATATGGAAAATGTTTTGATGTGTTTTGGGAAATCTAGAAAATGTTTCATGTGTTTCTAGAAATCTGGAAAATGCTTCATATGTTTCTGGAACTTATTTTATTTTGATCTTTGATGCACTTGTGTTTCACTTGTGCGACGTTTCCTGAAAATTAGATGAAGAGTTGCATATGTTATTGTTGTCTCTTCATTTACATTTGCATAACTGATCAATAGAAAAATGAATCAGATGGTCTTCTCTGTTTATCTATTCATAATGTATGCTTCGGATTATTAACTGCAAATGGTTGTGATACATACAAAGGGTTCTGTCCATTTACTCAAGCATTTTAGTCCATTAAATCAACCTTCTTTTTACGTTAAAGGTGGCCGTTATGTTTTTTCTGTCATTCATTGTTTTTATTCATTGCATTTTATACGAACCAGATGCTTGGGTAACATATGCTTCAATGAATGTTGATGAATGTTTGATTAATGAGTTTTATTGTGCTTCATAGTTGATGAAGATTAGGATCACCGGAGGCTGTTGTAGCCATCGGTAGTTAGAGAACCACCACTAAACACTCTAGAGAGCTTGATCTCTCTAGAGTTTTATGTGTATTTTTATTAGTGTGTTTATACCGAAACAGATGGTGTAGAGTGTCTTGAGGTAGGTTGCAACGCCACAAGATAGGAGATGCTATCTTTTGGCTAGCTGGCGCATTGGCCAGGAGTTGTCTCCTGATAGATGCAAAATATTTTTATTTTTGTTTTATTTAATTAATTTAATTTTTCAAGAGTTGGTTAATTAAATTAATATTTTTATTAAAAAATTCTCAATTTATTTTTCATAATTAGATTTTGTCAAATAAATTTATATAATAAAATTGTATTTTTTAGAATGAGACCTTATTTTAATCCCTTATTAAAATATTATGTACATGTTTAGAACATGAATAATGCCTTCCATTATTATAAAATTAAACCAGATTTTTGTTTATTATTAGGCTTGTTGAATATACTTAAGGTCGCTTTAACTCGAACATGTTTAGTTTTATAATGATAGATTTTACCTAACTAAATTTATATGATTTGTATGAGTAAACTCATGATCATATTAATTTAGAGGCAAGGTTAGGAATATATTATTAGATACGTTTTGGCAAAGAGTTGTCGGAATTAGGAATCATATAGGATTTAATTGATAATATGTTATCTACCTATTTTTAATTTAATTGGTTTATTGAGCAAACTCAAGATCAATTAGATTAATATAGGATCCTAGCCCACTAGGAAATTATGTGATAATTTCTCGAATTAATAGTGAAGCCTATTAATTTGTTTAAAATAATGGGAGTAATCAAAAATTTAAAGTCCTTATTTATTTGGTTTTACGACATAAACTAATTTTTGTTTTTGACGAAATAGTTTTTGAAAAATGAGTACAACAAACTTGTCCCTGAGGAGCATCACGGATGCAAACAAATTGACTAGACCAAATTTTCAGACTAGTTGCTAACCTTAAAATTGTTTTAAAATAAAAAAATTGTACGTTCTTGACACTGAGCTTCCACTTGAACTTGCACAAGATGCTACCAATGAGGATTGGGAATATTATCAAAGTCATATAGATGACAATGAGTAAGTGACATGTGTGATGTTAGCCAGCATGTCTCCCAAGCTTCAGAGGCAACATGAAAATATAAATGCAAAGGAAATGTTCCTGCATCTTCAAGAGTTGTTTGGTGCTCAGAGTTGGGTGGAGAGGTTTGAGAATGTGAGAGCTTTGTTTCAATGTGGGATGGCTCCTGGATCATCAATGGAAATTCATGCTTTACAGATGATTGGCTACATTGAAAAATTAGGCTAATTGGGGTATAACCTGAACCTTGAGTTAAGCATTGATTTAGTTCTCCAGTCTCTTGCCCCGAGTTTTTCACAATTTATTATGAACTTCCACATAACAAAAAGGAAATGCCATTGGCTGAATTACTCAACATACTCAAAACCACTGAAGGATGCCTTAAGAAGGATTCTAGTTCTATTATTGTTGTTGGCTCTTCTTCTTCCAAGAATAAGGGGTAAGACCCTTAAGAAGAACAACAAGAACAAGAATTAGAAGGCTTCTGCTAAAGGAGCAAAGCTAACAAGTGGTGTTAAGAAGAAGAATGACAAGGGCATCTGCTTCCATTTTGGCATAGTTGGACCTTGGAAAAGGAACTGCAAAGCTTATCTTGCTAACTTGAAGGAAAAGAAGTTAAACGTAACTTCAACTTCAGGTTTGTTTATGATTGAAATCAATATTTCTACTTCTTTTTCACAATCTTGGGTATTGGATACCCGATGTGGTTATCACGTTTGTAACAATGTGTAGGTGCTAACAGATAGTAAAGCATTGAGAAAAGATGAAGTGGACTTATGAGTCGATAATGGAGCAAGTATTGCTGCATTAGCTATTGGAACTTGTAGTTTAGCTTTGCCTTCTAGTCTTATAATTGAACCAAATAATTGTTATTATGTTCCTGTCATCATAAGAAACATTATTTCAATTCGATGTTTGGACATTAATGGATTTGTTTTAAATATTAAGAATAACAGTTGTTCTTTTTATAAAGATGATATTTATTATGGATCTGGTATGCTTACAAATGGTTTGTATGAATTAGATCTTGAAAGACCAATTCCATAAATAAATAGCAAGAAAAGGAGATTAAGTGACCAAAATCCTTCTTATTTATGGCATTGTAGGTTAGGTCATATTAATGAAACAAGAATCACTAAGTTAGATAAAGAAGGATATTTAGATCCTTTTCATTATGAATCATAGGAAATTTTTTAATCTTGTTTAAAGGGTAAAATGACCCAACTTCCCTTTAACGGAAAGGGACAATGTACTAATGATTTGTTAGAGCTTTTACATTCAAATTTATGTGGCCCTATGTCTACTCAAGCTAGAGGTGGATTTTTATATTTCATAACATTCACAGATGACCATTCAAGATATGGTTATGTATATTTGATGAAATAAAAGCCTGAAGCATTTGAAAAGTTCAAAGAATTTAGACTTAAAGTAGAGAAACAAACTAATAAGAGTATTAAGATAGTTAGCTCTGATCGAGGTGGCAAGTACTTAGACCATGAGTTTCTTCGTTACTTAAAAGAGAATGGAATTCTCTCACAATGGACTCCACTTGGAACTCTACAACATAATGGGGTTTCTAAAAGGAGAAACCATACTTTATTAGATATGGTACGTTTCATGATGAATTATGCAGTTCTTCCAGTTTCATTTTGGGGATACGTTCTTAACACTGCTACTTACCTATTAAATAGAGTTCCATCCAAAATTATTGATAAGACTCCATATGAGATATGGACTGGTAAAAGAAAAATGTTGTCACACTTGAAAATTTAGGGATGTGATGCCTACGTGAAGTGTGCAATGTTTGATAAGCTTGAAGCTAAATCGAATAAACGTATGTTTGTGGGGTATCCAAAAGAAAGTTTTGGATATCAATTTTATCATCCTCTTGAGAAAAAGGTGTTTGTCTCAAGACATGCTATATTCTTAGAAAGAGAATTTATTCTCAAAGAAAGTAGTGGGAGTGATGTG
>JANIPM010000232.1:20405624-20419199 GCA_027478405.1 Erythroxylum cassinoides
ATTTCCTTCATGCTATGTCATGTATCATGGACTTCATTAATTTGCTTATTGATCAATATCAGTTCATAAATAATGAATAGCAAAGTAATGAAATTTACCTTTCTTTATTTATTCATAAAGTTTGTACACAACTTTGTACAAAATGCGCTAAAGGCGATTGCCTTCAGGGAACTACTCTAACACAAATTACATCATTTTCATCTTCCGATTGAATGTGAATAGTAGACTCGAAGGTTTGGAATTTTGGAGAATTTATAAAAAGAAATGAGAGTTTTGATAATGTGTGATCATGTAATGTTGGACTAACATTAATGAGTGAATTGTTGGTATTAAAGTACAAAATACATGTGTGTAATGGAGATGAAGTGGTCCATATGATTAAAGTTGTGATTCAAAAGGAGAAGTAAAGTATATCTAGTGAAAATGAACGAAAAATGAGTTATTATGAAAGCAAATGATGCAAAAAAATGAGAATGTGATAAATTGTAAAATTTGATAATATACATGGGATTGTTATGAACATGCATCATACATATTCCATATACATACGTGTGCATAAATGAATGCTTATAATTATGAAAAGTTCTTAATGTGTGTGTGCAATGTGTGTATTGCATAAATGGGTTGTGCATGTTAAAAATCCGAATTCAGATGTTTTCAGATTTTGGAAGCAAATGCTAATGTGGAGCGTACTATAAGTAGACTGAGAAGGTCTCATTTCATTGTTTGTTCTATTTAAATTTTTGTATTAATTGACTACTGGATGATAATATGAATGTGATTTGATTGTGTTGACTTTCGGACAGAAGGTCTGATGATTGTGATGTTTGATTGGGATATTGAAATGCTACTTGTATGTGAATGAGATGAAATAAGTGTATATAATTTGATTGCTAAATGTCGGATGATGGTCTAATGAAAAATGTGTTTTGAATGTGCATTACATATTAATAAAAAAGTGATACTCAACTTTAATGCTGAATTCTGGACTAAGATCCGATGATATGTGAATGGGATTGAATGAGTATATTCAAATATGATTGAGACATTTCATTTTATGAATGCATGGAACATAATGGCAGTTGTGACCAGAGTAGCTACCGATTAGAGGTTAAAGCTCAACGAGTGAAAAGAGCCTCAAGCTTAGACAGTGATTAAGAGCCTAAGGCTCACTATGTAAAATGATCCCTATATCCTCATAGGATAAGGGACAGTTATTAATGAGTCCGGTATCCAAAATAGATATGGGACAGTTCAGGCACTCGGTCACAATAACGTAATAATTGAAAAAGTATCTCATGAGCATTTCATATGCATTTTGTTAAGTATGTTTGCTGGATTCCAATGCTAAAAATTTGCCTGTGCTTAAGTGAAATGTGATACTGGTGTGAAGTGCAATTTTGTGTTGGTTATGTGAAATGATGTGTTGCATGAATTGAGTGAATCATAGATCATGGTTACGTCACTGAATTCACAAAAACTCACCCAAAATTTGTAAATATTTTTCAGGATCAAAAGAATACCATGTTAAGCAACGGGAGTATACCTACGGCTTACAAGTGAGGAATAGAGGTTAGGATCAGTTCGTGTCTGCAATGTATTTTTTTAATTTCATACTGAAGTGTATTTTCCGTAACTTTTGTATTAAGGAATGTATTCTGAAATTGTTGTACAATGTGTATGTGAATGGAATCATGTTGTGTGGACATTATGATTGTGAGTGTTTTATTTCTGAATGGGCCCTCATGATTAACGAGATTCTGATGATTTGAAAAATGTTTATGGAATAAAGTGGGCTTATTTGATGAATGATTTCTATATACTGTGTTTGTGATTTCCTCAAAAAAATTTATACCGATTTTTGACTAATTGAGTATTTTAACATGCCACCCTCGCGTGGTACGGACCTGGATATCACGCAAGATGTTAGGTTTGTGTCTTGAGGGAGTAGAGTGTTATAGAGATTGTGTATTGATTACCGGTAGTTAAATTAGATCACAGTTAAAAATAAATACCCATTTCTAAGGATTGATGATTCATTTGATTAGTTACAGGGAGCTCAGGTGTTCACAAAGTTAGACTTGAGGTCGGGATATTACCAGTTGAAAATAGCTGAGGCTAATATTCCCAAGAGTGCATTTAGAATCAAATATGGGCACTTTTGGTGATGCCATTTGGTTTGACTAATGCTCCAGAAGCTTTTATGGCATTGATGAATAAGGTATTTCAACCTTATTTTGATCACTTTGTGATTGTCTTTATTGATGACATTTTGGTGTACTCGAAGTGTAGAGAAGATCATGTTGCACATCTGAGATTGATTCTCTAGATAATAAGGGAAAAGCAGCTTTATGCCAAGTTCAGTAAGTGCAATTTCTAGCTTGATCAGGTGTTATTCTTAGGTCACATAGTTTCTGGACAGGGCATTCAGGTGGATCCAAAGAAAGTAGATGCAGTGATGAAGTGGGAGGCTCTGAGGAATATGTCTGAGATCCATAGTTTCCTTGGATTAGCTAGTTATTACAGAAGGTTTATCGAGGGTTTTTCACTTATCTCAACCCCTTTGACAAAACTTCTAAGAAAGAATGTAGCTTTCAAATGGAGTGATGATAGTTAGGGGAGTTTTGAGGAGCTAAAGCATCGATTAACTATAGCACCAATGTTAGCTATTCAATCAGGTTCTGGAGGTTATGTTGTGTATAATGATGCATCACATCAGGGATTAGGATGTGTGCTAATGCAGCATAGTAAATTAATAGCATATGCATCGAGACAATTGAGGTTTCATAACTTTAATTACCCAATACACAATTTGGAACTCACTGCAGTGGTATTTGCCTTAAAAATTTGGAGACACTATCTATATGGAGAAACTTTTCAGGTGTTCACTAATCACAAAAGTTTGAAATATCTGTTGAGCCAGAAAGAGTTAAATATGAGACAGAGGAGGTGGATAGAATTGTTAAAAGATTATGATTGTACCATTGAGTATCATAGCAGTGTGCCCTAAGTCGGAAAAATAATAACAGTGTGGCCCAAGTATAGTTATCGAGGTTACTGAGCCTATTTTAGTTGAGAGCACTGAATGTTGAATTAAATTTAGAGCAAAATGATACATTGATAGCTACATTGAAGTTGCAAGCTGTGTTGCTTGAAAGAATTAAAGAGGCTTAATGAAGATAATTGAGAAGCTGAAGGTGAAGCTAGATTTTGAATTTGAAGTTAGAGATGATACATTGTGGTTAGGGCAAAGATTATGTGTGTCTGATGTTGATAATTTGAGAAAAGAGATTTTAGAGGAAGCCCATGTAGTAGCTTATGCTATGCATCCTGGTATTACCAAGATGTATAACACGCTAAAACAACATTTCTGGTGGCCCAAAAAGAAAAAGCAAGTAGCAGAGTTCATTTCTAAGTGTATAACTCACCAGCAGGTTAAGGCCGAGCATCAGGCTCCTATTGAAAATTATGTTCGTTATCTATTTTAGAGTGAAAATGGGAACAAATTACGATGGATTTCATTATAGGTTTGCCGAGGACTCCGAGGTATCATGATGCCATTTGGGTCACTATGGATAAACTGACCAAGTCAGCTCATTTCTTGCCAGTAAGGGAAAATTATTCACTAGATCAGTTAACCCGGTGATAAGTGAATGAAGTTGTGAGATTACAAGGAGTTCCAGTGTCCATTGTGTCGGAAAGGGATCTTAGATCTACCTCTCAAGATTTTGGAGGAGTTTACAGACATCTTTGGGTACAAGGTTGAATTTCAGTACTATATTTCATCCTCC
Organism: Erythroxylum cassinoides; assembly: GCA_027478405.1. Classification (NCBI taxonomy): domain Eukaryota; kingdom Viridiplantae; phylum Streptophyta; class Magnoliopsida; order Malpighiales; family Erythroxylaceae; genus Erythroxylum; species Erythroxylum cassinoides. The sequence continues at coordinate 20,409,416 of JANIPM010000232.1, forward strand.
GAAAGATGGTCAAAGTGAGAGAACAATTAAGACTGTTGAGGATATGCTCAGAGCTTGTGCTTTGGAGTTTCAAGGATCATGGGATCAGTATGTGGCTTTGATTGAATTTGCTTGCAATAATCAATATCAAAGTAGTATTGATATGGCTCCATACGAGGCGTTGTACGGAAGGAAGTGTCATTTGTCTCTATATTGGGATGAAGAGGGTCTAAGAATTGTTGAAGGCCTAGAGTTGATTCAGGATACCATTGATAAGGTAAAATTGATCCGTAGTAGAATTAAAGTAGCACAAGATAGATAGAAAAGCTATGTGGATCAACACAGGTGAGATATGGAGTATCAGGTTATTGACAAACTCTTTCTGAAAGTGTCGCCTTGGCGTGATCTACTAAGATTTAGTAAAAAGGGCAAGTTGAGCCTGAGATACATTGGTCCTTATGAGATTCTTGAGAGGATTGGACCTTTAGTATATAAATTAGCTTTCCCTAACAAGATGTCTCAATTGTATAATGTGTTTCATGTAAGTATGCTAAGAAGATACATATCTGATCCTACTTATGTATTACCAGCTCAAGATATTGAGATTGATAGCAATTTGAGTTTTATTGAGGAACCAATCAAGATAGTGGGTTATAAGACAAAGCAATTGAGAAACAGAGTGATTCAATTGGTGAAATTTTGTTGGAGAAATCACTCGACTGGGGAAGCCACATGGAAAACTGAGGATCATATAAGGTGACAATACCCCAACCTATTTGACCATACAAGTAAGAATTTCGATGGCGAAATTTTTGTTAGGAGGAGAGAATTGTAACATCATGTTACTTAAATTAAGATTAAAATGGTGTTTATTAGAGATTAATAAGAAATTAGGAAGTGTAATTCACGCTTATGCATAATGTGACATACACGCAAACGATAATATTGATTTTACACATTACAATTATTTGTACATGCATTCACTGACATTTTTCGGGTGTAATTGATTGATTAAAATGCAATTAAAATGTGAATTGTGAATTATTTTAGCTTAAAGTTTATTTAGAGAATAATATGATTATTTCAGATTTTTGGTGATTTTTTTGAAAATTTTCAAAATTTTGGGGTTTAAAAAAAAGAAGACAAATGGGAAGGTGACACATGGCCCATATGGATGGGTACCATATGTCATTGAAGTGTTAACCCACGTGTTAGGTGTCTTTCCCTCATTCTCTCATTACTCCACCAAAAACACCCATATGAAAACTCCTTTCCCTGTTCTTTTCACCCATCACCGAAACTACTTGTAAGCATGACTAGTTGAAGAATATAAATGTGCGTTGATGTTTGATTGCTTGAGAGGGTTAGAAAATCTGGAATTTGAGCTGAAAATTTTCTGCGTCAAATAGGTTTTTGTTTGTGAATAACATTTGTTGGTTTTGTAATGTTTTGTACTTTAATTCATGCATGAGTGATATGGAAGAAATAAATTCAGTAGTGAGAATGAATAAGTACTAAAACATGGAGAAAAATGTAGAATAAGGACTAAGCGTGAGGGATATCGATTTTCATGTTTATCTTTAAATCTTGGATTTTTGCATTGATTGTGTTTAGATGAGCTGAGATTTGATCAAGGTTTATGAAGTTAACTTCAGATAGATGTGGAAAAAGAGGTTATGAATTCTGTAAAAAAATTGTTCATGAAAACCAAAAATTTCAGTAGTGAGAGAAAGTTGAAATTGCTGAAATATGGGTATGTATTGGTTTTTAGATGTTTGAATTTGATCTTGATCTATGAGCTAGTTTAGAGTGAGTTGAATGTGAATAGGAGTGGAAAAGTATGATACACATTCTGTTGAGAATTGTTACTGTTCATAAAATTGCAACAGAAAGAGGAAGAAGAAGATGATGAATTGCGTGTTTAATGTTAGTGTTTGAAATGTAAATATGAACTAGAGTAGTTTTTTTACACAACTTGAGTCTCTTGGCTATAATTTTTTCATCTGAACTTCAAATGACTTAAAACTTGAATCAATAGATTCCTAAGACATTTTTCTTTCTCTCCATAAAAATTTAGAGCAATCTGAATTAATTAGAGAGTGACTGATAGGATGAAAGTATGGAACTCTGCAAGAATGTTATGAACTAGATAATTTTTATGAACATACTTTGGTATTTTCATTATAACTTGTTCTTTAAATTTCTAAATGAGTTGATTCTTAATTCATATTAAACTACATATATATTTCAACAAATTTCTTGAAGAAGTTGAATTTTAATTTTGTCTCTAAGACTGTGAAAATTTGTATGTAATTGAGTCTTATCTTAAGCTGAAGCACTACCAGGGACAGAAATCATATCCTATGATTATTGAATTAACTGTATTTATGTAGGAAGAATTAGACTAAGGTGTCTTCACCATAGTTGTATCTTATTCTCTTAGCTTTAAATTGGTATAAAGTTTGTAATTTTTGGATACCTTAATTGAGAGATATGAGGTGTACAACTTGAATGTATGATCATGCATTAGCCAAAATTTCAAATGTGCATAGTCTGTGGCATTTTGTGAATAAATCATTGAAAAATAAATCAAATTATACGATCTTGATATCATTAGAAACTTAAGACATTCAAGAACGAGTTCTAGAAGAAAGTGTTACCTAATTTTGTCTTTTAGCCTATCAGATTAATTATGTAAAGTTGACCAAAAATCATGTGGGTAAAAAATCTGAAGTGGTCAATTAGGTTATAAAATTGATTTCATATTGTTTTATTTTGTTCCAAATTATAACTACCAAATGGTATTATTGAGGGCTTTGATATCTGATCGATTTGATGATGAAAATTACAATAAGATACCTGGAATTGTCATTGAACATGCATTGTGCATACTTTCTATAAATTGATGTGCATAAAATAATACTTATACATTTGTGAAAAAATGTGATATTTGTGAATATGTTGTGTAAGTTATAGAAGAGCACATTGGATGTTAGTCAGATATTGCCGGACCATCTAGGCAATAGCTTCTTGGAGCGTACTATGAGTTAACCTAGATGAATTTCCTAGGATTGATTTGATTTGATATATCAATTATTGAATTGTTGAGATTTGTATTTGAATTTTGGACTTAAAGTCTGAGGAGTAAATATTTGGGACTGTATTGGAAATGCTCTGATTTGTTTGATTTTTTTGATAATTCTGTATGAAATGTAGATTCTCAACGAATGTTGAATGCCAGACTTAGGTTCGAAGATTATGAATTTCTGACTGTGCTTTATAAATGATTGTGATATATAGTAAATTCTAAATTGTTGCATTTTATAAAATGCATGCTCAAATAAAGGCATTGTGACCGAAGTAGCCAATATCAAGCACTTGCATGTAGAGCTTTGCTCTATGGTATATGATTTTGCACGTAGAGCCATTCTCCGTGATATGTGTTTCTGACCTAGCCAATGGGCCAGTATTTGTATATGTGATATGTGATAGGCACTCGGTCACAACAATAATAAAGAATGTGAAGTCTCATATGCATCTGTATTTGTTTATATATGATCTGACTCGCAATGATTAATGATGTTCCATGATAGTGTGGGTATTTAAAATATACATGTTATGTTTGAATAATTGTGAAATATGTGAATTGTGTATGTGAATTTGGTGAAATCATCAATGATGGTTCACTCATTGAGTTCACAAAACTCATAAAAATTGCAACGTGATTTTTCAGATACGAGACAGGAGATTTAGTGTTTATTCTGGATTAGAAAAATATTTTGGACTAAGTTATGGTTCAGAGGTTTGTCAGCTGACGTCAAAGAGTTATAACTTTTATTTTGTAGTTTTTGTTAGAACCTGTATGAAGTTTTGTAAACCTTGTGAATGAATGCAATGAATGGTTTTAAAAATTTGATGACTTCTGATTATGTTAGATGATGCCATGTGTAAGTTGGATATGTTTTTGCTCTAACATGCCATTATCATAGGACATGTACTTGAATGTTTGGGTATGTACCCTATGATAGTGGGATGTTGCAATAATAATTTGAATTCAATATTTTACACAATATATTGAAAAGGAAATAAATGTTTTGTTGAATATAATATTCAATAAAAAACAAATTAATCACTATTATCACTTAATTGTGAATCAAAATCAAAATCAACTTCTTTTTATGAAGAATTAACATCAAACTTAGGTTCGTCTTTAGATCTCTGGCCCTCATCATCCTCTCCAGATGAAATTTCAACATATTCATTAGATAGATCGTTTAAAGGTTCATTATCGTCATATATGAAAAATGCATTTATTTCATAAACATCTTCCTGAAACGCTTTACTTTCAATTCTCTATTCTCCTTTTCCATGTGATTGAAAAATACCTTTAAGTTTAACTTTGCAAACATCTAACCAATCTGACTTATCTCGTCGTAAGCTAGGAAAAGGGACATAGCACACCTGGATCGCTTACATTGCTAACACAAAAGGTTCAAATTATCTAAATCTTCTTCGCTTATTGATTTCAACTAGATTGTATCGGCTATGCACTTTTGTACCAACATTTGGAGTTGAATCAAACCAGTCACACTTAAATATCACACTTTGTTTTATTGGCAATGCAGGGTACTCAATTTCAAGTATCTCAATAATTTTACCATAGTAAGCCATCAATTCTTCCTGTATGCAAACTCCACTATTTATTGTTGCCTTATTGTGACCATGATATTCTGTATGATATTTGTATCCATTAACGAAATACACCGGATATGATTTAACCATTAGCAAAAGTCCCTTCGCTATCATCCTGTTTATATCATCCTTCGCTATCATCCATCGAGGAAAGTATCTTCTAACTTCTTTATTGATATCATCCTGTTTTATCTTAGGCATTAGCTCGTGTAACAATTCCTCATATAATCTAAAAACAATATTATGTATTTCAATTATGAATAACACTAAATTTCAAATTCCAAATAACCAATTTCAACTTATTGCACGAAAGGTTGAACCTCTTGACAGTTCAATAAAATGTAACCATGGGCAGCCTCAATTTCTTTCTTTGTTAAAATTCTTCTTATTGAACGTTCACACGTTCGTCTAGGATATGTGAAAATGGATAAGTTACCATCAGCATCACTCGTTCCTCCCCCATTGTCATTACGAGGAATTTTTCTTTCTCTTGTGTGAACATGTGGCTCAAAATAATGTGAACAAAATGTATTTGCTTCCTCTACTAAATAAGCATTACATAGCAAACCTTCAACTTTAACCTTGTTTTTGACATTTTTCTTCAAGTGATGCATTATATTAGCAAATAGGGTTATTACAATTTAGTTGTTAAAACATGTTATTGCTTCAATTAAAATCATTTTTGTTGAATTACCTCTCAAATGGATACATTCATTGATATTGAACTGGATCAGCTAGTTTAGCCTCGTGTGATAAATGCATAGGTAGATACTCCATACAGTCAAAAAAACTTAGAGGAAAAATCCCTTCTAACTTACGAAAAATTACTGGAATTTTCTTTTCTAGTTTTTCCATTTCAGTCAACTTGATTTTAGATGATGATAAACTTTTGAAAAACAAACTTAATTCTGTTATTACTTCCCAAATTATATTCAGTAGCAACTCTCGAAATGCAATTCGAATTAGCCTTTGCATAAACACGTGACAATTATGACTTTTCGTCATAAATAATTTGTACTTCCTCATATTCACACGCCTTGCCAAGTTTAAAACAAAACCATTGGGAAACTTTAGACTTTTCAATCATTCACACAATATTCCTTTTGTTTTTCGTACAAAATGTAACTTTCTTTCGATATTTACTAGTGCGAAGATCTTTATGTAACTCATTCCTTCTACAAAAAAGTTTCAAATCAACTCGTGATTTTGCATTATCTTTTGTCCTCCCTTCAATGTTCATTATGGTATTGAAAAAATTGTCAAAAATATTTTTTTCAATATACATCACATCTAGATTATGACGTATGAAATTAGTTTTCCAATATGGCAAATCCCAAAAGATGCTTCATTTTCTCTAACCAAATTTTTTACTATTTGTTGTATTAACTTCATCAACTTCAAATTTTGTAATTTTCAGTATACCTAATTTCTCAATCTTCTGCAATATCTCTTCACCAGGTTTGTGAGGGGGAGGAGGTGCTTTTACCATCCTATTCTTAATAAACTTTTGTTTATTGTGTCTAAATGGATGATTTGGAGGAAGAAATTTCTTGTGGTTGTCAAACCAATATGTTTTGCCCTTGTTTGAAAGATAAAACGCATCAGAATCATTACCACAATAAGGACAAGCCAATTTCCCTGTTGTGCTCCATCCAGACAATATGGAATATGCCAAAAAATCACTAATGGTCTACATCAAAACCTCTGTTGAATGAATTTTCCCATTAAAATGAGTGGCATTTTCCTTTAGTTTTTGCATACAATCATTAGGTTTTATCCATATTTTACTTGCTAAATTGTTTAGTTTACCTAAATATGCATTTATAATGGCTCATGTTTAATTTGTAGGAAATATGCTCAACTATAGTTAAAATGGACACAACTCATATTTTGTTGCCCGATGTAGCTATCCTACTAGGAGAAGGAAGTTAATGGACTGTTGAAATTAAAGGAAGTCCATTCTAGCAGTCTAGAAAAATGAGGCTAAACGACAGTGTAGTGGGAGATACAAAAGAAAAGAAGCAGTCAAGGGAGAAGTCCAAAACGTTGGTCATCAAGGAGAAAACGGTAGCTGCTGGGAGGCACAAGGGAGATACAGCAAAACGTTGCCGCAGAGAGAAGCAGAGGAGAGGACAATGAAAACACAAAAGAGGCTAGGTTTTATGGGAGGATTAATTTATCACTTCTAGCTACAGTGAAAGAACCACCAAAAATGATGCTCCACTAGGAAAAGAGAAAAAAGGAGGAAAGTAGGTTTTTAATTGAAGAGGAATGCAGATAGCACGCAAAAAAATAAGAGAGGAGCTCTAGCAGACAATACACGCACTACAAAGGAGAGGAGGAGCGACTGTATCATAAGAAAGGGAGGCACGAAAACATGAACTGGGGAGTAGCTACAGTGCAAAAATAGAGAAAACAACACAGCAACCACACAAAAAAGACAACCATCAGGGGGCACGCGAGGAGAGTAAATCAGTAGGAGGCTAACGCACCAAGGGGCATCATCAGGAAGCTGACCAAGATGCACGCAGCTCGGGAGACACCAACTTGAGGACACGACACATAGAGGTGCAAAAACGCAGAGGGAGAGATCCTAAAAATCCATTCATCCTCTGTTTATTATCTGGTGTCTCTTATGTTGTTAGTTGACTGTGATTTATTAAGATCTCATTTTACCAATGAGTGAGTAGCTTCCTTAAAGCTTCAAGGTTGCGGCTAAAGCTTTTAGTTAATTTTTTGTGGATTGAATCTCAATTGATTTATGAGTATGGATTTCTTAGTTTTAATTTCTCTATTTTGAGATTAATTTTACTGGTATTGTGTTTGGCTAACCATTACTTAACATCAGTTGTTAATTGAAAAACCAAAAGGTGAAAATTAATAACGGAACTCCAAAACTGTGAACTTATAAATTTCAGATTTAGACATAACTGAATTTATGAGAGAAAACCAGGTTAGCAAAGAACATAATGGGTTATGCTTGATTGCTAGTTTACGATAGTAGATTAGGATTATTGCATAATACTTCTTTGATACCTTGAAAAATGATCTAAAAACCTTTAAGCTCAACCTTCTATCAAACAAAATTTGCCTAATAAATTGATCTAGGTAAAGTCTGTAGAAAACGCTAAAAGTGGAACCTTCCTTCAAGCTTATCACATTCCATTCGGATTAATCCCTAGAGATATTCACATCTTTGTTTAGCATTGGTTTTATTTATTTATTTATTTATTTTGATAGTTGAATTTATTTTAATTTAAATTACCTATTCTTATATAATTTCTTAGTCCAATTAATTAAGTGATCCAAGCCTAGTAGTTACACAATTACTCCATATGGGACGATATTATACTATACTATTTGAGACCCATGAACTTATGGAGACACACCAGCCTCTCTCAATATAAAATTTTGTTTCAGAGACACATCATATATCTTAACGCCATATTCCTAAAGATGCTACAATTTCAGATATCAATGGTTGTAAGAATACATCAATTTTATGTTTTGGATTTGTAGGCTTTGGCACAATCACTGTCAAGAACATGTGTGCCTCTTCCATACAAATTCATGGAGGGAAATTATAAGGGATAATTATGATTGGCCATGATGAATATTGCTAGTCGAATTGACCAAAAGGTTGGAATCCATCCATCAACATCCCAACTTAACAGTTCGACTTTCAGTTGTAAACTCATAATGGGTATCATTGAAATGTTTCTATGCTAGTGCATCTGATGGATGACTCATTATTTCATCTTCCTACTCGTGTTTATTATGCCATCTCATGTGAGATGCAGTAATACCAGCAGCATATAGTATTTGAAATATTGGAGTTAGCGGGAATAATACATCCGCTTCTAGGATATTGATTTCTGTTTCATAGAATGCTTGAACCTAGACTGACCACAAAATTTACACTCTTGTAATTCTACACTATCTCCCCAATGCAACATACATCCCAATTTGCAACAATCAACCTTTTCAATAGGCAAACTAATACCTCTAGTAAGTTTCTTCATATTATAAAAACTATAAACCATTGTATGATCAGGAGACAATGATTTATTATACCATCCAAGAATTTTATCAAAACTACGAACAGAAATATGCCCTTCAGACTTTATGTTCAATATTTAAGCAATTGAAGATAATTGAGTCATTGTCTCATAATTTGGCCATAATTCTTGGTCAACTGACTGTAGTAAGTCAAAAAACTATTTTGCATGTGGGTTTGATTCTTCTTCAAGATTTTCTATATTTTCCTTAATGGTATAACCAGCTGCATCATAAACTATTTACATGTAAGAATTTTCATTTGCATCCACATTATTTGTTCTAAATCCAATCCCCCCTTCAAACTCATTTAAGTTCACTGACGATTATACTTCCTTACCCTTTGAGGTGTTACAAATCAATGGTTCCCTATATCGTGTCCACTTAAAATAATTTGGAACAAACCCTTTTCTCAACAAATGCCCATTCACTTCATCAATAGGAAGGAAACAAATTTGTTTACAGTTTTTACATGGACATCTGATCTTTGGGCCATCCATATATGCAGGTTGTGAACATACATAATGAATAAAAGCTTCAACTCCCTCAACAAACTCATGATTAATGAAACCATTAGCTGTTAATTGTTTATACATCTAAGATCTATCAACATTACTCATTTATACAAAAATGTTAATTTCAAACAGTGATTCCATAGTTTTTATCCTTCATGTTCCCCAAAGTTTACAGAACATTTAAACTTTACATAACATCCCCTAAGTATTAACCAATTGCATTAATCAACTACAACTGGTTTTAGAACTATGGTACATGACATTGTTTACCCAAATGAATCAAGAAAATAAGTTCTCGTTGTGACTCCTAGAATTGTGAAATTTTTCACCGATAAGCCTCATGGGAGCTACACCACGGGTTATGGGTTAAGATCAAAAGTTAATTAATAAATGCATGGATTTTGAGTTCCTCTTTTATATTTTTGGCAACTATCTTGTCTATATTCTCAAATATCGCAAAATTATTCATAAAATTCAAGTCGGAATAAAAATATTTTTGACTACTTTAAATTTAAATGTTGTTGAAAATAATTATTAATTAA
>JANIPM010000232.1:20420717-20437105 GCA_027478405.1 Erythroxylum cassinoides
TATAAAATGTTTAAATGCTTCCTATATAAAGTTAATAATTGACCATATGAACCTCTAAAAATGTAGTAACATCATAGTATATCTATTTGTCATTCAAACCCCTCCTATATATATACATAAACAAAACCATAGTCCTCAATCCATAATGCCATTTGCAAGACAACTCAACCAATATCCTATATTAAAGTTCCTCAAAGCCTCTAAAATCATTCATTTATCAATCCCATCACAAAACAAATATACGTAAAGAACAATAAAAAAAATCCAACCAAAAATTGGGTGAGAACATGAAAAGTAAAGAGAACCTAATCAATTCAGATAGTATTAATGAAATAATCCATTGAAAAAATTCAGATATTTGGAACTATAATTCAAATTATTAATTCATTGATAAACCCAACGTTAAGAATGTAACAACCAATTATAACCAATAAGAATATGTATTAATGATAGAGATTAACAATTATTAAAATCTAAAGCTAATAATTTAGATTAACAATACATAAAATTTAGATTAACAATACTTAAAATTAAATTAACAATACTTAAAATTTAAAGCCACAAACTGAAGTTTATACCACAAACAAGTTTCGATTAATGCTGGACATTTATATTAAAAATGCAGCAAGTCCAAATGGGAGATTCAACCTATAAACAAATACCTAAATTAAACCAAGTACATAAAAATGTAGTAAATAACAAAACCTACTTACCTCAACCGACACATAGAAGAAGTCACTAAAACACATAAAGGAAGAAGATGACAGAGGAGAAAACATAGAGGAGAAAATGTGGGGGAAAACACAAAGGAGAAAATGGTGAAACTACAAAGGAGAAAATGAGGGGGGGAAGGTTTAGGATGGGGTTTAACCCCGAACGAAAACAACTTCGTTTGGTTTTAAACCAAACGACATCATTTTCAATTTATTTAAAATGATTATGCTGAAGCTAACGACGAAGTTCTCAAACCGTCAAAACATCACCGACGGAATACATTACCGTTAGTAAACCCAATGCTTGATTATTAAACTAAGCATTTTTGCATAAATTTATCGACGGAGTGGTTATACGGTCAGAAATTCACTAACAGAACATAGATTCATTGGTAAGTCCCTGATGCTAGTTTATTGTAGTAAACGTTCTCACCTAATTTACTGACAAGTATAACTCTTTTATCGCTATATTCCATTGGAAAATTTGCCAAGATATTTTCCCTACACCTTTACCGATGGAAAGTTTTTCCATCGCCAAATGAAAAATTTTCACGATAGTGTTACTGACGGATATTGATTTATCTTCTCCAATTAGCCATGGTATTTGATCTGTCGATAATTTTCGATCAATAATTTATGATTTTCTTGTAGTGTATAACATAAGAATAATTTGCTTGAAGATTAACAATGGTCCAAAGTTAGTTCTTAAACATGTTAAACATATGCATGATATGTACTTGAATTTAATCTTTAGGATAACATATTCAAAATACCTAACCTTTTAAGATTTTTTCAATTCAATACCTAAGCTTTTAAATTTTTTAATTAAGTGACCAACCTTTTAAAACTATAACCATTTAGTTCAAAAGTTTTTTTGTGATGATGTGGTGTGTCTACTAAATGCCACATGAATGTCGATCTATTAGTCATATCAGTAAAAATTAACGTTTTGATCTAAATTATTAAACTTTTAAAATCTTAAAAGGTTGCGTACTTTAGGGTTGAGTATCCCATAATCTCTATAGGACAGCTTAATGATGATGGTTATTGCAATACATTCACTAATAGATCACATAAACTTACTAAAGTTTAATTGGTTCTGGCCCAAGGTAATAAGTCCTCTAACTTGTACATGATGCAATGTTCTATTTATTGTGACTTGATGAATATGACGGAGCGTACGTCACTAAAATTATGGTAGAGAATACTAAGTCATATGAGAGCAAAGAGGATTAATTAATTGGCTAAGAAAAAAACTTTTTAGGATTAAGGAAGCTAGTTAGAAAAGTGTGTTCGTTATTTGGCTGGGAACAAATAAGAGTTTCTTTTGAGATTTATTCTCCTTTTAAAAAGTCAAATTTATTAGAGCTTGTGCACTCTAACAGTTGTGGTCCTTTGATGAGATCACATGGTGGTATACTTTATTTTTCACCTTTATTGAAGATCATTTTAGGAAACTTTAGATTTATTTTTGAAGACCAAAGATTAGGTTCTTAAAAAATTCAAAGAATTTCAAGCCTTAGTTTAAAAATAAACAAGAAATTGAAATGCATCTGTAGTCAAACAATGGTAAATATTGTACTTTTAGTAACTATTATAGATAGGAGGGTATTAGACATCAGAAAAATCCTTCCAAGACTCCCTAACTAGATAGTTTGGCAAAGATGATGAATGGAACTTTCGTGGATAGAGCTAAATTGACTTACTCAATGATGCCAGATTCCTTTTTAGGTAGAAGCACTTTGCATAATTGCTAATATTCTCAATTTATCTCCTACTATTACCTTAGATGGTGGTGTCCCTAATAGAGTTTAGTTGGAAAAGATGGCTCCTATGATCACTTTAGAGTCTTTAGATGTAAAGTATTTGTGCATATATAGATGTAAAGTAATTGTACATATTCCTAAAGACGAGAAGTCAAATTTGGATTTTAGGACCAAATAGTGCATCTTCATTGATTATGGTTAAGATAAGTTTGGTTACTATTTGTATGTTCCTGTAAAGAGTAAATTTGTTAGAAGTCATGATGTGGTGTTCTTTGAGGACAAAACTATTGAGGATATTGAGAAGACAAATAATTTATTCTTAAAGCAACAACTTGGTTGATCTAAATCATTTTTCTTTGAATGATGCAACAAATGCAATTGAGCTTGGTCTTTATGATCTTGAGATATAAGATTAATGAAAGTGGTGTCCCAGTGTAGAATAATCAATAGGGTTTAGACATTTTGGGTACTCTAGTACATGATGTTATGGTTGTTCACAGCCAATAATTGCAAAGGTAATAACTATAAAAGCTCTAAAAACTTCTCTCAAAAGATTTGTTAGAGAGATAAAATCTTTATTACATTACCTTCTTTGGGAGCATGTATATGTCATTAATGAGGGTGATCATAAAAGGTTTAATGAAACAATAGATAAATAAGTAGAAGGAGAAATTTTTTGAAGCTATAAAGGATGATATAAAAGCATTGCATGATACTCACACTTTGATTTGGTTAAGCTACCTAAGGATTAAAAAATTTTAAAGAACCAATAGATTTCAAAGTGAAGCATGACGATGGCACTTTAATTCTATAATATAAAGCTATATTAATTTTCAAAGTCAACATAATGAAGTTGATTTTAATGAAATCGTTTCTCTTGTTCTGAATATGTCGTCCATCCGATATATATCTTGGGTTTAGCAGCATGCCTTTACTTAAAGGTTAGGCATCTGGACGTGAAGTCTACTTTTCTCTATGCTAATTTAGAAGAGAAGATTTATATAAATTATCCATAGGGATCCAAAATCAAGGGAAAAGAAGATTATGTTTGTAGATTAAGGAATAGTTTGTATAATTTGAAACAAACACCAAGGTAGTAATATAAGAAATTTGATTATGATATAATAAAATAATTTGCAATCTCGAGTGATGACTTTTTAATTTTATAATTTATAGTGATGTCATGCTTATTATTAGTCAAATTTCTATTAAGATTACAAAGTTGAAGTAAGATTTGAGTTAATTTTTTATTATGAAAGAATTAAAGTTAACAAAGTAAAATTTTAGCATAAAGATAATTTATGATAACAAGGTTAAGAATTTCTTGCTATCAAAATAGAAATACATCAAGAAGTTACTTTAAAGGTTCAATATGGACAAATCTAAAATGGTAAGTATACCTCTTACTATGCACTCTAATTATGCAAAACTCAATTCTTTATAGTAAAAAAGAAAGAAGACATGAAAATAGTTCTTTTGTGTTAGTTATTAGTAATTTGAATGATTTATATAAGACTTGATAGTGTTATTAGTTATTTTATTTCTAATCTGATAGGAGAACATTAGAATGTAATGGAGCGGATTTGAAGATATCTTAGTGGCTCTTCTAAAGTTTATATTTTAGAATATAGGAACCTATTCTTTCTACAGACATAGATCCAGACATAGTAGGAAATATTGATACAAGGAAGTCTAATTTGGGCTATTTGATTACCTCTGCAAGAAGAGTTGTATCTTACCAATCTATGTTGTAGAAGCAGAGTTTATTATTACTATTAAAGCCTGTAAAGAAATATTCTAAATGACGAGATTTATGAAAGAGCTTAGCTTTGTGCAAAGAGGTATGTGTTACGTTATGATGGTTAATATGTTGTGCAACTTGTCAAGAATTCCATATTTTATAATCAATAAAAATATATTGTTATTAGATAACACTGAATTAGAGATGTTTTAGACTAAGTTGCTTGAGCTACATAAAATTTGTATAGATGACAACGGTTTGATATGATAACCATTTTTTTCTAAGAGAGAAGATTACACACATATTGCTTAAATATCAGGATGGCGATCTTCTCCATATAGTCATTAAAGGGAGAATTGTTAGGTTAAGATTTCTTTCATTCCTATGAGTAAAAATGTACTTAGTTCATCATTTTTAGGTGCCCATTATTAATCTTTGGAATAACCCTTTTTACTGTGAAAAAGTTGGAATAGTTGTGAACACAAAAATGATGATAGGAAAGGGAGATGACAAAAGAAGAAAGACTATAGTAGAATTTTTTTGAACCAATTTTATTTTTTTGTCCAATTTGGAGTCATCCACAATTAGATCAAGCTCAAATTTGAGCTTGGAGTTCCTGAGATGTTACTGTATAATTTGAATGATAAGAATCTTATTTAGAGGACTATAGTTGTTATTCTCATTTTGTAAATAGTAGTTCAACTTTAGTCGATTTCTCTTTTTCTTCCTTATTTATCATTATTACCTTTATCCTTTGTTTCTCCTTTTTTGGCACTTGTGATATGACTATTTTGGAGAGCATTTTGTATGAATCTTTTACTATAGTGGAGTTTTTATAATCGATCAGGGATCTCATAGTTTTCACCCTTAATTCAACGCCTTTCTTATTGATGTGAGTTTTCTATCACTTACAAATTTTACTTGCTTTGTGAAAACATAGCCAATAGTTTTTAGCTACGAAAAAAACTTAGCTCATTCACTAAAATTATTCTGGCTACAAAAATAATCCATAGTTAAAACAAATATAGATAATAATCTTTGGAGACGAAATATAAATGTAGCCTATTCATTAAAATTGTTTTGCCTGCAAAAGATAATTCTTAGTTAAAATAAACATGGTTAATAGTCTATGAGAAAGCACTCAAAATATTTTTTCGATGGTATTGGTTCACTAAGCTACAATAGCAATACACTTTTTTTCACTACAAATTCTAAAATGTAAAGAGAAAACATAACTAGTAGACATAATTCTTGTAATGAGAGAAGAAATAAAAAGTTAAAGAGAGAAAGAGAGAGAGAGGAGAGAATGATTGTTTTTAATTTTTTGAACTCCACTTGTCACATAGGATACACATCTAGCAAGAAATCCATAAAAAATATTAGATATAGTTTTTGTAATGGACGACTAAAAATGAAATTAAACTAAATATTTGTGAAATATTAGGGTTTTTTTAACGTGCCTAAGTGTTAGAGTTTAAATTAAATTTTGATCCTTTTGCCTGTCACTTAATGGCAAGTGGTAGACTTCTTCGTCTTATAGCATTCCAATGTTTGTATACATCCAAAAACTTAAGGTTACAAAGGAAAGCCTTAAGGTTTTGATTAAAGTCATTGTAGAAATTGAAGAAAAATTTTTTCCAAATGTTAATATCTTCTCTATAACAATCTTTTGTGTCTCCAATTGTATGCTTGTATTTTTTCGTTGTCGCTTCTCACAGCATATATGAACTTCCCATCTTTTTGTCCGACATCAATTTGCAACTCTCATCTTGGAAGGATACGATCAAATAGGTTATTGGTCTGAATTAATTATTTGAATCTTGAATAAACTACCATATGTTACTTCTCCCTCGACTAATATTATTTATAAATTATGGTCCATTTAGGCGAACAGGAACAATAAAAAAAATTTAAGAATAGTTGGAAACATTCTTCTCATATTTATAAATCTATCATTTCTTGAATAAGAGAAATTATCTTTGCAAAGGATATTTTACCTAAGTTCAGTGGCACTTCCCTAACTAATTGGAAACTTTTGTTCGACTTAATTAGTTTCTGATGACTGATATTCAGGTGTTTCTTTATACTCGCTTTTATTCTAATGAGCTATATTGTTGTATCGTGATCGTATAACTCTGGCCAGATGTGTAACTTTCACATTGAGATCCCGTGAAAAACGAAGTGAGTGGTCAAGAAAGGAATATTTTAACAGGGACATATAGCCAAAAGGCATCCAATGCTTGTGCAGACAAATATCAGTGAACAGCATCCCACCACCCCTTCACATAATCCCACCAAATTAAATCCCACTTCATCTAAGCAATGAGTCGTTCCTTGATCAAGCACAACTATATACCCTTCATCATAGTTATAATCCATTAACATTGATCATATATCCTTCACGCCAAACTTCGCTAAATATCGAAAAACAATCATTGCCTTAATGGTCGCTAAATTCCTGTAACAAAACAATATCTACAACATATTTTTGAAATCGTCGCAAAAAGGTTTTAGATACACAATAATTTCGTCAGTAAAGCATATAACCAATGAGAACAAAGAAAATTGTACATAGGATTTTGTGAAGTCTATGTTTCATTCATAAAGGTTTTTACCTACTAAACCGTAGTCGTAGGTAATTTTTTACTGCCATTTTTTTTGTAGCATTATAGTTTTAGCTAGTAATTGTTTATTGTAGGTAAATATTTTTAGAGGCATTTTTATAAACGTAGGTAATAACATTTTGTGACGATTTTGTTTTGATAGCTAATACTTTTTAGTAACGATTCTGTTTTTGGAGCAGAATAGTTTTAGCTCCTAATTTCTTGTTGTAAGTAAATGTTTTTAGAGAAGTTCTTATAAATGTAGGTAATAACATTTTGTGATGATTTTGTTGTGGTAACTAATACTTTTTAGTGACAAAATTTTTATTTTAAATAAATTTTATTATAATTGTTAAAAAATATTTAATTAAATTTGTTACAATTTTTAAGATAATTTGAGATATAAATTAGTTACATTTTATAATTAATGTTGGTAACATTTTTTAATAATAATAAATTGACATAAAATAAACATTAAAAATAAAATACTTTTTATAAAAATAATAATTACAGGTTATATACAAACTAAGACTCATCATTGTCATCACTACTACTAACATAATTTGAGCCTAGTAATTATTTGACCATCTTTTTAAACTTATTCATTTCTTTTACATTACGATCTAAGTTCTCTTCTATACATTATAACTTAATCTTCAATGCCTAATTTTGCACTTAAAGCACCGTGACATATGCTGGTCGTGATGAAGATGTACCAACAGACTTAAGATCATACTCAAAACTTTTGATATACCACAATCTTGTACTAAGGATATTGTTGCAAATTGTATAAGTTTGACAGAAAATTGTCATCAAGTGAATTAAAGTTATCTGGGAATATCAATTTAATAAGGAACAAGTATTAAAGTCAAGTTACTGTAGTGGGTTATTGTTGTTCTTTTCCAATGGATATTGGAAATTAAGTTTAATGAATAACTTTCGTCATTTGAGTTTTTCTCGATAAGAAATCTTTTGACTTAATCACTAAAATTTTTCCTTGGTAGTCCTTGCTTGTATGTTGTTGTTCGAACACGTACGATTTGTTGTTGACTAGCTCTCCTTTTCTCAAAATTCCGGATACATCACCTCTCTGCAAACGTGCTGCATCCCTATGTGTTATTTTTTTTTTCTTCTAATTATGCTTTCTATTTCTCAAACAGAAAAGCCTAGAGTTCATGTTATTGATGTCATCATTTCTGGACATAACAGTAATTAGTAAGTGGAAAAGGTACAGAGTTATATAAAGACTTTTAGCCACTGAGACACAAAAAATTCAAGTAGGGCTCCAATCAAATAATTTGCGAACAGTGAGAAGGAAGCATTTATAGCTTCCTTGTCTATATTATCATCAGAAGATGATATTATCCATGCAAGTGTACAGTGATAGAGAGAATTAAGGAGCGAAATAAACCAAAAGGGCAAGAGTTTTCCATGATCACGAGGCGAGCTACGTATGTGGCTTAACAATCATTCCTGTACGCGTTGAGGGGCCAAGACTTAGATAGGGACATCATGAAAAATTATCGCGTAAGGTGTCAGAGTAATGTAGAATGTGTCCAAACATAGGTAGTTGTCATTGATTCTTGCAAATCCAAAAGGGTCTGTGTCTCTAAGCTACAGGACATGAATATCCTCAATCCCAAAAGGTCCCATATCTTCTCCCTTTTGTCTCCAGGTACGCTATGGTGGTGCCTGAAATTTTCCTATGGGCAAGGGGTAGCTTGGTCTAAAGACCTTATACGATGATGCATGGGCAGTGGAAACCAGAGACAAATTAGTCACCATCAATACGACAATCGTCTATTGTTACTGAGCTTACTTTGAGGATCAGGGTTGCTTTGCTCAAATTCATTATCATTAAGCAGATAGGTACATCAAAGAGATAAGAGCAATAAAAAGAATCAAGGATAATTTTCTCTTCTTTTGAATTCAAAGATAAGGTTAAATTACATTCATTCTTACGCTATGATGTGTGGATCACAATTTGTTATAACCACCTCTTTGCTCACTTCGTAAGTAGAATTAGATTAAAAGCAGAAAATAAGATTGCGATATAGGCAGACCGGATAGGATAAAAGGTGCGTAGTTAGTTAGGTTATCTAATACTATTGATATGAGTTTAATACTAACTCTACTTTTTTTTGTTGGAAAGTTCACGTAAGAGTTATCTCCGATTCAACTTGTCAAGGAATAAAACCTTCGTCATCAAAAAATCCATTTCATTCATTGTTAGATCTATATATTTTTACTTTTTATCTAACCAATAGAAAATCACTTTTACTATAGATCAGATCTTCTGTCTAATCTTACTCTGTCTAATTCTGTCCAATCGAAAAAATGTTGTCGTTTCTTGTTAAATTTTACAAACTCTATTAATCTTCCAAAATTCGTGACTTATGAGCCAAGCCAACCTCAGTCGACATTCTCCTCGTCTTTATCTTCATTCTTACAAAACGAAAAATTTTCAGACATTCTCCTTCTCTTGAACACTAAAGAAGCACAGATTCCTTCACTTTCATTGATATTCAAATCTTTAGAAGACCATTGCCAATTGGAACCCCTCTTACCATCTCGTCTCTCTTCGCCCCCTTCCTACACCTTGTAATACCTAGATTCCCGAATCTCACTCACATCAAAGTGTGCAACTTTTATGGACGAGTCCATTATTGAGCTAATTTCCTCACAGACGAGTCCATTATTGGACTAAACAACTTGAGTGATGAATACATTACGTGATTTGCCTTCTGTCATTCTATTACAAAAGAAGAAATCAAAGAATGACAGAGAAATGTAGAGATGACTGGGGATAAAGAATATTGATTTAAACTTTGAAATTCCTAAATTGGAGATATTGCAAGACAAGGGATCATGAATGGAAGACGAAGCATTAGCAGTGATTTCAAAAAAATGCACAGGATTGATACAACTGGACTTGAAAGGTTGCCTAAATGTGATAACAAAAGGGTGACTCAAGCAACACAAAACTGTAAACTATAGGAGACTAAAAGATATAAGTTTGAAATTGTGTGATAATGTGACAGTTGATATTATAAATTTCTTGGTGTTCTCAAGGCCATCACTGAGAAAAATAGTCCCTCCATGTGGATTTTCTCCATATCATAACCAAGTAACATTCTTCTTGTGACATGGATGTTTACTTTGCTAAGGGTAGCTTCTGGAGCTTCGAAGTGTATTTGGACGAATTCTTTATGAAGTTCAATTGTAATCTCTTGAATTGATAATATAGTGTAACTTTTGCCTTTTGCTTTTCAATATCATTTGTTGTCTCCACAAACTCACTTTAGATAAACGTGTATCAACTCTCATGAACAACTATCATTCTTCTTTAATCTTCCTGATTTTGTTTGATCAATTCCATGAAATCTTTATGGTGTTCCCAAATACTGCCTCTTTATGCAGTCACCACCACTATTGATCCAAAATCAATTCAAAATTACCCTCTTGAAGCTTTTGAGAATATCTTAACTTGCACTTGCACGACCATGCAAGTTAAGTCACGGTCATAACTTGCTTGGGATACTTAACATCTTCCCTTAGCTCCAAAGAAGAAGTATTATAAAATTAATATGTTGGAGGAGAAGAATAAGATTGATGAGCATCGATGTGTGGACCCCATGTAAAGTAGGATATGAAAAATTGAAAGGGTTAAACAGGCAAATGTGGGATGTATCTTTTGGTTTCAATTTATTCTTGATAATGGTAATTTACTTCAAAGGTCTGTGTATCTTTTATCTGGGCATCTCCTTAATCTTCCAAAGATGATGTGATACAATTTTGCCTTTATTTAATCACATTGTGGTTGTAACTTCAAAAATATTGATGAGTTAAATGTTCGGCCATATCTCTTTTGCAGGTTCACTCTGTGATTGAAGGAAATTGTAATGGTTCAGTTCACCAAGAAAAGTGAATGTTCGATCTTGTCATTTTTTTCAAGCAAACAGAGGTGTAGTTCTACAATTTCCTTATTTAGAATTTGATATTTGATTTAATGAATGATTTTTTAGTTACCTTATATAGGTTATTTCCTCCATATCCTAATTTCAACAGCCATCCACCCCTCCTTTCGATGCGTTAAGAAATCGATGTGTATCTTATGATGTCTGCATCTTATGTACAAGCACTTAGTCATGTAAATAGTTTTGCAATGCGTTTAGTAGATAGGGATGATTTTTCTTGTTTGTATTTGGAAGACCGAAATAAGTTGGAAAGTGGAGTGCCCTCTTTGTCTTCATTTATCTTATGCTCTCTATTTTGGTATTTTTAACACTTCTTGTTATTATTGTCTAGTTCACTAGAAGCCTGTTTTTCTTTTTTCCATTGTTTTCTTTTTTTTCTTCTTGATAAAGTTCCCAATCTTTTCTTATGCTTCATCATTGTCAAAGATGTGAGGAATGCGTTTAGTGGATAGGGATGATTGTCATAATTGCAGGCATCTTTCAACAACATGAGTCAACATTGCTGCAAAATGTCACGTGATTCACATCTATTGTTTGTCTTACTGAGAAGATTAATAATTTCATAAGTCAAGACTAATTAACTTCAAAGATTAACATTAAATAAGGTGAATTACTCTATGGAAAACAACTTCAACTCCAATAATTCAAGTTATTAATGTTGTAGTTGTTATGCAAAAGCTGACTTAAAATCATCAACAATCATCATATTAGTATTGAATAACCCTTGGGGTACACATAATTACCTGTTAAGCACCTAATTTTGATACTTGGACAATCTCATATTAATATGTCAATCTTGAATCAAGACAAGTTTAATGCATAAATTAATTCAAAGTTGAAGAAAACAACTTATTCTCATTCATATTAAGAGACTGAGATAACAGTCTAAATGAACATTAAATTTCGTTATTCTTAAGCTTTAGTGAATTTTGTTCAGCCGAATTTTATTCAGGGAAAAGCTAGCTTCAAGCGTAAAAGATTTCAGATAAAGCTCGGAATCAAAGTTTGGAGACCCTTCACGTTAAAGCCAAGGATGTATAAAGCTCTGAAACCCCCAAGCAAGAAACATATATTTAACCTAAAAGAGCATTACTTAGTGGGAAAGTAAGAGTTGATTGTAAAATTAAGATATTCTTCACCTTAAGTTGTGTTTATTAGCCAAAATTGATTCTTTATGTCAACTATAATTCACTCCTGTTAGGATATATTGTATATATCTTTTATTTAATTTTGGCATTTTAATTGGACATACAAGATATAACTTGTAAGAATTCTACACTACATTAGAGTTTATCATTATCGTGATATTGGAATTATTTTACTGCTGAACATGTTAGTAATTGGATGATGTTTAATATTGAATTGTGAGGATATTATGGATAGAAGAAAGCACATGCAAGGTGGACTCTTCTTACTTGAATTAAAGTGGTGCTTAATTGGTGTGCGATAAAAAATAATGAAGCTATGATTGCATGGTTGAATTAAAGTGGTGGTTAATTGGTTGAAATTGGACTCTTATTTGTGTGAGGGATTTGTGTATATCGAAAATCTGCAGTAGACATCTATCTTAAATAGGAGTGTGCGGCAATAGGGTTTATATGTATATGTGCGATTGTAACATGAGAAGTGGAGGGTGCTGAATAAAAAACTTGTGAGGTGAGTTGAATAACAAGTGCTGAGTGATATATGCTACGGTGAAGGGAGTATTACGTGTGAGTCAGTGAAGGTTTTATTGTTAGAATTTTTAGAGGTATGGCTAAAGGGCTTACTTTTCGTGGGTTCTTGTTTTGTGGGATGATTTAAGGTGTATGGGCATACAACGTTGAGGGGTAGAACAATTAGGAGATAAGGTGAACTAAGTTTGTGTTTAGTGAAGATATTTTTGTTTATGTGTTTTGGGTAGCAAAAGAAAAGTAAGAAGTTGGAACCATTACCAAAAGATATCAGAAGCCAAAGAAAGACTCCGTCAATCCCATTCCAAATACCTACACGCAAGGCTTGTTGGTTTTTATGCTTTAAAACTCATTTTTACGCCTTCACTGTTGGAAGTCCCTCGATTGCTTCATCAACCTTGTCAAATCTCCAGCTTCTATTGTTATTTCAGTACCCACTTTCTTACCTTGTTTTATGAAGCGCGACTTCGTGTTGATGTTTATGTGAATCAACCAATTGTTATTGCGACGACTTCCAGATCTATTTCAGTGGAGCTTAACCTTTCAGAAAGTTGTTCTTCTCTTTTATCTCAAGTGTATTTAGTTTTTGTTCTTTATTATTCTAATCACTTGAGTTATTCATTTATTGTTCTTTCGTTAAAAAATTAATTCAGAAAATCCTCTATTGAGGTTAGTGTGAGGCGGTCATAATATTAGGTGTGAAATTCTTTTATGGTAAGTGAGATTGAGAGATAGTGTCAAAGGTTTAGCGGTGTTGGCTCAATAAAGCCTTAGGTAAATTTATTATACTTCGATAAAAGTTATTAAGCTAGATGAGAGCCTCGCAGATATAGACAAGGTGTGTCGAACTGCGTTATCAAATTTTTAGTGTTGATTTATTTTTGGTTCTCTTAATTTTTCTATTTTTTGTTTACTAGAAACAAATCGAAAAGTTTGCGAAACGACTTCCCTCTTTGATTTTTCAATTGGTATCAGAGCAAGGTCACCATTTTAAAACTTGGTAGCAAATTGGTGCAGATCCTAGTTTCGCGAACATAGCTACAAGAAAGGGTGAAATGAAGGCAAGGAGAATCCAATATCATGAATTTCAAGGTTTCAGACATATTTACTCTGAATGTGCTAATACTTTAAAGAAGAGAAAATGAAAGGTTCTTCACGAGCACGTAGAGTGAGAATGATTCCGAGAGTAAATATGGTAGCCAAGAAGAAATAGCTAATGGTGCTGCGTTGATTCCCTTACATAGCAAAAGTCTAGTTACTTGCTTAATAGTAACTGAAGTTGGAAAAAAAGAAAAATCAAAAAATTTCGAAAACAACTCATTTCAAGACCTAATATCAGATTATGACAGTGATGGAAGTGGCCTAAATGACAAAAAGGGGTATATTTACGAGGCATACGAATTAATGTACTAAAAATGGGTGAAATATGTAGAAAGAATGAAAGATTGAAGGAAAAGAATCTCTCCATGAAAACTATGTCTCTGTTGGCTTGAAAAAATGAGAAGATCAAACCTTCACTTTTCTTGGTGAACTGAACCACTACAATTTCCTTCAATCATAGAGTGAACTTGCAAAAGAGATATGGGCAAACATTTAACCCATCAACATTTCTGAAGCTACAACTATAATGTGATTAAATGAAGACAAAATTGTATCACACCATCTTTGGGAAATTAAGGAGATGTCCCAATAAAAGATACATAAACCTCTTAAGTAA
The DNA here is from genome assembly GCA_027478405.1 of Erythroxylum cassinoides. Taxonomy (NCBI): domain Eukaryota; kingdom Viridiplantae; phylum Streptophyta; class Magnoliopsida; order Malpighiales; family Erythroxylaceae; genus Erythroxylum; species Erythroxylum cassinoides. The sequence continues at coordinate 20,434,908 of JANIPM010000232.1, forward strand.
ATTACCGTTATCAAGAATAATTTGAAACTAAAAGATACATCTCTCATCTGCCCGTTTAACCCTTTCAATTTGTCATATCCTACTTTATATAGGTCCATACATCGATGCTCGTTAAGCTTGTTCTTCTCCTCCAATATATTAATTTCAAAATACTTCTTCCATGGAGGCAGGGGAAGATATTAAGTATACCAAGCAGGTCACGATCGTGACTTAACTTGCACGGCCATGCAAGTGCAAGTTGAGATACTCTCAAAGGCTTTAAGATGGCAATTCTGTATTGGGCGCAAGTTGAGATACTCTCAAAGGCTTTAAGATGGCAATTCTGTATTGGTTTTGGATCAATAGTGGTGGTGACTGCACAGAGAAACAATATTTGGGAACACCATAAAGATTATATGGAATTGATCAAACAAACTCAAGAAGATTGAAGAAGAATGATAGTTGTTCATTTATATAAAACGAGTTTGTAGAGATAACAAATGATATTGAAAAGCAAAAGGAAAAACTCCACTACATTATCAATTCAAAATATTACAATTGAACTTTATAAAGAATTCAACCAAATACACTCCAAAGCTTTAGAAGCTACCTTTGGCAAAGTAAACATCCATGTCGCAAGAAAAATGCTACTTGGTTATGATATGGAGAAAATCCACATGGAGGGACTATTTTTCTCAATGATGACCTTGAGAACACCAAGAAATTTATAATATCAACTTTCACATTATCACACAATTTCAAACTTATATCTCTTAATCTCCTACAGTTTATAGTTTTGCACAGCCTGAGTCACCCTTTTTTTGTCACATTTAGGCAACCCTTCAAGTCCAATTGCATCAATCCCGTGCATTTTTTGGAAATCACTGTCAATGCTTTATCGTCCATTCCTAATCTCTTTTCTTGAAATATCTCCATTTTAAGAATTTCAAAGGTTATATAAATATTCGTTATCCCCAAACATCCCTGCATTTTCTCCGTCATTCTCTTATCCCTTCTTCTGTGATAAAATGACAAAAGGCAATATCATATAATGTATTCATCACTCAAGTTGTTTAGCTCAATAACGAACTCGTCTATGAAAAAATTAGCTCAATAATGGACTTGTCCGTAAAAGTTGCACGCTTTGATGTGGTTGAGATTCGAAAATTTGGGTTTACAAGATGTAGGAAGTGGGCAAAGAGAGACGGGACGGTGAGAGGGGTTTCAATTGCCGGTGGTCTGCTAGAGATTTGAATATCACTAAAAGTGAAGAAATCTGGACTTCTTTAGTGTTCAAAAGAAGAAGAATTACTGAAAATTTTTGACTTTGTGATAATGAAGATGAAGACGAGGAGGACATCGACTGGGGTCAACTTGGCTCATAGGCTACAAATTTTGGAAGATTAATAGAGTTTATAAAATTTAAAAAGAAACAAAAACATTTTTTCTATTGAATAGAGTTAGACAGAGTAAGATTAGACAGAAGATCACATCTCACTTTTACTATTGAGTATCACACTATTAAAAGACTAGTCTCTAAAAAAAAAGGTAACTACAACATACCAAAGGCACGAGATCACCTGTGCCACTCTCCTTTTGTCATAAATTTTGCTTTGTCCCATTTATTTATTGCAAAATTTGTAGTTGGAGGAGGATGGCACAGACAGAAATACAAATGATCTAATCTATACCAACACCTTGAAACTCTTCTTAATTCTTTGACATTAAATTTTACTTTGTAACACTTTTGGTTGGTCTTGTTGTCACGTCTAAGTCGGTATGTCATAAAGTAAAACCCAAGGTTTTAAAAACCGGATCGTCCAGAAAAGGTTTGAACCGGTCAGTGATTCGGTTCGGTTTCACCTAATAACCTCTCTACATAAAAACCGGCTGATTCGACCTTTTTCAGTCGGACTAGACGATCCGGTTCGATTTTTAAAACCTTGCAAAATCCCCTTCCTTTCTTTCATCAAAACTTTCGCATTTATAGAATTGTTGCGAAGAATATGTTCACTTAATTACCAAGCCAAATTCGTTAAAATTATTGGTTTATAATATTATTTCTTTATGGATGCTTTGTCTTTCTAAATAAGAGAGGAAGAAGAAAATTGTACTATAATCACACTAAAGACCAAATGACACCATCACTTATTACAATATAAGTGCCTATAAGCATAATATAATTTTCTTACATTAATATCATAATTTTGCTAGAAACA
>JANIPM010000232.1:20450342-20473081 GCA_027478405.1 Erythroxylum cassinoides
AGCTAAAAAGAATAAAGCTGGAAGTTAGGTACTCATGTCCAGATTAAATAATTTTAAAAGAAACAAGGTTCTTACTCTTAACTTGAATTGCTGCTTGAAATTAAAATAAAATACTGCGCATACAGATTTCACGGATCATCGTTAAGGTTGAAAAAGTGAGGTAAAGGGTGTGCAGATGGGTCTTATCAGCAACTCTCTGAGGCCCGAGCCTTAGGAGTTAGGACTGACTCCAATGCAAAGAGTGTTGGGATTGGGAACTTTGTCTTGCAATTAAGGGAAGGCAATAAACCATTGCAGAGAAGGAAATGGCACTGGCAGGTCACTTTTGTCCCCTACTCTACTCTGTTCCTATGAACCACACACAGAATAGAAGAGACCACTCTTTTTTAGACTTTGGAACAAAAAATTACCATTCCAAATTCGCAAATGTAAACAGAAATTGCGCTTTATCAGAAGCTTAAAGATAACAAATTCCTTGTCACTGCTGGTAAGCCTCCCCACAAAGGCAAAGCAACAGGGGACCCACATTTCATTTTTCAGATTCTATAAATACCTCTGCTCAACTGCTGCTCTAAACCAAACTCCACAGCCCAACAAATCCTGTACAATAATTTCACGTAATCTCTCCCAAGCTCACATCTTTTTTCCCCTTTCTTCTGTCCGAAAAAGAATAGAAAAAGGAAGATTTGCGTGGGCTCTTTCTGTCTTTCCCAGTCTTTTGAGTGTTTCTAATACATTTGAAATTTGGATACACAGACAATAACTAAACTCTGTTGCTTTGGCTTGTCAGAGAAAAACCAACTTATGGGTTCAGTAAGAGCTTCAATGTGGAACCTTTTAGGGACCAGCTTGTTCATGTTCCCGGTATTGTTGTCTTCATGCTGTTCAGCTTCTGTAACGTATGACCATAGAGCAATTATAATCAATGGACATAGAAGGATTCTCATGTCTGGGTCCATTCATTACCCCAGAAGCACTCCTGAGGTAGCCATAAGTCCAATGCAGTTCGTTCCGATTTATTTCCAATTTCTGACAAATGGGATTGTTTCATTTTCTTCAAACACTCTCTTTTTAGCAATTGGTTAAGTTTCTTGACTCTGTTCTCGTGCTTCGTGGTGGCTGCAGATGTGGCCGGATCTTATCCAGAAGGCAAAAGATGGAGGTTTGGACGTTGTTCAAACCTATGTTTTCTGGAACGGGCATGAGCCTTCTCCTGGAAAAGTAATTCAAAGCAGCACTCTGTTTTTTTATTCCAATAATTTATTTTAGCACGTTTCCTTCAAGTTTGTACGAATTTTTTCCGCCAAAACTCATCAGAATTCTCTTTTCTTGTGCCGGAAAATGATTTAAAAAATGGTAGTATTACTTCGGGGATAGGTATGATTTGGTTAAGTTCGTCAAGCTGGTTCAACAAGCAGGCCTCTATGTTCATCTCCGGATTGGTCCCTACATTTGTGGTGAATGGAATCTCGGGTAAGACGTAACTTATGAATTTTGTAGCTTTATCCAACTCTGGACCTATCACTTCCAGTCGTTCATTTTCTATCTTTTACTATAGTTTTTCGTCGTTTCCGTTTATTTTTTATTAATAGGAGCTCTGGTTTTTGTGATCTGTTTTCAGGGGTTTCCCTGTCTGGCTTAAATACGTTCCGGGAATTTCTTTCAGAACTGATAACGAGCCTTTCAAGGTTGCTCTACCTGGAATTTTTTGTTGCCATTTTCAGTAATTCTTTTCTCCAATCTTTCGTCATTGCCAGTATGATTAATCAAAATGAACTGACATAATATTTTACTTATTACAATGAAGGCGGCAATGCAAAAGTTCACAGAGAAAATTGTAGGCATGATGAAGTCAGAAAAGTTGTTCGAGTCTCAGGGAGGACCAATAATCCTGTCTCAGGTAAGGAAAATAAGATCCTTGTATCCTTAGTTTGCTTATGCTTATTCTATATTATATTTCTCCTTTGATTGGTTCAACACTCAAGAACACGGGTCAGAGAGTTGGAGGGACGTTTTCATTATTTTATAAGAGAAAGTGGCTGTCTTTATCATCATTTCATTGATTATCTTATTTGGTTAATAGATAGAAAATGAATATGGACCAGTAGAATGGGAAATTGGAGCTCCTGGTAAAGCTTATACAAAATGGGCAGCTGACATGGCAGTGGGGCTTGGCACAGGAGTTCCATGGGTTATGTGCAAACAAGAAGATGCCCCTGACCCTGTTGTAAGTAATTCCGCTAAAATCTCTCTTTATACCTCTATTCTGTGGTGTCGGTTTCTAACTCTGAATCTTTCTCTCTGGAGTGTGGGGTTTATTAGAACAATATACTGTTTACTTAGGTGGGCCTTAAATGGTTCTTTATTCTCGGTATGAATATTGTGGTCCGATTTCCCTTTCTGAACCAGGGTGGCACTAGTCTCCTCTGTTTTGGCTTTATTCAAAAAAATTTAGTCCTTTGGGATTGTAGTTGAAGAAACCGATGTTATGTCTCCTGATAGCTTTTTAGATCAAGCACGGTGAAGATTCTGCACTAACTTGTTAGGATAGGTCAATTTGTTGTAAAATGAACGATATAGATATAACTTGTTGGTTCTTGTTGTGTTTATTCAAACTGGTGTCTTTGTCATGTGCAGATAGACACCTGCAATGCATATTACTGTGAGAATTTCAAACCAAATAAGGACTATAAACCCAAAATATGGACAGAAGCCTGGACTGGTTGGTAAGTCACACCAAAGATGAGTGAATAGTTAAAAGAGCTTTTTTTTTATTTCGTATTGGCTTTTCTCTTTTCCCTTTCTCATTTTTGTTTTTTATTTTGGTTGTTTGATTTTCTTTCTTGTACTTGTTGGAATGCTTAAGAGCAATTTGCATTTTTGTCTTGGTATCAGGTACACAGAATTTGGCGGTGCAGTTCCTCATAGACCAGCAGAAGATATGGCATTTGGAGTGGCTAGGTTTATACAGAATGGTGGTTCATTTGTTAATTACTATATGGTAAGTTACGTAGCTTCTCCTTCATATTAATCTTTGTACAAGATTATATGATGATTGATCGGCTTAAATTCTGCTTTTTTTTCCTCGTCTGCAGTACCATGGAGGAACCAACTTTGAAAGAACTGCTGGTGGTCCCTTCATTGCTACTAGCTACGATTATGATGCGCCTATTGATGAATATGGTACGTTCCCTTGAGGAGGGGTGAATTATTTATCCACCACCCAATCACCGCTTTGTAGCAATTAAAAGCTTTAACTACCAACTATGAAGTGGACAGCCACAGGTGCAAAGATTTAAATGATAAATTCACCTGACATGAGAGGTGATGTCTATTTTGCCTCCAGGAATTCCAAGAGAACCAAAATGGGGACATCTGAGGGATTTGCATAAAGCAATTAAGCTCTGTGAACCTGCTTTAGTCGCTGTAGATCCCACTTTGATAAAACTGGGTGATAAGCAGGAGGTAAGGCTCATTCTGAATTAATATTTCATCCGAGTTCGTAAGTGCGCTAAGGCATATACTGATGGAAGTTTCTCGTATTCGTTTAAAACCTGTGCTTGCTTGCGTCAATTCAACCCCTGAACCCAATGATTATTCAGGCTCATGTCTTCAGCTCAAAATCAGCATGTGCTGCCTTCTTAGCAAACTATGACACAGCAAACTCTGCGCGAGTGACCTATGGAAATAAGCAGTACAACTTGCCGCGTTGGTCTATCAGCATTCTTCCTGATTGCAAGACCGAAGTCTATAACACTGCAAGGGTAAGACGTTAGCTGCTATTTGGTTTTGAAGGTTTCTTAATGAATGCCTGTGTGAAGTGAGTTTTGGTTGCAGCTGGGCTCCCAAAGCAATCAAGTGAAGATGGTAGCAGCGGGTGGTCAATTTTCTTGGCAGTCTTACATTGAAGACGTTGCCTCTGCTGATGATGATGGCACATTTACAAAGCAGGGGTTGGTGGAGCAAACAAGTATGACCTGGGATACCACGGATTATTTGTGGTACATGGTGGAGTAAGTATATGAATGTCAATATGATCGATCAGTCTTGTTTTTGTTGTTGACACTTTGATTTTATATCTTGTCCGTTCAGTGTTAACATAGATTCTCGCGAAGCATTTCTCCACGGCGGACAGTGGCCCCTCCTCACAATTTTTTCAGCTGGCCATGCTTTGCATGTTTTCATAAATGGTCAATTAGCAGGTGGTGGATGGAATACATGACTTGCTTATCTCTATCTATTAATAAGAACTTCAGTCTGGCCATAATTTGTGAGATTATTTGTATTGTAGGAATGGTTTATGGAGGATTAAAGAACCCTAAGTTAACATTTAAGAAGAATGTTAATTTGAGAGCTGGTGTCAACAAGATTTCTTTATTAAGCGTGGCGGTGGGCCTTGCGGTCAGTCCACTTTTTGTCTTTTGTTCCTGGGCTCTGCAACTCGAACTGCAGTAAGCTAACAGTTTGTATTCATTTACTTCATCTCAGAATGTAGGCCTGCACTTTGAAACGTGGAATACTGGGGTTCTAGGTCCAGTCTTATTGGAAGGGCTGAATGGGGGTACAAGAAACCTCACAGGAAATGTATGGACTTACAAGGTTAGTTTCCATGACATTCCTCAAACCTCTCCTAAATGGAACCTGAACATCCCCCTTTAAGAAAGCTGATGCCTTGAACTATACACCAACAAATAAAATATAGAAAGAAATAGAGGGCATTTTGCATTCATAGGGGGGGAAATTATTTGGCATTGTGTCCGTGTTCAACGTAAACGGGCATAGATCCTAAAATAATTCTTGTGTGATGATAATTTCCTGGAGTCCACAATAAGCTGGACCATGATTAGCTTCCACGTCTCTGAGCAGATAGGTCTTAAAGGAGAAACCACAAACCTGTACACTGATGGTGGGAGTTCATCTGTTGATTGGACACAAGGATTGTCAATGGCTCAGAAGCAACCCCTAACTTGGTACAAGGTGAGGGTTCTGTGACGCCCAACGGTTTAACTCTCTTGTTTTCCCCCGAAATTCCTGAGAATCCATTGTTATGTTACTGTTCCAGACAAATTTTGCTGCCCCAGAGGGTAACGATCCATTAGCATTAGACATGGGTAGCATGGGAAAAGGTCAGATATGGATAAATGGACGAAGTATAGGACGTCACTGGCCTGCATACATAGCTCAAGGAAATTGTGACACTTGCAACTATGCTGGATACTTCACAGAGGACAAATGTCGAACAAACTGTGGAGAGCCTTCACAAAGATGGTAGGATAAATGCAGGACTATCAATTTGGAAAAAAAAACTATCCAATTTTCAGTAACTTGTTCATGGAACTGAGAATTTGTTCATACTCTAATAAATTTCAGGTACCATGTTCCACGTTCATGGCTTAGATCAACCAGAAACTCATTGGTCGTGTTTGAAGAAGTAGGTGGTGATCCATCTGGAATTTCTTTAGTGAGAAGAACCACAGGAGGCCAAAGTATATAATAATGATGCAATTGGCAAAGCCAAACACAGACTGCAAACTAGTTGCAAAGATGCCGTGTACATAGACAAGCTATTATACTGTCAGAAGAGCTCCATAAATCATAGTAGACTACACTTATAAGTTTAAAATGTTTAGTCCTCAGATACTCTCATACAGGTAGTAAGTAGCTTCCTGGGGGGTTTCATTCTCTCTTTTGTAAGGAAAGCATTTTCTCTGCAAGTATTATTTTGAAAAGGAATAAAATCAGTTAACAGTGGATTTGGATAATTTTAAGCTTGAAAACTTTTGCAGATCTGTTTCTTCTACTTAGCTTGCTAGTGCAACGATGTTACATCATCTCGGATATCTTAATAGAGAAGCAACCACCAAACATTTATGTGTCTTCCAATCATCAAGCATAAATGACACAGATACTACACCAAAACTTGGGGGAGGTCAAAATTTGATGTGGAAATGGCAATACTTTTTCTATAGCACCGCATAAATGCTTTGATTAAACCCAATATCTACCCACAGATGCCAATACTGCAACTCTAACCACAGTACTTAATAGTATGATCCTCTCTAGCATTAGCAGCAATACCCGAAAATATGTTGACTGCTCAGCTCAAACAAACCACGAAATCTTTACCAATATACTTAAAGTAGGCATTTCACAAGAAATGACAATAGTTTCAATATTGTTTTCTAGTTAAGAGTCCGTCATCGTGTATCCATATAACAGTTAATCCTCTCACACTAACTATGTATGATGATTAGCTTTAAAACAAGTAGAATTAGACAGAATCAAACGCCCACAAAACCAAGCGCGTAGCAAATCAAGAACTTAGGAGCTGAAGCACAAAACTTTCGCAGGACAACTGACCTGCACTGCCTTGCATATCCAAAACCCTAACCCCGGGGAGTCGCAGTGGTCGTGGTCTGTCAATTAAAAGATCTGGCCCAAGTAGAAGTTCTCTTGATGGGTCTTGAGTAATAACTGTATCGATTCATACGTGGATACGGAGAGATAGACAGGCAGCAGCTTCTTCGTAAGAATAAATTGAATTGTGGCTAAGCCCAATTAGTGAGATAATTCGACAATTTTACCTAGGATGGCAGTGGGCCAAACCGGACCTAGACAACTCCTACTATCTCGGGCTCTATCCGACGCCCTATCGAGGCCAATGCGGACCAGCTTGATTTGACCATAAATTATTATTCTTAAAAAAAATTAGCCAACAGGTATCGTTTTGCTTAAATCAGGGCTTTGGATTGAGCCCGCACAGGTAGCCCAGTTGATCATTGGGAAGGAAAGTGAGTACAAGGTCTCAGGTTCGAGTCTTGGCAGTGACAGTGTGGGAGCTCATCCAATGTGGTTACTCCTTGTGCGCACCGAACACTGGGTCGCCTTTCTGAAAAGCTGGCTGGGATCAAACCGTGATTTACCTCCCTCACACAATGTCGAGCCGGAATGTGGAGACACCTAGAATTAGCGTTCCACCTTTTGAGTCCAAGAGCTTTGGATTGAGTCAGACCTCAACATGAGTTCGAAAAATAAGACCCGAGGTTTAATTTTAGCTCAATCAACAAGTCTGACCGTTAACTTTTGGTCAAACAAAGTCAAGCTTGGACTGTTTTACCATCCCTATTATTACCATGGCCTATTCAATTATATATTCGTGCTAGTGATAGAAAGAAATAACTTAATAGATTTTGAATCTTTTCTATGTAAGGTATTTCGATATAAAGAATATTAAAATAGGAAGATTTTTAAAGAAACCATTAATATGGATCAAATTTAAGGAAGCACACTCTTAAAATTAATATTACAAAAAAAAACTTAATGGGGTAATAATAAATTTGCATAGGACTTGATTTGTGAAGTAGATGGTAAATTTCGATTTACCGCAAACTTAGATAAATTATTAAAAAATTAAATTTTTTATTTATTGAATTGTTGGTAAATCATTGTTGATTAGATGGAAATAAGATTAGTTGTTGCTACCATGATTAAAGAAAAACAAATTATATTTCACCTTTAATTTTTGTTTAAACGTACTAATTTGATAGAGAGGCCAAAAAGAGATTTAAGATCCAGAACCTGTTCCTCCTCTTTAACATCCAATTCCAGATAAAGTGAAAGGTTATTCGAGGCTATATAATGAAGGACAAATCAAATCAATTCAAAAGTAAGAAACGTAAAGAAGAAAGTACTTTTTCTATCACAATCAAACTATTACAATTAATGATAGACACAAAAGTAAAAGCAACAGGTAATAATAGCAAGAGGCCATTTCTCTTGCTGCCCGCACGGATAATTCAATTGCTCATTGAGGTTAACTTAGGACAAAAACTAAGGTTTGAATCCCGACAACGGGAAGAGTGGGTGGCCCTGCTGAAAAGTTGGCTGAGATGAGATCATAATTTACCTCCTCACTATTCTATCGAGTCGGATTGTGGAAGCATCAGTAGGTGGCCCTGCTGATGAGACCATAATTTACCTCCTCACTATTCTGTCGAGTCGAGTTGTGGAGGCGTATGGGATGGACGATTCCACCTTTTGGAACAAAGAGGCCATTCCCTCTTCGTAGGAACATATTGTCTGATATCAACCCAAATACCTTGTCCTTTTGTTTTTAAATTATCTCTAGAATATATGCAGAATAATAAAAATAGATGATCCCCTTACAATCTCTTTTACTTCCAGAAATCTTTGTATTGTGAATTTTGATCCTAATGGACTACAAACATGGCCGAAGTTAAGTTAAGCACTAGGACTAAAAAACGAATTGGACCATCCAATCCCAACGTTGGTTAATAATTAGATATATTACGTCAACAACATGGCCTTTTTCTTTTTGGCCAGCAATCTTAAAAAGCATACTTGAGTAAGAATGTCTGCACTCCATTAGACTAAGAGCAATCAATGAAATCAAAGTTTTAACTGATGTGACTAAAGTGGACAAAAATATCCCGCACCTTTCTAACAAATTTTTCATGTGACTATGATGTGATGTTTGATACTCCCCTCCATACATCCTCCCTGCCTTTTACATGAAACTTAAAGACACCGGATAACAGACTACAGCACAAGCAACCCTACTTTGGGCATATTTGGTTCAACAGAATAAATATTCTATCCGTATTTTTCAAAATTATCTATTCTTTTGTTTGGTTAGAGAAAGAAATTTATAATTGTTATTCCTGCGTTTAATTATTTCCCAAAGTTAGGGAATAGCTAAAGATGACATAACCTTGTCTTTACCTGTTTTGGATATTTCGGAATAAAGATTACCACGTTAAGGATCGAAATATCTTTGTCTCTCTCGCTCTCGTCTTCACACTTCATGCTCTAGTCTCCCTCGGTCTAGTCTTTAACCTCTCGTTTCTGTAACATCCTATTATCCATGTTAAGGCTAGAGTTGTGATTTATGAAAAAGTGTTGATAAATTAGGAAATGCACTTCATGCTTTCGTTAAATATGACATACATATTTTTGCATATGAATATAATTGTACATACATTCATTAGCATTTTTGAGTATAATTGATTTATAAATGCAATAAATATGTGAATTGCAAGTTATTTGCGTTAAAAATTTGTTTCGAGACCATTAACATTATTTCGAATTTTTTAGTAAATTTGAGGTATATTTGGACTAAGACAAATGCTAAGTGTTAGGATAAAATGAAACATGAAAAATTTGGATGATTAAGCCTAAAATTGAGTGACATTTGGCATAGTTAAATGTGTGACAAATGGACTAGTAAGTAAATGACAATTGGACCAATTAATATGTGACATGTGGACCAATAATTAGGAGACATATGGACTCATTAAATGGTGACATTTGGTAGCTTATGGAAGGGATAAGTGACTTACGCACTTAAGGACACATGTTGAAATAATATGGTGACATCTAGCACCTTAGGTGTAATGTTTCTGCATGTTGTTTCAACCAAGCTCATTCTCTTCTCTTCTCTTCTTATCTCTCACCACCGAAACTTGCTTCTATCTTCCCCTTCTTGTGTTTTTCTTGAAGCTAAGCTAAATGACCACACTAAATACATGCTTTTACCACAAAATAGCTAAAGAACTAGCTGATTGTTGTTGTTTCATCATAGTTGAAAGTCATTTAATTCCATCTTAAATGTGTGATGATTCTGCATGTTTGGAGTACTGATTTGGAGTGATTTTTTTATCTGGGATTAGAATTGAATAAGTAAGTAAAAGATTAGTGCTTATGACATGTTAAATGGTTTGAGAATGATGTGTGAATTGAACTGAAATGCATGATATATTAGTAAAGATGTATGCTAGAATGTTATGAACTGGAGAATTTTTATTGAATAGACTTTGGTATTTTGATTATATCTTGAATTGTAGATTTCCAAATACATTGATTCTTGATTCAGAATAAATTAGAGACATATGTCTACAACTTTTCTAAAGAAGTCAAATGTTAATTCTATCTCTAAGCATTTCAAAATCTGGCTAGAAGTAGAGTTAGGAGTTCTGTTACAGTTTAAAAACAATCTGAATTATTTTAGGTATAACTTTCAGTATACTGAATCAAATTGTACGATTTTGGTGTTATTAGAAACTGAAAACATAGTGAAACAATTATTTAGAAGAAAGAGTTATTAAAATACACCATTTTTCTTGTCATAATGATCATACAAAATTATCTCGAAAGGGGGTGTTAGGATGAAAATGCTGAGGTATACTGGAATTTGATAACTGTAATGTTTTTACTAAACATGCTTTGGTATTTTGGCTATATTTTGAACTGTAGATTTCCAAATGAAATGATTCTTGTTTTAAATTGAACTAGAGACATTTTTCTACAAATGTTAAGAAAAAATTGAATTTGAATTATGTCCTTAAGGGTCTTGAAATTTAGCTTGAAAGTAAGTCTTAGCTTAGGCAGTAGCACTACTAGGGATAGCAATCAAGTCCTATTGTTATTGAATAAACTATATTGATATAGACTGACTTGGACAAAGGTGTCTTCAAAAAGTTATAGTTTATTCTCTTAGCTTTTGATTGGTATAAAGTTTGCAATTTTTGGATATTGGAATTGAGAGATATGAAATGTACAACTTGAATGCATGACCATGCATTAACTAAAATTTCAAATGTACACAGTCTGTGATATTTTGAGTATAACTCATGAAATAATGAATCAAATTGTATGATCTTGGTATCATTAGAAACTTAAGACATTGGAGAACAACTTTACAGAAGGAACTGTTGCCTAATTTTCTCATTTACCTTATCAAAATAATTATGTAAAGTTGACCCGAAAGCATATTATGAGAAAAAAAATCTGAAATGATTAATTGGGTTATGAAATTAGTTTTACATTGTTTTATTATGATCCAAACCCTAAGTACAAATTATATTAATGAGGGTTTTGCTATAAGAATGATATGGTGACAAAATCTTGATAAGATACTCGAAATTATTATTAAACATGCATTGTACATATTGTCTATACATTTATGTGCATAAAGAAAGACTTATACATTTATGCAAAATTGTGATATACATAAATGTGTCTTTGTATGATATAGAGGAGTTCATTAGATGCCAGTCAGACATTGCTAGACCATCCAGGTAATAGCATATTGGAGTATACTGTGAGTAACCTAACACTACTAGAAAAGCAAGAATTGCGACAAAAAATTATCGACGAAAAATATACCTTTTCAAATTACCAACAGAAAATTCATTTTCGTAGGTAAAATTGATAGGAAATTTTTCGTTTCACAACGGTACTAATATCCGTCGCTAAATATGGAGAGAAATCATGCCGACAAATTTTGCGATGGACTTTAGCCACGGAAAATATACCGTAGCAAATTACCGATAGAAAATCCATTTCCGTAGGTAAAATTGACAAAAAAAAATTGTTTAGTGATGGTACTAATATCCGTGGCTAAATATGGAGAGAAATCATCCCGACAAATTTTGCGATGGACTTTAGTGATGGTATAAAGTTCCCGTCGGTAAAAGATTTAGCGACGATATAAGATATCCGTCGGTAGAAAGGCGGAAATTATTGGCGGAATAAATTTTTTTTGAATTTATCTACGAAAATTTTCGTCGATAAAATCTCTTTAAATTTAAACTCACTGGACATCTCCCCCCACCTGTGTCTTTTTCTTCCTTCTTCTTGCATCTACTCTTTGATCGGCTTTCTTCTCTCCGATTTCTCTATTGTGGACTCCTTTTGCTACTCGTCGGCGTTGTCTTCTTCAATGTCATCGTGTCCTTCGATGGAGGTATTTTTGTAACTACCGTCATGTATTTTTTCGTATATTGGATGAAGTTAATTTGGGTATTTGATTACTAGAGTTTATTTGTATATTTTGTGATTGAAAAACAAATTTAAGGTACAAATGTTAGTGATAAAAGGGACAAGACGTGATTTTTGTTGTGATGTTGGGATAAATTTCACATGCATGTAAGGTGTTTGATGAAATGTTTGTTCTTTGAAAAAATAGTTTCAGTTCTTTATTTTTAGTTTTTTTAGTATAAATTTCATAATTTCAGTTCTTTAGTATGAATTATTTTCTTAGCTTTTGTACAAGAACCAGAATATAATATTGGCACGAAGAGATTTAGCAAAGTTCTCTTCATGGTGGCTTTCAGAGAAACTGAATACTTTACAAGTGAAATTTAAAAAATAGTTTTTAGCAAATTTACCAACGAAAATTAATTTCCGTTGGTAAAATATATTGGATATATCGACGAAAAATCCATTTCCGTAGGTAAAATATATTGGATTTACCGACGAAACTCCTCAAACAATTCATGTTCAGAATTCAGAACACAATCAGTTCATATCAAATTCAATTAGTCATTTTCATTCACATACAAGTAACACTTTTAATGATATTCAAATGCATCGAACGCCTAGAACAATTATTGTCCGAAATTCAGTACACAATTTAGTAAACATTCATCAATATTAAATTTAATTAAGGAATAAACAAAACAAATGAAGGTGAGACCATCTTACACTACAAGAAAAATAAAGTTTAGCAACGAAAATTACCAATAGAATTTGTACACATGCTGTCTGTAAATTTATTTAGCGATGAAATTTACTAACGAAAAAAAGCGTTGAAAATACGACTATTTATAAAATGATTGATTCAAATTATAATATTTATAAAGTATTATGTCTATTTAAAGGTTTATTAAATAGACTGATATTGAGTGATATAATGAAAAGGTCAAATTGCGACAGAAAGCTTGGGCTAGCTATAATTTATGTCCCATAAAATCATACGCATCGAACGTGCACATGACATGATGGAGTCGGTCGATAAAAAGACAAATGGGATGATTAATCACCTGGATCCTTAAATCCTGCTTTGATAATTCATCATGATGTGCAAGCTTTAATTTTGATGTACTTTTTAAGAATATGTTTGGTCATCCAAATGACTCTGTCCGCTCCATGGAAATGGGCAGATGACGACTAATGACTTGTTCAGTTGGTGGGCAAAATTACATGTGAGGTAGGTGAAAGGCATTGTCAACGTTTTATGCATCTTTTGGCATCCCCATCATTAGTATTTAGTACAGCTTCAGGGTTTTTTGGCAGTCAGTTCAAGATTATACATTTGACGGTGGTTTAGAGTGACTTACGTCAGCACAGCACATTAATTCCACTGAAGTCTTAAGTGATTGTAATTTAATACGTTTCCGTTGTTATTTTAAAAATCAAATGGTATATTAAATTGGTGAGAAGATGCGCGTATTATTTAAATTAAATAATTATTTTATTTTTCAGTTTAATAATAAAATGGTGCTATGGAATGTTGAAGGTGGGTCATCTAGTTTCAGAGCATTCAATAGCACACGGTCTTTGAGTTTGAGCTCTTACAACATCATGTAACTAAACCCCTCTGCAACTCTACCTAGGGATTCTCTCACGCTCGTTTAGTTTCAAGTCCTCGAAGAGCCAATAACCCCCACGTAACCTGTGAGGCCCAATCTAAGCTTCTTTTGCTCCTCGGATTGATAAAGCATATGATGGGTACAAAATCAGTCGCCCTCATTAAAGGGTATTCTATTCATAACGAGTTTTTGGTTGGACAATTCAAAAGCATCCAAAACCAAAGAGACATTGATCCAAAAGTAACCAATATTTCCACAATACCTTACTTTTCCCCATTATACCTAAACTTATTAATTAATTAATTAATTATATATACACAAACACACACCCATATGTTTGTGTCTATGAAAACAATCCTTTGTCAAAAAAGGATCTCGGACACCGAACAGTTCATTGTCACTTCTACCTATTCTATGCTAATGAACCACGTGGACGCCGAACCCTCCGGACATTGGCAGGTTATCTGGCTCTAGAATGGTCCTCAACGTATCCGCACTTTCCTTTGATTGCTTACTTAGGATCGATTGCTGACCAACCAGCATCAGGTTAGAAGGCATCTCATTACGGATGGATCATGTTATTACTGTACACTTGATGAATCCTCACTGCATAGGGTGTGAGACTGCAGCCAAGCTTGCCATGTGTGGAGCAATTTCCCTCCTCACCTAATGAATAGTGATTTTTTCACTATGCCACTTCAGCAATGGCTCAGCACTAACCTCACACCCCACTGACAGGCCTTTGGGCAGGATTGATCAATTCTATTTGGAGTCACTTGTCGGCTCTTATGGACTTGGAGGAATATGACTATTTTTGATGAGCAGTTTACTTGGCCAGCCTCACCCATTTCTGTTATTTTGTCTTATGCAAATCAAATTCACAAGTCTACGGATTGGCAAAGGACTACTATTCCAGGCCTCTCGCCCTCGACACGAGCAATTCTTCGGATGGTGCAAACCTTCCAGTGGGTTGGTCAAGCTTAACACAGATGGCGCGAGTAAATGCTCCGCCTTCTCAGCGACAGCCGGAGGCATCCTCCGTGATAGTACGAGTAATTGGCTTGGCAGTTTCATCCAGAATCTCGAGTGGTGTTCATCGGTGTCTACTGAACTCTGGGGCATGTATACAAGACTCACACTAGCGTGGAACCTCGGATATCGTCGAATCGAACTTGAAGTTGACTCGATCGCGGCGATTAATCTCATTTTTTCCTTGGAGAGTCGATCACAGGTGCTTAACCCCATCGTTCAGGGTATTAATGAACTGTTTACTCGCAACTGGACTGTAGCATATCGTCATATCTACCGCGAAAGTAATCGACGTGCCGACTGACTCACGAACTATGCTAAGCATTTTGATGTAGACACTTTTATTTTGATATTCCACCCATTGGGTGCCATGTACTCCTTTTAGAGAATATGTCAGGAATCTGCTTCCCGCATCTTATTGTATAATCTATTTTTCCCTCTTAAAAAAAAAGAAAGATACAAAGGAAAATTTGGATAAATCTCCTGCGACTATAAGACTTGTATACATTGTGTTTGTGTTTTTCCCCAATAGAAATTAATTACATAACCTTTATTTCAGCAATATCAATAACAAAATAAACAATAAATTATATTCATGATAAATTAAAATGATGTGTGTTTAATTATTACAATTTATAAATATTATAAAATTAAACAAAATTTTGATTTGAAAATATATTTTACTTAATATTAAATTAATATAATAAATTAAATAGACTATTAGTGAAGAGTAGAAGCTTGACAATTATAATTAGAAGTCTTTTGGCTCCAATTTAGACGGTGGAAGAGCTTTTGAGGTAGTTGTTTGTATAAAGAGGTTCCTCCTCTTTACTTTTTTAAATATAATTTGTTATATTAAAAAGTTGATAATACTCCTCTTGTTTCTTTTTTTTTTCTATTTTATTTATCTTGCTATCACTTCCTCTCTTTTTCTCTTTTTGCTCTCCCTCTCTCTCTCTTCCTCTTCTTTTTAATTTTTTATTTCTTTACCTCTCTCTTATTTATAATCTTATTAAGACACTTTTGTTTAGTAAATTGTCCCATTCTAAAATTTCAAAAAACAAAAAAAGTGTCCCATTCTATACACGTAGTTGTCTTAGCACAGGATCTCACGTGGCTGCAGATGGAGGGCTGCTTTGGAATAGCCTAATGCTACTAGTGTGGAGGTTTTATACAGAATATTGGTATGGGTGTGCCCTTAGAGGCAGAACTATCGGGAGTCCATTCAAGGCTTATAATAACGTAGGATCGAAGATATTGGCGAGTGGTAGTTGAAGTAGACTCGCTGGAGGTTATTAATATTCTCTCCACTTTCAATAGAATTACGTCTGACATTTATTCTTTGTTGACAGGTATCTAAGAGTTGATTCATCGCACTTGGGAGGTTCAACTACATCATATCTATTGGGAAGGGAATCAATGTGTTGATCAACTAGTTACCTTAATAGCCCTCTCAAGGTCAGGACTGCAATATCTGCGGGAACCACCGATGATTATTCAGGACGCATTATATCATGATATGATTGGAGTGCTTTATCCTCGCGCTCTGCATTAAGGAGCACTGGGATCGAGAGTTTTTTTTTAAGTTTTTCTTAGTTTATTTTTCCATTGTATATAAGAAAAATTGTTCCCATAGTTAGTCATTAAAAAGGAGGAGTGATGAAACCGTAATTAACGAGGAGTGATGAAACCGTAATTAACGTAATTAAGTTGCTCATAAATATTTTATTTATTAAACCCTTCATTGTAATTTGTAATTGTCGAAAAAAGACAAAGAAAACACGTTAAGACCTGTCTGTACGTATGGAAAGAGACCCCAAAGAAACTCGAGAACCGCATAAGCCTCGCTTATAAGTAGGAATTCGTTTCAGTAATTCTGCCTCACCTCACTGTTTCTTCTTCTGTTATCATTCTTTCCTCTGTTTGAGTTGATATAGATTATATTTCTTCCTGGGTGTGCTTGTGAATCTAACAAGAAGGTAACAATGGTGGCCAAGAAGCCAAGAATTGTGATAATTGGAGCAGGAATGGCGGGTCTTACAGCTGCAAACAAGCTCTATACTTGCACTAGTTCAAGAAACATTTTTGAGCTGTGTGTTGTGGAAGGTGGCACAAGAATTGGTGGCAGGATTAACACTTCGGAGTTCGGTGGTGACAGGATCGAAATGGGTGCAACTTGGATCCATGGCATTGGAGGCAGCCCAGTTCATAAGATTGCTCAAGAAATTCATTCACTCCAGTCTGAGCAGCCGTGGGAATGCATGGACGGTTTCTTGGAAGAACCATTGACCGTAGCTGAAGGTGGGTTTCAACCTAATGCTTCTCTTGTTGACTTCTTGTCCACTCTTTTCAAGAACTTTATGGACTATGCTCAAGGAAAATTGATAGAAGGTAGTGAAAAGAGTGAAAATTTTGAACTAGCCGCTAAAGCTCACAAAATTAGTATGACAAGAGGTGGAGCTCTCGGTAAGCTTAGTGTTGGTTCTTTCCTTAGACAGGGCCTTGATGCTTATTGGGATTCTCTGGGAGATCAAGAAGAGGTCAAAAGTTGCGGTAATTGGAGCAGAAAATTGCTTGAAGAAGCCATCTTTGGCATTCGTGAGAGCACCCAAAGGACTTACACTTCTGCTGATGATCTCCTATCTCTCGATTTCGACGCAGAAAGGGAGTACATAATGTGTCCTGGTGAAGAGATCACCATTGCCAAAGGCTATTCAAGTGTTATCGAGTCATTAGCTTCTGTTCTACCTGATGGTATAATCCAATTGGGCCGCAAGGTCACAAAAATCGAGTGGAAACCTGAAGCTCAACAGTCAGTTGAAAATGGTCACGCTAATAAGCCAGTGAAACTACATTTCTGTGATGGCTCGGTTATGTCTGCTGATCATGTTATAGTCACAGTCTCCCTTGGGGTACTTAAAGCTGAAAATGGCAATGCTTCAGGTATGTTCAGCCCTCCTCTCCCATCTTTCAAGACTGAGGCCATCTCAAGACTTGGATTTGGTGTAGTTAACAAGTTGTTTTTGCAAATGAATTCAAGCTTTGTCGGAAGAGACGAGGAGGGGAAAAAATTCCCATTTTTGCAGATGGCTTTTCATAAACCGGACTCTGAATTGGGAGATAAAAACATACCATGGTGGATGAGGAAGACGGCTTCTTTATGTCCAATCTATAAAAAGTCTAGTGTGTTGCTATCTTGGTTTGCTGGGAAAGAAGCCCTTGAGCTTGAGTCCCTCAGTGATGATGATATTATTAATGGGGTTTCAGCAACAGTATCAAATGTATTACCGCAATTCTACAAGCAAGTGAATTATAAACCCCATGAATTGCGCAATAAGAATGCGGATTCTAACGTAACTTCAATCCAAAGTGAAGTTCTTTTCACAAAGGCTTTGAGGAGCAAATGGGGTACTAATCCTCTGTTCTTGGGGTCCTACAGTTATATAGCAGTCGGATCAAGTGGAGATGATATGGACTCATTGGCTGAGCCATTGCCAACGATTGTTAATTGTGAATCTGCTGGTTCTCCACAACTCCAGGTTCTATTTGCGGGGGAGGCTACACATAGAACCCACTACTCTACGACTCATGGTGCTTACTTTAGTGGTCTTAGAGAAGCCAATAGGCTTCTTCAGCATTATAATTGTGTTGGATTTTAGACACTTCTCTACTATTTTTAAAGACACTATTTTCACGATATGTTTCTAAAGTTTCCATCTTTGTTTCTTTCTCTTTCCGTCTTTGTTTCTTTCTCTTTCTATATTAGTGAGCTCAAAAGACAAGAAATGAAGTGGAGGGGGATGAAAGAGATGGATGGGGCCAAGTTTAGATGTATTGCAGGATTTAAAAGAAGCTTCTTTCAATTCTTCAATTGCTTTCACTATGCTTTGTGAGTATAGATTATTGTTTTAGCTTGTCTGATCTCCAAAACAAAGTTGCAAACCAATTAAGCCAAAGTTGACATACAGTATTGCAAGACCTAAAAGGGCAAGAAGACTTGGGATCCTACATCTCTGCCTTGGGTGTTTGTTTCTGAATGCATGATAGACAGGATCCGTTAAACACGGCTCTTTCCAGCTGGAAATATCTTGATCAGGTCATTTCTTTCGCTCTTTGGCTTGTTCCTGCCCCCCTTCTGCTTACAAACCATTACAAGCCCTTTGTAGCAAGACACAACTCGGAAGTTAAAATGGAAATCTCCTGGACTATTTGCAGCAATGAGTGAGCTGGCTGAGAACTTGATACGATTCAAATTAGACAGTAGATAGAAACCAAACTTTGTCCCAGACAGTACTTTTTTTCTGTAACAAATAGCAGCTATGATGGGCCAATAGAAGTCAATCAGATTGCTTTCCAAGATGTCCTTAACAATGAGACATACGTATAGATGCTCATGGTCATCATGCTGTTTGCTAAAGCTATATCCAGAGGGTCCCAAAAGAAACGATGGGTCCATTTCCATGCGTACGTAATGTGCCAAGAATACACCACTTAGCTCTTCTTAGGCAGTACCTTTGCCCTACCCACTTGGTGTCATCAGATAATGACTGTTCATAAGCAAACATTATCAACCTAAACACCAAGTTTATCTGTCTGGTAGTGCCACATAAATCTCAATCCCGTTGCAGGAGACATAGCAATCAGAGCTGGCCCTCAAGAAAGGTCCACAAGCTATTGATAATTGAATCCTTTCTGTTGTATCGGCTTCAGAGTGTTTTATAGTACCGAATCAAATCAAAGAATGACACCAAGCTTCGTGCAACAACCGCAGCCTCTGAACTTCAATTTTTTTTTTATTCCCCTTGGATTAGCAATGTGTAGAGTTTGTTTGAGGACATCTTGTAACCAAGTCAATAGAGCTATGCATCGGGGCTCTATTATTGCAAGAATTACCAGGCTCTTCTCCAGGGAGAGAGAAAAAAAGGAAACTTTCTAATGGCCCACCTGGTGTCTTTTTGTGCGTCTTGTGGGCTTCAATCAACCTTTGATGATTGTTCATATCATACACCAATCTGTCACCATGTCCTTGTCTCTTTCATCAAAGATAACAGACGAGAATCTATATTGCTCATCCCACGTTCACCACTGCCTCTAATTATTTATAAATCATAATTATGAAACACCTTTTGCATAGGTTAGAGGCATCTTTCTTTTATCAGTAGTCTATGCTTTATTCACCTCAAACCCCTTTCGTAAATCAAAACACTCTTTCAATTTACAGTTGTTCTTCAACAAACAAAAGCTAATTATAGCGCCAAGCTCATAGTATCAGCTTCCCAGCTTCGGAGTAGCTATCACATAACCAATTATCAATCTCATTTTTCTCTGGTGGATTCTTTAATTTGGTCGATTCCTTTTCCAGCTGGTTTTGGACATCTGTAAGTAGGGACTAATGAATCGACTTCACATGCTGAACGAGAGGCTCCTAGTGCAAGATGTTACATCTTGTTTCTTAGTGTTGCAAGCAGTTTACATATGTTTCGTTTCTAATCTCAAAGTCCAAAGCCTTCCCACTTTGAACCACTAAAATTATAATCATTCACTCAGATCTTTAAGATAAGCTAAAGTTGACAGTGATTCCAAGCTTTGATTGTCCCCGATGGAAGTGCTAGGTTGGTCTATAACAACAAAAATTATGCATATAAACCAAGTAAGATTTAAATGACCAGAACTAGCCACTGTGCGGTTGACGACCAACATGGAACATCGAGCTTCAAGCAATCTTTGAGTGAAAAAGACTACAAAATCTTATGCCAAAGTAAAAGATACCTTGGAGTTGCAATTCTGCAGTTATATTTTTCTTGGCAGTAGCTTTTGATAGGTATGTTGTACTATGAGGAGCCTTTCAGTTATATTCAGTTGGGGAAGGTTAATTATCTGTCTTCTGATCTGTCAACTAAGTTTTGATATTGATATTGCCAACTTGGTGAAAATTGGCAACATTTCTCCTCCTCCTCTGCTTCTCTATGTACCAATTAAGATGTTTGATAAACCAATGAGTAATCAACACTTTGTTCTTAAGAAAATCTAGGATTGAAAGTCTAATGATGCAACAGGAGGTGCGTGTGCTTTATTCTCTTTTTCTTTTTTGAGTGAGAATAACTTTAATATCCATTGAGAGAGGCAATGAAGTCTAAAGAGAAGATTCCAACTGATTTAAGTAAGTTATTGTCCTGGCATTTGAACACCTAACTTTGCCTTTATAGCGACCCGTAAATAAAAGATGAAGCAGCAACGGAAGGAATCTGGGGCTCTTCCAAATTTGTACAGATTATCATTAAATCTTAACTTTAAAATACTTTTACTTAATATTTCCATCAGAAGACAAAGTAAAGTAAGTTATGGTCTGACAGCTTCAAATTAGCTGGCCTGCAAGAAATCACAAGGAAAAAGAAGGTTTAAAACGAAAAAAAAGTTAACAATTTGATGTATCTTACGAAAGCAAACATAGAAAAACTGTAATAACATATATTAGAATAATAATAATAAATATCCTGTATATGTGATAAAGAAAATCAAAATTATAAACAAAACAAAAAAGAAAAATATAACTTGTTATAAATATGGAAAAGGGTCATATTATATGATTAACAAAATTTAGATTTAGAAGAGGAAATATTTGACAAAATATAAGCTTTAATAATATCAAGGAATTCTCTAATAAAGCCGTATTGTAATTATTAGAAGAAATTAGTAGTTCTGAAACAAATACACTTTCCAAAATAAATGTGTTAACAAAAATCCTTTTAGAAGTAATAAACTGCATCCATTATCCTTAATTAAAAAAAAATTGCCTTTGAAAACATACAAGCCTCCTCTTACAATCTAATAAATATAATATACAATAGACAAGCCTCCTCTTGGAATAATAAACTAATTACTCCAAGAGGTTCATCTTATTGTAATATTACAAACTCCTTTTATAAGAACTAATTACTCCTTAATATTGAACTATGACCATATATCAACAAAAATAAATAGCAAAAACCTATGCTTTCCTTTCATAAAAAATTCAAAACTAGAAATATGAACTTGATCAAAGCGTATTCTATATAGTAAAATAAACTAAAGAATATAATACATGCAAAGTAAAAATAACTAAATCATTTATAAAATATATCTTGTTTTAAAAATAGATAAATTGTTACAAATTAAACAAAAATTTAAAAACTAAAAAAAGAAGATGAAAATGGAATATGTGCCAACTTACCTAATGCCTTTTGAAAATAGGAAACAATATATTATTGAATTACCATATGAAAAACATTTTAGTGAGAAACAAACACTTATTAAAACTAGTTCTATTAAAAATTTATTGCCACAACAAATAAATAATTTATTATAGAAAAATTAATTTCTCCTTCTAGGTCTCCTTGGAATTGTTATTAAGTTTATGCCAACAAAATTCTAAATGGGAATCCCAAGTTAGTAATAAACTACAATTATCTCAACAAAACATTAAAATGGATTAGGTTTCCTATTCTTGACAAGCATGAATTTTATCATCTTTACAATATATTTTAGGGTTAAATTTTGTTATTTTTAATATATTTTGTGTTTTATTTAAGTACACGTCGTAAGGTTCTTTCTAGTATTTACTTCATTTTTATAGATGGTGATTTTGGAAGTAAAGAGGCAAAATGAAGAAGAAATCAACTATAACAATAAATTATCCCAAGAGTTACTCTCGAAGTTAGACTAGCGTTGAAACTGTTCCACCTATACTTTTTCCTGGAGGCAGGTTTTTTAGAGACTTAATTGTTAGACCCTTGATTGAATTGCTTGCTAAGGATTCTGTTTTTAATTTCACTGATAAACACATGCAAGCTTTTAATTTGTTGAAATACAAGCTTTTAATTTGTTGAAGGAAAAGCTTGTTAGTGCACGTATAATCATTTCTCCTAATTGGTCTCTTCATTTTGAGCTAATGTGCGATATAAGTGATTCTGCAGATGGAGCTATGTTAGGTTAATAAAAGAAAAAAAAACTTAATCCCATGTATTATACAAGTAGGACATTGAAAGATGCTCAGCAGAATTACACCACTATCAAAAAGGAAATGTTAAAGGTGGTATTTACATTCGATAAGTTTAGGCCATATGTGGTTTTGACAAAAGTTGTGGTCTATACAGATCATTTAGTATTGAAATATCTAATAGCTAAATAAGATGCCAAACCAAGGCTTATTTAGTAGGTTCTACTATTGTAAGAATTTGACATGAAAATCAAAGATAAGATGTTAGGCCCCAAATTTGTATTGATTTTATTAATCATGAATTGAGTTGATTATGGAATTTTCCTAGATATATGGTTTTGTTA
>JANIPM010000232.1:20488931-20505658 GCA_027478405.1 Erythroxylum cassinoides
AACTCTTGAGAATATGCATTTAGTGGAAGATAATGATATGTTAGTAAGTTTCCATAACACCGACGGATTACACAATTCCGTCGGTATATGTAAACCTTCTCCGACGGAATGGAACATTCCGTCGGTACAAAACCTGAACTAAAATTGTCGACGTACAAATTACCATCGGTACTGGATAAAACTTTCCGACGGATTATATTTCCGTCGTTAACGTTATTACTTACTTCCGTTTTCGCTCTCAACGTAGCGACGGTGGTTCCGTCCCTAAATTATACCGACGGACATATTCCGTCGGTGATATTTGAATTTCACCGACGTAATTTTTAATCAATGTCCGTCGCAACATAACAAAAACGGATAATATTCCGTCGGTGTTCCGTTGACAATACACCGACGGTCATTATCTGTCGGTAAGTAATAACGACAATCATGTTTACGACGATTTCTTCTTTCGTCGCGTTCCGTTGGCAAACATAATTTCCGACGGAAATGTTCATTTCTCCGACGGAATCTTCCGTCGGAGAACGTGAGTTTTCTTGTAGTGAACGTTAACTAGTAATACATAATGGAGAACATTCCAAAAGTCATAAAATTGAATAAATTATGTCACTTAGCCTTTAGGGAAATAATTATCTTAGCTGTTAAACTTAGCCCAACACTACCAACTTTGATAGACAACAATACAAATGCATTTCAAGATAAATTATAAATCAAATTCATGTTAATACAAGCAAATAGAAAACCAAATTGGCATAGTGGGAGTCCATTACCTTCAAAGTGGAGTAACAAAGAGATAGATGGCCAAACTCCTCCTTTACAATTTAATATATTTGCAAGAACAACAAATGAAAACAATGAATTAAATTAAAAACCTAAATGAAAAACACATAATGGAAGATCCTAAATTGCAACACCTAATTGAAAAACCCTAATTAAATACCATTTATTGAAAAACCTTAAATTGGAAACCCTTAATTAAAGACCCTAAATTACAAACTCTAAAATGAAAGAATCCTTAATTTAAAACCTTAACAAAAAATCCTAATAAAAAATCTCACTGCAAACCTTAGTTGAAAACCTCTAATTAAAGACCCTAGAAGAAAAGGCCTAATTGAAAACTCTAACAAAAACACCTAAATTACAAACCCTAATAGAAGACCTTTAATTGAAGCTATAAGATTTCAAATATCCCTAATTGAAACTCTAACAAAAAAGTCCTAAAATGCAAACCGCAACATCTATAATATCCATAAATTAATAGGAGTGTAAAGCACCCAATGTTCTCCTATGACCTCGTTTTCACATTATCCATTAGGCTTTGGGATAGAGAATAATGTCAATTAAATTGATTAACTAATCTATAAATGTATAAAGTACATTAAAGCAAGTTATTAAAATTGGAATAATTCCAAAGTTCTAATCCCAAAGGAATTATATTACTATATATATTAAGCCTAACTAAACAAAACACTAGAATAAACAAGATTTAGGAAAATAATTAAATTGATAAACTAATGAAAAGTAAGACACTTAGAACTAGTGCAAGAGATCAAGAAGTCAAACATTAGAGCTTCGGAGTTCACTTATGCAGAATTTCACAGATGCACTTAATTATATATGTTTAAATAACAATTAACCCAAAGTATATATGCCCTCTAACGAAGCACACATGTATATATAATTATGCAACTCAGTACTTATTACACCTCAAGACCAGTGCTGATCTTGTTCTAGAAGTTTGAGTGCAACTTGTCACGAGTTTGCTACCAATTATACTTTATATCCGACATTGATTTTGTTCTGGGCCTTCGACAAAGTTGCAGTCCTTTGAATTAACTTTCAAATGCCTCCAAAATCAAACAATTACAGAGAAAGTTATGGGTAAATTTGTGCTTGCTCTTTAAATTCATCATCTACACAAAAATGAACCAAAAATAAGAGAATATCATATAATTCTACATAAAAGTACTAAATCACAATTAAATTAGTACCTACAATTATAAAAATATAGACCTAACACAAATCTTTACAGTATTCAATAAACCAAGATTTAAAGTGAAAAATAATAAATCTTATAACTTAACATAGTAATCCTTAAAAGGCATTTCCCAATCTTACGGGTAAGTGATATGTATATGGACTTTTATCTAGTTTAGAAATCCTCTCACTCTCCTATGGCTGTATCTAAGAGGAATGACGTGGAAGAGAAGGTGCTTTTGAACAAACGAAGGGTAAAAGGATGGTGGTTAGTATTATGAAATAAATGCGTACCTAAGTAGCCTCCAGCGCCGGTGAGTTGGTAAAGAATTGTTCTGTCTTAAGTGAAATCGCAGTTCGAATCTTTCTCATGTATGCAGCCGTTTAAAACTTAGAGTCAGAATTTTACCTCTCACAAAAGACCTACTCGGTTCAAGCGAGAATTAGTCGAAGAATAAATGATTTAAATGTATTTTTTTATAATTGAGACCCGCCTAAACTAACTCGTAAGTAATAAAAATAAATAAATGCATAGCTAAGTCAGAAGAGAAAAAGACGCTTCGTCTATTTATTAGCCTGACTATCAAAAATAAGATGTAGTTTATTATTTCCAAAAAATTCAATTATTGATTTTGTCTAACTCATTCTTTTATATTCATTTTGTTCAACTTTAGAATAAGTAATTCTATTTGCAAAAATAGAATAGAATATACTTAGGAATTGTTTAAATAATATCGTACCAAAATTAAGACCTGGCGGAGTCGAACTGGATAATTAATGTCCAACAGCCACTCAACTTTATTATTCTGACTACATGCTACTGCTTCTTTCAAAGGGGGCCTATGTTGGGTCAGTATTTGTTGATTGTCCAATTCTTTCAGCGGCCCATTTCTTCAGGCATAAGTTAGTACGATACACACAGAAGCTCATTGAATTTGCAACCAATAACTTGAATTAAGCTGGTTTCTCAGGGGTATGCCTCCTCCCTCGTTTTTATTTGCCGGTAATTCAGTATTATTCCCCAATCCAACACATTTGAACGTAACTTGAAAAATTAAAGAGGAAGGGGCAGGGGTATGATATGAAACAGAAAGTAGTTACGTAAGGTATCAAATTAAAAAGCTGCAGCCTGCAAGTACTATAGGGCTGAAAAACAGAGTCTGTATCTGTACACATGCATGCATAAGTCCTTTTTTACTGTACCCATTCCATTCCTCTTTACAATTTCCAAAACACGACAAATGCCTCTTCCTCTAAAAACTTACCGCTACTATTTACTATTTACTCTTGTCATTCCTGTTTCACCCTCCCTTTTGACCCTCTTCAAACATAACTCACATGTCAAACAAGTAGTCGTCCTCCAATAACCTCACTACACGTTCATCGTCCAACTCCCATTCCCACTCCAACTTCACTCCGTCACCTCCCACGCCGCCGTCCACCGACCATAGCACGTCCTGGTTCCCTCTCGTCTCACCACGCGCTCCGTTGTTTGCGTTCCCCGATCCACACGAGCCCTCCTCGCCAACGCCTTTCAACATCATCCCCCCCATGTCCACACTCGCCATCACCGACGAGTCGGAGTCCGAATACGACGAGCCGCAGCTCTCTTCGTTACCGTTTATGGTGATGTACGACGAGGACGACTGAAATATCAACGACGAGAAGGAGTAGGGGTTCTCGATGAACTTCACTCTTGTAGCAGTTGTGGACTCCGTGTCTGAGCTGGCGTCTAGAAACTTCATGAGCTCTCCCACTGTGCCGTCGTCCACCGACAACCACGGTACAATGTCCTCGCCGATATCAGCTTGAGTAACCGCCAGTGTGCGCGGCGCTTTGAGGGTCGTCTCGTTAACGGCATCAGGAGCTTCCCTCTTTCTGGACTCGTCCATTGTAGCGAGTGATAAGAGAGAGAAGAGAATGAATAGCAAAAATGACAAGTGGTAGGTGCAGTTGAGGCCTGAAGGGGGGTGGTATAAATACTACATACATTTAAGATGTTAAACGGCGTGAGCACTGAGTAGGATTGTATTTGTATTTTGCAGGGGAGGTATGGGTCCCAAATTTTAATTTCTGGTCTCGGGAGGATACAGGGGAGCTGTGAATGCCACGTGTAAGCGATGGAAATTGGCGGGAAGCACGGGGTAAGCTGTGGACAAGAAAGGCAATATTTTTTGTATTCGTAGAGAATGGGCGTTACATTGCTTATATTAACTAATTCATAAACAGACAGACACTATTCTAGCCCACACTCACTCAGGCTTTTTATGACAGACAGACACTACTCCAGTCCACACTCACTCAGGCTTTTTATGTTGAAATTACAGTTTCCAACGACTGCTTCACGTTTGTTTCCATACTATCAATTACTAATACAAAGATGCATTGCAACGGAATATCTAATAAATTTTTTTATCAAAAACTAAATAGGTTGGTGCCAGTGATTCAAAACTCTCATCTATTAACTAGAAATCTCGAATTCAAATCCTGAGAATGAAAAAATCTATTTGATCAGCACTTTATCCCTTACAGGCTGACCCGATGCAAGCAAGAATTAGTCTGAAAATGAATGGCTTAAAAATACCTTCTCATAATTAGGACCCTCCTAGGACACCTCGTGGGCTAACCAAAAAAAAAAATTTATCAAACCTTTACAAAGTCTGACGGGAGCTGTTTTGTCATAGGATAAGTAAGTCACTTGAGTTGGGAGGCAATCAGAAGAAGAAAATAGCTTGATGATGATGAAAGAAATCGATTCCAAGCTAGAAGGGAAAGGGCGGCCAAAACCAACCCCACTTAACGCCTATACGCATTAACAAATATGTGTCTGCTATTGCTAAGCTTTTGAACACAGAAGGACCCGCTCCCACACCTAACTGATTTCAAGACACAACACATATCATCCCAATCAATCTGAAACAACCATTCTAAGAATGTCTACTTGGTTTTAGCTCTTTCATAGAATAACTTTCAAAGTATTATCCAAGCACAGAAAGAGATGTACATCCACAAACTACATGCACGAGCATCCCCTGCCAATTTCTATCATATACGTTCAAATTGAAAAATACAACACAGCTAAATCACAATATGAACTCACTGCTAGAGTTCTTTGCATGGTTCTTGACACTTAATCCATATTTGACTCCTCACGCCTTCGAACCACATGAAACAACATGCGACTTGAACTTTTCAAGCTCGGTCAAAACCTCATCCTCTGGCCGATAGAGTAAATCACTCATTCGCCATATCTGTTTTTACCAACAAAACCTTTTTCTTTTAGAATCTATCTTCATTATGCCATTCATCTTATCAAAATCAAGAAACCTTCTAAAAAATAATCAAATAGATTGAAAGCAAGTAGAGAGGAAAACTACTCGCCTGCAAGGTGCCCCCTCCACCAGTTGTATCACAATCATCAGACACACTGACAACCGTCCAAGGATCATATGTGTTCCAATGGAAATCAACAACCTTGTCCCTGTATACAAGAGTCAAAAAGTTTGGAATCGTATGCAGCCAGATCAAAAACTTCACAATCTGCCCTATTTCAAACAGTATCAAATATGAATATGATAAATAAACACAATACAACTTCACTTATTTTCAGAGAATTAAGAACTATTTAGTAATCTTTTTTCGTTCTTAAGTCAGACTGCAGAACTACCAGTTAATTTTGTTTTAGGTCCAAGTTCATGGAGGCAAAGTGAATAATTTTATTCAATAGCTATAAAGAGAAAAACAAGTCTGGATAATAAACTCTGTTAATGTGAAAAAAGAATGCTCATAGGATAGGGCCTGACATTCCCTCAAAGTTGTTACTTATTTTTCAAACATAGCTACGGCAAAGCTAAAAAATACACAATATGCTAATAATTGCAAAGAATACTGTCATTCCTACAAATCAATTTGATAGAAAAACTCAGATAAACAAATATATTGAACTCACTTTGCAGAACCATCTGTTTGTGCAATTAACTAACATCTTTCACATTTTAATATCAAAGGACAAAAAATGAACTTTATTTAACCTGTGCCCTGCATGCCGGAAAAACAATCCTTGAGGATTACTTGCGCCTCTAGTTGCATGCTCACTCTTTTTACCAACCTGTAAATGATGAGGACCAAACTCGTGACTAAGCCAGAAACGCAGAGCAGCTAATAAGAATTTTCAATGCTTATAGTCAAAGCTGCAGAATTTTTCAATATGCCAAACAATCCCAAAATTTTATCAGCTCATGGTGATTTTGTTGTTCATACTAAACGCATCCACAAGTTTTTGTAAACATGACCCAATGATGGGGATGAGTTATGTGCATGGCTGCGTCAGCAGCCTGACCAGTTTTCATGCTTTCCAATTATTCAATGTGAAATTAAATTCATATGGTACTTCTGCAAATGCCCATCCAAAATACCAGCTATAGGCACTACAAAATAAAGTAACATGCATGGTCTTCACATGTTCAGTGTCCATTAACTAATTATAAAACAATATTTGTACACTTTCACCAGCTTCTTTGAAAGATGTGCAACCTTTTTCAGACAGTTAAAAGAAATAGGAACCAAACAAATCTTCTAAAAGTTAGTTATGTCAAACATACAGTGTTATTCAGGTCAAAGAAACATCTCACATGCTGCAAATTTATTAATAGACCAAGAATAGCTACTAAGATGTTAACTTCAATACCTTCTCGTAATCCCAAATGTTTAAGAGGCCATCTTCTGCAGAACTTCCAAACACTGAAGACTTATCTGGAAACCACTGGAAAAGAGTGGAGAAATTGAATTATAGACTTCCAGGCAAAACCCTTCTTAGCCACAGATGTACCTTGAAAAGAATAAAGGAAGATACAAGTTGAAGTGTGTAGAGTACCTGTACACACAATACAGCAGCTTTGTGCCCTTCAAATGTATTGACTGGGGACGACCCAACTCCATTGGAAGTGAGATTCCTTCGGTCAAACATGCGAACAGAATTATCTGCTGACCTGGGGAAGAAAATTTTCCAAAGCTTCTCTTGTCAAAATAAGAACACAACAAATAACACAAAAAGCAACTTATTTACAATAATTAAAAAATTAAACCGTGCTGGTTCAACCATAAAAATCTTAAACCGGCCAAATTTTTAGTTCAATTTTCAATTTGATTTATTTTAATAACCTTTATTATTTAAAAATCTGCTGGTTTCGTAAAGAATCGAGTTTTTCTAAACTAAAATAAACTAATTTTCATTTAACATTTTTCTTTTTCAATCCTATTTCAAAATCTTTAATCTTTTTCAATCTTTATTATATATAGTTTTGTAACGGTCTACTACTAGTTGAATCTTTAAATCTTAAACCTCTTATCTTATTGGTTTAATTTTCGATATGATTTTTTGAACTTTGAGATGAAAATCAGAACAATGATTTGGGAGAAATTATTTCCTAATCATAAAATAGGAAACAAGAGGATATCATGGATATTTACTCTAGGAAATTGCTGTAAATAAGGGATATTGCTGTAAATAGGAAATATTTTAGTTACCTAACTTAAGCTAGGACTTGTGTATATATTCAATGGAACTTGTGTCGCAAAATAAGAAAGAGATTACTTCTTTCTTTATGGTATCAAAGCCAAGGACGCTTTAACTCCTGGTTTCTTTTTTCTAACATTTACTTGGCCTTCATTGCCAATAGTGCCTTCTGGAAAATAGATGGCTGAATCTATTGCCAGCAAAAAACCCAATGTGGAGATCTCTTCCTCCTCTGAAATCTCCTCTATTGGTAATCCCAAAATCTACACCCCTAGCCATATTGGTGAATTACAAACTTACCAACTCAATGGTAAAAACTACCTTCACTGGTCACAAATGGTTAAGACTTTCTTTAAGGCCAAGGGAAAGCCTGCTGTTTTGGATCCCAAGTTTGAGGATTGGGATGTAGAGGATTCCTTAATCATGTCATGGCTTTGGAACTCTATGGAACCAGACATTAGAGGTGCTTACATGTTCCCCTCATCTGCTAAGGAGATATGGGATGTTGTTACTCAATCTTATTCTAAGGTAAATGATGCCTCTTTAATTTATGAGATTAAGACCAGAATCTCATCTATCAAGCAAGGTATGCACTCTGTCACTGAATATTACATTCTGAAGAAGAGTCTTTGGCTTGAGTTGGATCATTATCAGAATTTTAAAATGCAATGCAGTGATGAACGTGTAATTACAAAAGTTTGTAGAAAGGGAAATAGTTTTTTAATTTTTAGCAGGTCTTAATGTTGAATTAGACCAACTTCGGGTTCAAATACTTGGTAAAAACCCTTTACCGTCTTTTCATCCAGGAAGAAGAGAGCCGGAGAATTGTGATGTTGGAATCCAAGTATGCTAACAACTCAGCATTCATGTCTATGAAAACCAACAAAGAAGCCCTTAACCACCACCAACACAATCCTCAAAATAAGGAAGCTGTCTGGTGTAGTTTTTGTAAGAAGCCTCGTCACACTAGAGGGACTTGCTGCAAGTTACATGGGAAGCCACAGAAAGCACTGAAAGAAGGGGCAAACAAGGATGGACAGGTTAAAGCCCACTTCACTGAACCTACAAACTGTGGAGATTATGATCAAGCTAGATCAGAACCAAAAGAACTTAACAAAGAAGAGATTGAGCGCCTAAAGAGCATTTTGAATTCCCTGGAAGGTGTTGGTGCATCATGTTCTTTAGCCCAATCAGGTGATTTTTCTAATTCACACGCTCTTAGTGCCTCATTAGTGTCTCCTAGGGACTCTTGGATCATAGATTCAGGTGCTACAGACCATAAGACTACCTCTCATCATTCCTTTATTTCTATAACCCTTGTCCTAGCAACAGAAAAGTTAAAGTTGCAGAGGGCTCTCTTACTACTGTTGCAGGTCAAGGAGCCATTCCTTTGTCCCCTAATCTTCTCTTGAAAAGAGTCCTACATGTTCCCAAACTTTCTGCCAACCCTTTGTCCATTAAAAGATTTACCAGAGACTTGAATTGCTTTGCCATCTTTGATCCTAATTATTGTGTATTTCAGTTCGGGAAATGGGGAAGATGATTGGGCATTCTAAGAAAAAGGATGGACTCTACCTTCTGGAGTCTAATAGTGGAGACAAAACCTCACATCCCTCCTTGACTTTCATGATCAGGGAGACTCTTAACCCTATTTGGCTTCACCATTATCATTTAGCTCATCCTTCTTTTGGTTATTGAGAACCATGTTTCCTAATTTGTTTAAAAACAGTGATCCTAGCAGTTTTCATTGTGATGTGTGTGAGTTTGCCAAACATTGTCGTACTTCCTTTCCTTTGAGCAATAATAAATCTAAAATTCCTTTTACTTTGATTCATTCTAATATATGGGGACCTTCAAGGATACCTAATGTGTCAGGAGAGAAATGGTTTATTACCTTTATTGATGATTGCACAAGGGTCACGTGGGTCTTTCTCATGAAAAACAAATCAGAGGTCAGTGAGATTTTTCCTTAGTTCTTCCAGATGATAAAAAACCAGTTTGGGGTGAGCATAAAAGGGGTCAGGAGTGATAATGCCAGGGAATACTTTAATCAAACCTTATCTTGTTTCTTTCAACGTGAAGGCATTATCCATTTTTCACCTTGTGCTGACACACGTCAACAAAATGGGGTGGCTGAGCGTAAAAATAGACATTTACTTGAAGTCACTAAAGCATTATATCAAATGAATGTCCCTAAACACTATTGGGGAGAGGCTGTTTTAACTGGAGTTCACTTGATAAACAGATTGCCTTCACGACCTCTAGAGTTCAAAACACCAGTAGAAATGCTCCACAATTTCTTCCCCAGCTTTAATATAAATAGTCTAACTCCAAGGGTGTTCGGATGTGTTAGTTTTGTTCATATTCATGCTCACGATAGGGGAAAACTTGACCCACGAGCCCTAAAGTGCATCTTTGTTGGCTACTCTCCTACACAAAAAGGGTATAAATGTTTTCATCCTCCCTCAAATAAATTCTTCATTTCCAAGGACGTGTCATTTGTTGAGAGTCAATCTTTCTCCCCTAATACTTATCTTCAGGGGCGGCTGGGGAGTCATGTGGAAGATAAGTATAGGGAGACTAACTTCTTACTTGATTTATCTTTCCCAAATACACAGACTATATCAGCCACTACTGTCCCTACACCACCTAACCAATCTGACCAAAATAAGGCACAAAGTGCCCAGCCAGATACCTCAAAAAATACTGCACCTATCCCTAACAAGCCTCTCTTAGTCTACTCACACAGGGATACTTTCCAATCCTTACCAGAGCAGGCTCAAGAATCTAACCCGAAATCAGGTACTAAAATACAAAACCCTGAACTTGATGATTTGTATGTCCTTATAGCTCTTAGGAAGGGCACACGAACATGCACTAAATACCCAATTTCACAATACATTTGACAAATGTTCTCCAAGCCATAAATGTTTTCTTACAAAAATAAATTCAAGTTCCACACCACAAACACTTGATGAGACAGTTAGGGATAGGAATTGGAAAAATGCCATGGATGATAAGATGAATGCATCAATTAAGAATCAAACATGGGAAATAGTGGATTCACCAAAAGGAAAAAAACCAGTAGGATGTAAATGAGTATCCACAATTAAATATAAAGCAGATGGTTTATTGGAAAGATAGAAAGCAAGGCTAGTAGCTAAGGGGTATACTCAAACTTATGGGGTTGATTATCTTGAACTTTTGCCCCAGTAGCAAAAATGAGCACTATACGTATACTGTTATCCTTGGCAACTAATTTTGATTGGCCTGTTCAGCAATTTGATGTAAAGAATGCCTTTTTACATGGTAATCTAAATGAAGAAGTGTACATGACAGCACCTCCTGGATTTGGAGATAAGTTTGGGAATAGAGTATGCAAATTAAAGAAAGCCTTGTATGGCCTTAAACAATCTCCTCGAGCACGGTTCGGGAGATTCACAAAGGCTATGCTGGAAATGAAGTACAAGCAAAGTCAAATAGATCACACTATTTTTTTGCTGCAGAAAACGAAATGACAGCCCTCATTGTTTATGTGGATGACATTATAGTCAAGGGTAATGATCTTGAAGAGATGAAACACCTCAAACTTAAACTTGCCCAAGAGTTCGAAATCAAAGATTTGGGGAAGAAGAAATATTTTTTGGGCATATAAGTAGCTCGTTCGAAAGAGGGAATTTTTCTCTCCCAATGCAAGTATATTCTGGAATGATGGGGTGGAAACCGACTGATACATCTATAGAACAGAATCATAGACTAAGCAAGGCCAAAGATGATGAACCTGTTGACAGGGGGAGCTATCAAAGACTAGTAGGAAGACTAATTTATTTGTCACATACCAGGCCTAACATAGCATACGAAGAAAGTGTAATTAGTCAGTTCATGCATGACCCTAAAATTTTCCATCTTCAAGTAGTGTATAGGGCATTGAGGTACCTTAAAACTACCCGTGGCAGAGGGATTATGTTTAAGAAAAATGACAATAAAACAGTTGAAGCTCATACGGATGTAGATTGGGCAGGTTCAGGCATTGATAGAAGGTCAACCACTAGGTGCTGCACTATGTTTTTGGGCAATTTTATCACTTGGAGAAGTAAGAAGCAATTAGTTGTGGCTAGATCAAGTGTTGAGGCAAAGTTTAGAGCTATGGCTCACGGTATATGTGAGCGTTGTGGATTCGTATCATCCTGAATAATTTGAAAGTTAGGTGGCAAGGACCTATGAAGCTCTAATGTGATAATAAGTCGGCTATAGGCACTTCATTAAAGAAAAATTGGAAAGTGGGCTTATTTCCACCCAATACGTTCCCACTGCCAAACAGATGGCAGATTTATTGACTAAGGGGTTGGCCAAATGCACAATTTCAAGATGTTATAAGCAAGCTGGGAATGCAAGACATCTAACCAGCTTGAGGGGGAGTGATGAAAATCAGAACAATGATTTAGGAGAAATTACTTCCTAATCATAAAATAGGAAACAAGAGGATATCATGGATATTTACTCTAGGAAATTGCTGTAAATAGGGGATATTACTGTAAATAGGAAATATTTTAGTTACCCAAATTAAGCTAGGACTTGTGTATATGTTCAAAGGCACTTGTTGTGCAACAAGAAAAAAGATTACTTCTTTCTTCAGTATGTCCCTATAGCTCTTAGAAAGGGCACACGAACATGCACTAAATACCCAATTTCACACTACACTTCACTTGACAAATGTTTTCCAATCCATAAATGTTTTCTTACAAAAATAAATTCAGTTTCCACACCACAAACACTTGATGAGACACTTAGGGATAGGAATTGGAAAAATGCCATGGATGATGAGATGAATGCATTAACTAAGAATAGTGGATTCGCCAAAAGGAAAAAATCCAGTAGGATGTAAATGGGTATTCACAATTAAATATAAAGCAGATAGTTCATTGGAAAGATATAAAGCAAGGCTGGTAACTAAGGGGTATACTCAAAATTATGAGGTTGATTACATTGAAACTTTTGCCCCAGTAGCAAAAATGAACACTATACGTATACTGTTATCCTTGGCAGCTAATTTTGATTGGCCTATGCAGCAATTTGATATAAAGAATGCCTTTTTACATGGCAATCTAAATGAAGAAGTGTACATGACAGCCCCTCCCGGATTTGAAGATAAGTTTGGGAATAAAGTATGCAAATTAAAGAAAGCCTTGTATGGCCTTAAATAATCTCCTCCGGCATGGTTTGGGAGATTCACAAAGGTTATCCTAGAAATGAAGTACAAGCAAAGTCAAGGAGATCACACCCTATTTATCAAATTTGCTGGAGAAAACAAAATGACAGCCCTCATTGTGTATGTGGATGACATCATAGTCACAGGTAATGATCTTGAAGAGATGAAACACCTCAAACTTAAACTTGCCCAAGAGTTTGAAATCAAAGATTTGGAAAAGTTGAAATATTTTTTGGGCACAGAAATAGCTCGTTCGAAAGAGGGAATTTTTCTATCCAAACGCAAGTGTATTCTGGATCTTCTAGAAGAAAATGGAATGAAGGGGTGCAAACCGATTGATACAGCTATATAACAGAATCATAGACTAAGCGAGGCCAAAAATGATGAACCTGTTGAAAGGGGGAGGTATCAAAGACTAGTGGGAAGACCAATTTATTTTTCACATACCAAGCTTGACATAGCATATGCATTAAGTGTAATTAGTCAGTTCATGCATGACCCTAAAAATGTCCCATCTTCAAGTAGTGTATAAGGAACTGAGGTACCTTAAAACTACCCGTGGCAGAAGGATTATGTTTAACAAAAATGAAAATAAAACAGTTGAAGCTTATACAGATGCAGATTGGGCAAGTTCAAGCATTGATAGAAGGTCAACCACTGCGTACTGCACTATGTTTTTGGGCAATCTTATCACTTGGAGAAGTAAGAAGCAATTAATTGTGGCTAGATCAAGTGCTAAGGCAGAGTTTAGAGCTATGGCTGCTCTTGTGGATTCGTATCATCCTGAATGATTTGAAAGTTAGGTGGCAAGGACCTATGAAGCTCCACTGAGATAATAACTCAGCTATTAGTATTGCTCACAACCCGGCACAACATGATAGAACTAAAAACATCGAGATTGATGGGCACTTCATTAAAGAAAATTGGAAAGTGGGCTTATTTGCACCCCATACGTTCCCACTACCAAACAGATGGCCGATGTATTGACTAAGGGGTTCGCAAATGCACAATTTCAAGATGTTATAAGCAAGATGGGAATGCAAGACATCTATGCATCTACCAGCTTGAGGGGGAGTGATGAAAATCATAACAGTGATTTAGGAGAAATTATTTCCTAATCATAAAATAGGAAACAAGAGGATATCATGGATATTTAGTTTAGGAAATTGCTGTAAATGGGGGATAATGTTGTAAATAGTAAATATTTTCGTTACCTAAATTAAGCTAGGACTTGTGTATATATTCAAAGGCACTTGTTGTTCAAAATAAGAAAAAAGATTACTTCTTTCTTCACATTGCTTATTTATGTGTATGACATACCCATGATTACATAAAACAGCACACTTACAAAGAAAAATAAAAGAAAAATATACCCAGTTAAAATAAGATTTTCATCGTGGGGATTCCAATCAACACAGTGAAGATCAGCATTATGAGCTTTTTCAACCTGTCAATGAAACACAGAAAAACAGTCGCACCTAAGTTTTTGTATCACAAGCCAAACAAAGTATTTACAGAAGTATGTCAAAAGGATGCAGATTATGAAATTGCATGCAAAACATGGCAACATGTTGATTCAAAAAAGTAATCACTAAAGCAGTAAATGTGGATAATTCATAACTTCAAACTACAGTCTCTATTCAATGTCACTGAATTGAGTGAATAAAAGACAACCAAGATTGTAATGGGAACAAAATAACCCATCAACCACAGAGTCAAACAAAAATCTCCAGGTCTGCAGGACCATCAAATAAGAACTAAGGAGCACCTCTTTAGAGGTGATGTTATATAGCTAAGGACCAAATAATAGATGAGATCCAGAAGAATCAATGTCAAGTGTCGTTTCCTCAGGAGTAGAATAAAATCCCTTACAACTAGATCAATGATGTATGCTGCAACTGTCACTGAAAAAATTATTTGACACCAAGTTTGTGTCTCACCAACATGATGAATTGCTATTTCCATAGAGAATTAAGAATTTTCATAAAGAGGGAAAAAGTTTAACTTGAAAATGTTATAAGAATACTTCAAAAACAGAAAGAAGAACAAACCTTGATAACAGGTCCAGTGCCAACTCGAGCATCCCATAATATAAGGCATGAATCATCTCCCACGCTACAGAACTCCTGTGCACTTCAGAAGGATACAAATACTATCAAAAATAGTACAACAATCTAACATGATCAACAGGCTTTGCTCCCACCGTAAGCAATCAGTATATAATAACATGAGAAATTGGGAACAAGCTTAGAAGAATATTACCCCATTTTTGTTCAATATTCGACATTGTATGTCTGAAGAAAAGATTTTCTGATAAAGAAATACTTAAAAAGAGGTTCTATTAAACATATTTCTAGTGAAAATAATTGCCCTACTCTTTTAAAATTAGAAAATGAAATTAATTGTATACCAAAGGACACAACTCTCTAACATCATACGGAAGATAAATTAAAGAGTTGAACCCCAAAAGGTCGCAGAACAAGCTGCTCAATGCAGTAGAGCCAGGCCAGGTCATGCAAGATACCTTGATGGACAGAATGCGACATCTTCAACTGTATCCTCGTGCCCATGGTAAACACCCCTTGGTCCAACAGAAGGGCTATCAGCATTTTTATCATTACCATCCCCAACCTTTTTAATTGTTGATCCACCTGAAGTCTTGGGTCCTGCTGAATCAGTGGCAGATGACGTGATATGGTCCTGGATGCTCCACAAAACAACAGACCTGTCCTTCCCTGCAGTGAAAACTTTGCCACTGAGAATGAAATCTTAATGAAGACAAAGAAATTCCAAGAAGATTTCAAAAAGAAACTAAAATAAAGAACTACAATATTTAGGCAACAAGGTTCATAAACATATTGAAACAGGTATAAAGAAGAAACACTTCAACCTCCAGAAAGCACATAAGGTTCAGTTCGGCACATTGCAAGAGCAAATTCTGCATTATCCTGATGTCCAGTCAAAATCTGAAAGAAGAGATGGAATAAAATTGTTTTTGCCTTGAAGAAACACTAGTAATTATTTTCTCAACTTCATGCAATGAGTTATCATATTGCAACAGACTGATCTGAATCACAAAATCCAGTATATCCCATTCTTCACTTCATGCAGTAAAAAGAGTGGAATGTCTTGACTGCACTAAGGCGATGTACCAAAACTGTTGTCAATAATATCATGAAGATGCTGGTAGAATCCAACTAAATTATCAAACTAAAGGGGCAAAGTATCACATTAGAGTAATGAGTATATACCAAATCTGGGTGGGAATTTGTGGCTCCAAGTAAAGCATGGCGGTTGGGTTGGGCTTCAACATCCCATATGAGAACCTTAAGTTTAGAAAGGCATAATGCAAACAGAGATAAACATATCAAAAAATACTCATATGCCTGTATGTAGAAAATTATAAACAGGAAACTCACCTCAGGGCTGTCAGTATGAGTGGCAACTATCCCACTATTCTGAGGAAGTTCCCTGATTCTGTTTACCTGTAACACGTTTTAAGAGATCAACGGAAGAAATCTTTGTATAAGTAATGCCATTTTAAATAAAATGTTAAGCCAGTTGTATAAATGAGGTGGAGGAGGACTTATTAGAAGCAGACAGGCCTTTAATAGGCATTACAGAACAACTCAACCTGTATAAGTGATGATTCAAGGGATTCCACCAGCTAAAATGTGAAATGAGTATGTTACAGAAATTTAGGGGACGCTTGGTTCATAAAGGGTAATAGGAATGGGAATAGGAATGAATACATTGAGGAATGATAATGGATATAATCATTATAATTATGATGGTTGGTTAAGATGAATGAATGATTACCATTACCATTGATGGTGGTTGGTTTGTTAAAAATGTTAAAAAATAAATTTTGTTAAAATTTTGTTTTATAGCAAATTCTAAATATATTTTAAATAATTATTTTTAATTTATGAACCATAATTATAATGAAAAAATATTTAAAATCAAGTATATTGCGATTTTTCCTTTCCAATAACTCTTGAAGAAAAAAATACTCAAATATTTTCT
>JANIPM010000232.1:20542810-20557918 GCA_027478405.1 Erythroxylum cassinoides
GTTAATTCAGCATACTATATTTCCAAATTTTAATTATCCTTTTGGATTATTAATATTTTCTTTATACTTTTATGAATCCAATTTAAATATTCAACTCATATTTTTTTCCGCTTTTTACTTACAAAATTTTGTCCAAAATCATACACTTCTAATTTTCCCCTCAAAATTTTAACTTTAACAATAATCATTCATAACAAAACTTATAAATACATCTCTTTAATTTAAAAAATAATTGGGCATTATACATCTGTGAATTAACACTGCATTTGTGCAGTGAAAACCTACTAGTTTGTTAACTCAAAGGAAAGTAGTCATGACTTGTCCTGATGTAATTTCTAATTGAAATAATTAGTTAAATCTATTTTACATACATACATATATATATATATATAGCTAAATTGGTGTAACTAATTGCTCCTTTGTGACTGAAAAGATATAAATTTGAGTCACGAAAATAATCTCTTTATAAAATACAGAGAAAAATTATATATAATTGAGAGCTCTCTCCCTATCTTCGCAAAACAAAGAGTCTTATGCATTAGAACAACTCTCTTTTGTACATGGCCAAATTGCTAGTATCACTCAGAATTTGATATTGAGATGAAAAAATGAAAGAAAAAGTTGTATACAGTTGGGAGAATCTAACTAAGAAGGGGCATAGGCTGCTGTTTCTATTATGACTGGACAGACAGACAGAACATTATTAATTTAGTAATCCTTGATTACTTTAATTGCCTAGAATAGAATAGAATTAAAGAACCATGCATTCCTCGTCAATTATAGGCGTTCAATGCGAACCTGGCCATTTGCTGAAAACAATCCCATGTTCACTCACGCTTTCCCCTCTCAATCTCCTCATTCTCCGCCAAAACCATCCGCTCCTTCCTGTTGTCAACGGACCAGAACTAGAACATTTTCTCAATCTATATGACCCAGATGCCTGCCTTTCATAACTGACAGACAACCCCAACAACTCTGATATTGACAATGCCCTCTCTATATCTGGCTCAGAGTCGTAATTCACTGCAGTCGTTTGGTTTCCAAAAGGATGAACCCGTCCTGAGCCACCACTCACCCCAGTATCCATATCAATGGATAATTCTTGGCTGGAACTTCTTGAACCTGCTTCCTTTTCCCCATCACACTCGTTGCATACTAACTTTAAGGCCTGAACAACCTCACCCATGAATGGCCGATGTGATGCTTCCGGCTGAACACACATTGAAGCAATGGCTGCCACTTTGGCCGCACTATCAAAAGGAATATCAGGTCCTAGAGATGGATCTATGATGGCTACCAGCCCTTCTTTACTTGTCAGAAATGGATGAGCCCACGAAACAAGATTCTCTTGACCAGGTGGTTGCGACATGTCAACTGGTTTTCTTCCAGTTATGAGCTCAAGAAGCACTACACCGTAGCTGTAGACATCGCTCTTCACTAGAAGATGACCAGTCATTGCATACTCCGGAGCCACATAGCTGGATAAAATCATTAGAAAATAATTATTAGCATAAAAAGCCCGGAGGAAATCAGGTGTGTATTTGAAAATCTGGCAGAGGTAAAACATATTCCAAAACAAGAAGGGCACTCCACCACCTTTTCTCATAATCAAAGTTAGATGGTATGTTATGAAGTGATGGTAACAAGCTCATTAACTTGCTTCTCAAAATCACGAAGATATGCAAAAGAAACCCCTTTAACCCCACAATAGCTGTCATCTTATTCCAGATTAGACAAAAGCAATCGTAATCTGGACAGTATCTTTAAAGAATACCATATTATAGCTGCAATCTGAATTCTACATAGATGCTTGTGACAAAGGCTATGGATAATAAGCACGCTTATTGTGAGTTGCGCTTTAGGGATACCTCCACTCTCCAGAAAACAAAGGTAAAAGTGCAGTACAGTTTTTATATGCCCTATGATATCATTTTTCTTCAGATGGAGAGAAGAATTCTCACCCAAAAGTTCCCATGACGCGGGTTGATATGTGTCTATTTTCCTCATCCATGGCAATTCGAGCCAAACCAAAGTCCGAAACTTTTGGTGTGAAATCATGTTCTAACAAGATATTGCTAGATTTGAAATCTCTGTGTATGACACGAGGACTTGAATCCTCATGGAGATAAGCTAGACCTCGAGCTGCACCAAGTGCTATCTTGATCCGGGCATTCCAATCGAGGGGAATAGATTCCTTATCGATCCCTGAATGAGAAGACACAGATGAGCAGATTAGCATTGTCATTTTTTCAAGAAACAAAAGAAAGGAAATTTTGAAAGCGTAAAGTTTGTTTTTGATCTAGAAGAGCAAAAGAAGTACCGTGTAAATGAGACTCCACACTTCCATTTGGTATGAGCTCATAAACCAAGCAGCGGGCATGCTCTGTACATATGCCAATCAGCTTCACCAGGTTTCTGTGATGAAGGCGGCTAAGCATTTCAACTTCAGCCAAGAATTCTCGGCCACCTTGTTGATCATCTCTCTTTAGAACTTTGACAGCAACTTTGGTCCCATCTTTGAGAACACCATTATAAACACGACCAAAGCCTCCCTCCCCCAGTATTCTTGAAGCATCAAAGTTGTTAGTAGCTCTTTCTATATCAACTCTACTGAAAGTCTTTGCTGAGCCAGTGTAAGGAGCAACACTAGATCCAAATGACAATGATGCAGAACTCCCACCACTTCCAATCGTTGATCCGGTCGTACCTACAAAATTTACTTTTTCTTAATCCATTTACATTTTCTTAATCCATAGCCGCTATTCAAGACTTTCAGTGGTCTGATTTCCACTTAATTTGAAGTAAACATGATGACTAGGCTATAATTGAATATAAAAGGAAACGATGATTGCCCAATTAATCAT
Source organism: Erythroxylum cassinoides (assembly GCA_027478405.1). NCBI lineage: Eukaryota > Viridiplantae > Streptophyta > Magnoliopsida > Malpighiales > Erythroxylaceae > Erythroxylum > Erythroxylum cassinoides. The sequence continues at coordinate 20,545,675 of JANIPM010000232.1, forward strand.
CACTATATTCATTTTTCTCACCAATACTTGAGAAAATAATTATTAAATTCTAACACCAGAAGCTGCTGATCAGGGAAGTTATGAACGTTCATGGCACTTGTAATTCACTCTATCGAACTAGTATACCCCACAGTGGACACGATAAATGCACCATGTTTTATAGTTCCAGGAATTACCTGAAGGTTTTGGCACAGCACTTGACAAAGGCTGTAGAGTCTGTGCTGGTGGACTATCATGCTCATTATGTTTAAATAGCAAAACCCAAGCTACAGTACAGCATAGAACTAGTGCTACAAAAGCTGATAGCACAATAACAGCAATCATGCCGCCACCAAGCCTATCTTTGTGATGCATTTTTCTTACATCAACACCAAGGGGCTTCATCGTCCTTCCATTATTGTCAATGCCAGAATATGGCACATCATCAACTATGTTAATGTTTGAAGATGCTGAAGGTGGTGGTGCAGGTAGGCCTACAAATGCAGAACCTCTGAATGATTATCCATATAGAACAATCTATGGAAACAAAATGGATGAATAGACACTGGAAATTCATGAACCTGGATAGCGAATGTATAACACTTCATAGACCCCAAAAAGGGAAGTTTTAATGACAACTAGTTTTTTCCAAAACCTCTGAAAAGTGAGAAATGCAGTTGTATTATCAAATTTTTCTCCAACTGGAACCAAATCAATGAGGACAATTGTGTTCTCTGGTTGCTGGCTGGCAGCATTTGCTCCCATAATACGAACTTGACTTTGTTTCATAAAAACACCAGCAGCAATCTCCTGAGCAAGCTCTGAGACCAATGGGAAGAAATTGTATAATCCAACACTTAAGCGCAGTCCAACTTGCATGGGCAAGACACAGCCACAAGGAGAGCCAGCAGGCGTATTTGTATATGGCTCCATGCAAACAGTAGTTGAACAATCTACAGGCCCAAAAGAAACCAGTGTTACATGCAGGAACAATTTTCAGAGGACAGGGACAACAGAAGGTTGAAAATTTCAAATTTGCAAGGTGATAAAATCAGAATTTAATTACCTTCATTAGGAGGTGGAGGAGGCAATGCTTGGACAGGTGGCAAGAAGGGCTTCTTTGGACCCCTTGGTGATGATCCAGGAGGAGAAAGAATGGGCACTTGGAAATGCAATCAAATTCAAAAGCATGTAAGCTAATGGTATGACAAAGGATCATGAGCTATACTCTGCAGAGCAAAAAAAGAAGGTAAGAAAATTGGATGATCCTTACTCTCAATCCAGACAGATGTTTTTGGAGATGGTGAAGGAGCAGGTGAGACGATGGTTGCTGGTTTAGGAAAGAGGCCATGTGGTCCAGAAGCTGAAGGACCTACATGCAGTAAATCCAATATGTTTTGAGAGCAATTGTCACAAAATGATCTAGTCAACCAGTTATCATTGTACCTGGACCAGCCGGAGAAGCATAATGTGTATGCCTTTTTGCCCGTAAAAATGGAGGGATGGAGGGACCTGAAAGGCACGAAAAGAATAACTTTAGATTCACTTTAAGAGCATAATACAAAGCATTTGCTTTTATATATGGGATATAATTTGAAGCGTTAAAAGAGAAACCTTGAGCATTTGAAGAGGGAGGATATATCGGGTGTGACAAAGCAGCAGCAGGGTGATTAGTGTTGTTTCTAGTGTGGTTTTTCTTATGAAATGGGATAGATGGTGGAGAAGCAGGAGATTGATACCCTTTACTCGAAGAAGATGATCTAGATGTAACAGGAGCACCACTAGGAGGCCTCACAGCTTTGTGCACTGAAAGAGCGACAGCAGAAGAACCTTCACAATACTAGCATGGAAAGACGTAAAATCTCCAAATTGCACGAGATATCAGTACTTCAACCCTGTTTAACTAATTTACCTTTGGCTGGTGGATGGGCCACAGGGGGCAAAGGCTGGGGTGTCTCATCTGGCGGTGCAGCAAGTGGAATTCCATGTTTGCCTCGTACAGGGGCTAATGCATGAGAAGAACCAGGACCTGTAATGTCACTTTAAGTTGCATTAACGTTGGTCCATATTTCCCTTTTGTTTAATAAAAGCAATCACCATTTTGTAACAGAGTCAAAAGTCATATGTCTCTAATCCATATAAACTTAGTAAAACATTCAGCAAATGAAACAATTCAAAGTATAAAAGATAAAATATGAGAATAAAAGTAGGTGGAAAGATAACAACACCCAATATTATTGATTTGCTAAAAGTTTGCATTTTGTCACCTTCAGTTCGCTGATAATTGTGGGGTGGTAAAGACTTAGCCATTTCATGTGGAGGAGCAATAACAGGAGTTCCAGTTCTTTTCTGGTCAATGCCAGGAGAAGGTATTGATGAATGAGAGACGCCAGGACCTACAATCTCATGCAGGGACAAAAAATTAACATCAAATATACACAAATTTCACAGTCAAAAATAAATAGGAATATCACCATAAACTGCAAATTTATTTTCACTACAAAATGCCTCACAAATGCATGAGCCATCAAATGATTGCTTTGATGGGTAATTTTGTCTAAAGTGGAATGCTGTAAAGAACAAATCAAATGTAATTAACTACAGAAACAACACCTAGTGAGAGCTCTGTTGAGCGTGAGGTTTAGGAAAGTCCAGTAGAACGTAACCTTACCCTACCTTGTAGAGAGGCTATTTCTGACTAAAATAAAGACATTCCCACTCCAAGCTTAAAACAAGTTAAGTGGAACAAGATACAAAATCATTTTTCAGACAGCAGATATATCAAAATGAAGCTCCGCTCTTTTAATTCACAACCTTCAGGTTCTAATCCGTGTAGTTAATGCAGAGAACCAAAAACTAACCAAACTTTTCCCACAACTCTAGCAGTTCTGTTACCTTTTCTTTGAGGATGATTCAGTAGAATGTGACAATGGATGGAAGCATTTATAGGAACAATAATGGAGGGGGGACAAAAGGTCCTTAAACAAAAATATTTGTTGTCCTTGACTCACAGGGAAGCAAATTAAAGTCTGGTATAATAAGTATCAAATGTTACGCAAATTTGAACCTGGTAATGTTGAAGGAGATTCTCCAGGCACAGTTGGATGGACTGATGGGGCATTATGTGACATTTCATTTTCAGGTGACCCAACAGGGACTGCTTTCAACAACATTAGTAGAATAAGAACTAGAAAAAAGAACGCAACAACTAGGCTTTTTTGAGCTTCTCAGATGAAGAAAAGGTAATGATCATGCATACCAGGTGATATAGATGGTATTCTTGCAGGTGCTAATGGAAGGCCCACTGGCTTGTTTCGGTGCTCATTCCTTGGAGGGCTTGCAACTGAGATCAAATTTTTGAAGAAGAAAGAAAGAAATAGTACCAATTAAATTGGAATCTACTTACACATAGATACAATTATGAAAAATACTATTGCATATTTTGGGTGAACTTGAAGTGATTGAAGGAAGACCACTTTAGAGTGAGGAATGATATACAACCACAATTTGTCCGTTAGTTATGGCAAAAGTATCACATCGGCATACCTGAAGAAATTGGCTCTGGGGTAGGAACTCCACTGAATGATCTATATATATGATCATTCCCTGGTGAAGTTATAGGTGCATCAGGGTGAGTAAATGTTGAATTTCGTGGTAAATTACTTGATGGAGATTCAACTGCAACCATATGTATACTTCATAAAAATGAAGAAAATCTTACAGGTAAAACAGCTTAAGCGAGTTAATACCAGGCACATTTGACGGAGAGACAGGATGTTTTTTAACTGGTTTCTTTCTCTGATGAGCTTCAGGTGGCATTAGTGGTGCATTCACTTGAGCAACTGAGGGTGGAGGAGCTATTTTAGGTGATGGAGATGTGATTGAACCAGTTGGCGATAAAGTTGGCCCGTGCCTTTGAAGAATCAAGGGTGGTGAAGCTGCTCTGTATGACGGTGGCATAATGGGCGTAGTAGTTAAATGGGATGGCACAGGCCCTGTGACACTTTGGGGCACTGGGACAGGCATGAATGGAGGTAATGCAGGCAGAGGGTGCAAATCCAATACTGCGTTGCCAAAACAAAAGCTTAATCTAGCAGTTTCAGTCCCAATTACCAAATTTGGAGTACCAGTTCATGCAAGTTACCATTTGGCTGGTTCTCTGAGCTTGGTGTATTACTTCCTAATGGTATCCCCTGATGGACTGGTCCAGCTATGCCTTGTATTGTTGGAGGAACTTCATAAGAAATTACTGGAGATGGGGGTATAATGTACCCTGAAAGAAAAGAAAAATCTTTAGGATCTTTTATACTGAATTAAAACACGAAAATGAAAGAAAATGCATATGTTATTTGTTAGTTGTTGTTCAACATTTGTAATAGAATTTAAAATTCAAATCAAACTTTTTGAATTGTTGGCAGTTCTAAAAATGTCAGCAGCAGTAACATTTTTCGTGTCCTTAGAAACATTAATAATGAAGAAGGAATTATTCTGCTCCAACTCCCACCATTTCTCCATAGCATCTAAAGGCTAAACTCTTGGAGGGAAAAGTGACCAATGGCGGGAATAAACAACCAGACGACAGATTATCTAGGTAAAAGAATACTGATGAGCTTTCAAAAGTCTAGCATTCACTCTCTTCGGATATTGCCTTAAATAAGTTATCCTTCCCCAGAAGATACATGTGATGATTATCCAGAGTGAGAACCCATTTTACTATCATTATTTGGGACTGGTCTGTAACAGTAACTTCAGCTAGATTACAAATTAAAAGCATTAGTAAGCAGTAATTTAATTGTAAGGCGACATTTAGGCCAAGAATTCCATAGGTTTTGACATGTTCAGATCGATAACACTGTCCAAACTGATTGATCTCAACAGTATCCGTCTTCTTGTACTCCATATCTAAAATTACTAAGTCACAATACAGATATATATAAATTTCTCCACATTAGCACTGCCAACATGAGAATTCTAAGAATTAATAATAGTTAAACTGTCGAGTACCGGATAATCTAATCAACTGAATTCAAACTCGGGAACAAAGGACATGGCTTTACCTGCAGATTCTTCAACCGTGAAAACCAAGCCAATGAGACAGACGTTTACTAGTTGAAATAAAGATTTGGCCACCAACCCCATCCCATAAAGCACCAAATCTAGAAAACTTCCAGCACAACCTCCTCAATGAGGATGAGTAAATCCCATAGCCTTTACACTAAATAAAAATAAGAACTTTTGGAGGTCGAGAGATAACTTGAAGCAATAACAAAAGAGAGGGTTAGATTAACAAAGTCTCACAAACAGTGGACGGGAAGCAATAGTTGCGAGAAACCCAGAATTGGTTTTGATGAAAAAATCCATAGTAAGGTCTAATCCACGAACTTGAAGCTCTCAAGTTCACACAGGTCTGAAACTCCTCGGCTTGTAGAAACGTTTTCACTGACATGACATGGAGTTACTAATTTACGATGAAAGATGAAAGACGATTAAATCCCCGAAGCCCAGAAAAGAAAAACAAAAAGTTTAAATTAAATAAAGATAAAAACGGACACCAACGTACAGAACAGAGCCACTGTGCAATGTAACAGCCAGCTTTAAGTCGGACAAAAGATATGCGTTGCTTGGTGGAGAGAGAGAGAGAGAGAGGAAGGGAATGAAATTACATAATTGTTTTTTTTTTAACATATGAAGTATTTTAGGAGGATCTCAATTATGTTATGTGAAGGTACCTTTAAGTTATTTACATTCTGACTAATCCCTGCTGGAGCTGAGTAGGTCCCTTACAGAAGGCAAAACTCTGATTTTAAGTTTTAAATAACTGCATACATGAAGAAAGTTCAAATTCACAATTTTACTTGAACCAAAAAAAATCTCATAATTCACCTGCACCTTGGGATTACATAAAGTATTATTTTAAGTTGAAAAGAAAAGGTTAGACTTCGCTTCTACAAGTGGTGTGTTAACGGAGATATAATGAAACTTTTGACATGGTGGGGTTGGAATTTTGGTTGCTTATACTCCTATTACCTTTCTTTAACTGAATTTCAGTTTATCGTTTCCGAGATGGTGACTTTTTGGCCGCTGCACGCGTCAGTTTACGATTTTGACAACAGGTGGGTGGGTCGTCACTAATTTTTTTTAAAATTAAATATATAAAATAATATTTTTAATTAAATATAAGTTTAAATTATGCAGAATCAAATCTGACTTAGATTAAATATAAACTCCGGATCCAATAAGGACATCTGAAATTAAAGTTCATCCATCAACCCATTGTCATCCTTAATTCTCGCATGTGTCATCTTTATTCTTTTACTTACAATTCAACTCGTTTTAACTTTTACGGCGCATGGTCTATGCATACCATATCAGTGCCTTTCCTCTTTTTTTTTTATTATTATATTAGGTATCTTGACTTAGTCAGACTAATCCTGAACTCCTACGATCCCACCCCAAGAATCTAGAGGATGTAAATCTGAAACTCCAAGATTCCTCAGGTTCGTACGTAGTCTGTACATTTCTGAACACAAGGAGTCTTCACATACTTGATTATTTAGCTGATGATTGATCACTGACTCCCCCTTGCTCAGCATCAGATTTCCATCAACCCCCAGATTTCTTAGTAGCTCCAATTCTCACACTACCGCTGAAAACGAGGCGTCCGTAATGGATCCGATCAAAAAATTTTCTCCAGAAAACTAGAGGATCATCAACAGGAACATTCTTATTTTCCCACCTTTGTTCTTAATTCTAATATGGCAGGAGTTACTATATGTGGAAGAGAAAGACCACTCCTCTTTAGAGTCAACATATATGGTGTAATTTGGTCTTACTCAAACCAAATTAGGATTTAGTGGCATTAGTCCTGAAATAATCAGTCAAACGGTTGAATCCCATGTAACATTATGACAATTTTGAAGGTTAGACGGCGGGTCCTCAATTGCTAAGTCTTTTCTCACCTAACAAATACAGCAGTAGGAATCTGTAAATCCTTTCATGTAAATGTAACCGAGACACGTACAATCGTCCAGCCAATCTGATCGGATCGGAGAGTGAAAAAGAAAAATCAGAACACCAACCCTAATAATGAAGACGGTGGTGAGGTTGTGTGTTTACTATGCGTCATGTGACTAATATTAATTATACTATCTTCAAAACAACTACCAATTGCTTAATCCATTTATAGCTGAGGCTTTACCAAAGCTATCAAAAGCAGGTGGTAACGAATATGCCCATGTTCTGTTTCACGTGGTCCAATATAATTTATTAAAAAGTATATATTTTTTGTCTTAAGAACCTTGATTTTGTATTCCCTACAAGCAAAAAGAAAACACTTTCTTGCACTTTATTTTGTTATACTCGGACTTGAAATCAGAGAATGATGCTATCAACTTGAAAGATTGAATATTTACATCCAACTTTGTCAAAGTTGAGTCTTATGTTTGGATTATTGAGTTATTACAGCCAAGAATGTCCTTAACATCACTGACAACCCACTAGATGCTACCTCACGAGAAGATTTATGGTGGACCACTCCAACTCAACACAGAATTTATAGAGACCACCCCTCTAAGATCTCCATCAATTGTGCATATATTTTTTCTACGATGTAAAGACATTTTAACATTTTCGTCTTTTATTTTTAAATTTTATATTAAAAATAATATGTGATATTAAAATTTTAAAAAACTTTTTATTAAATTTATATAAACATTAATCTAATAAAATTTATTAATAAGATTAGGTTAAATCGATCATATAAATTATGTTATCAGCAATTATTATTTACATAATATAAATCAATAAATGCTTAATAACAGATTTTTAAATTATAATTTCAATAAATACTTTTAAATAAAATTTACTTAGAAATTCACATGCTATATCCTAAATTTGAATTTCTTTTATCCTAAATTCAACAATCTATCTACAATTGACGCTAACAAAAGACTAAAATAGAAGAAGTAACCTCAAATAAAAAGTTATACTTAGGCTTCAACTACCACGTTAGACCTAATTTTGGTTAAATTAAGTGAGTAATTTTATTTAATTGGTTTGGCACATAAATTCAGTATACTAATGTGATAAGAATGTTCAATAAAAGTTAAAAGATCTCACCTATACATTAAAGTAATAGTCATTGTACTTTAAATATCACTATAAAATATAATTTATTGTCAATTTAACATAAATAAAATAATGATCATCTTAGTAAAAATCACATAATTACTCAATGTTTAAACAAATTATTTCATTTTTAATAATTTTAAATTACCTTATAATTATGGTATTACATGGATTAAATTAGCGGTTGATATAATATAAACTATTAAAAATAATTTTATTAGAATTTAAAGGATTCAAAATACTATTTTAAAATATAACGTAATATCATAAATAGGAGTAGCCGAGTAGGTATAATTAGTTTAAAATTTTTAATAAACCTGAATAACAATTCCTTACTTTTTGCCTTTATTGAATTTTTAATATGGACAAAGTGTAGAGTTCACTTATAAGAATTGAGTTTGGGTCAACTATTATCCAAATAACTAGAACTAGTTGTTTGGATAGTTGATCCTTACCACTTATAAATCCTTGAACATTTTCATGTTTAGTCAACATGGGACACTCTAACACTCCCCTCAAGTACAACTGGGACTAAACATTCAGTTGTCACTTGAAATATACGCAGTAGTAACCAGATCGGACCGTTAGAACTGGACATCCAGACAAACAACCGAGAAATTAATAATTTAGACACTCTAACAGCCTTCAATAAGACATAATTATTTCCATCCAACTCAACCTTTCTTCAAGTTTGGGGCGATCAAAGGGTAGATTTCGGCTGGCAGCTATGATTCGTTGGTATATGGAACAGATTTCTAAACTCGCAATCATTCTTAATTACAAGATATAAATTATATGTGATTTAGTAATTCTAATTGAAGAGACAAATTAGATCTAATTAGTACTAGCGGGTTCTAAACTTCTAATATATATGTACGTGATTGACAGCTGCTAAGAAAAAATCTAGAACAATAATCTGGATTTAGTATTCAAAAACCTCAAGAACGACATGGCTCTTTGAAGTAGCTAGGATGGTCCCAATTTTCTAGGCCTAAGTCTAACTCATAAACTGACCCATTCAAATCACCTAAACGAGTTTAACCCCTTTTCAGAATTTTGTTTTACTTTTCTAAAGGAACCTCACTTAGAAACCTGTCATTGAAATGCATTCATTTACTGGACCCATTTACCAACTTTTCAACACCCTCTTGCTTGATTCTGCAACAAAAATTGTTGAATCTTGGACAACACGACCGGGATCCTGAATTTATCACTCATTGCAGGCTTGCAGCGGTTTACACTCGACTGCGTTACCATCGTCAACTCTTGGATCTCAACTTTTTTAGATGTATCTTACGCGTGTTCGTCAAATAAGTTTAACATATAATCAGTATTTTAATATGATAACCATAATTAATGTTATTAATAGATTTTAAAGATGGTATATAAGTCATCAATATAATATCTTTTTAAGCTCATATTTTATGAAAAGTATGAATAGTTTATAAAATGGACTCAACCTAATTAGCTTTTATATGAACTATTGAAACATTCCATTCATGTCAAACATGAAATTAAGACACTTAGGCCCAACTAATTGCTATGAACCAGTGACTGGTACCAACATTCGTGGGCCGAAAAGACTAACAGGGCAACTCAAAATAGATATGTTACAAATTAGTTGGGCTGGGATTGAAGCAAGATGGACATTCAGTTGCACCAATGGCTGAGAGCTAAAACACGTGAAGGGAAACCAGAGAGTACAAGGCCGACCGACCCAGTTCCCATACCCACTGTCCAATCCCTCAAATCTCCTGGGAGTTCACTAGCCAAACCTAACACATGTGACTGCAAAATTAAATTGTAAATGCAACTGTGGCGGTAATGATGTTTAGATCATGGTAAGTGAAGCACCGGACAGAGATTAGAATTTAGAATAACAAGCCCGACCTGGTGTTGGTGGCACACTTAGTTTTACACTTCTGTCACAAAGGCTTCTCGTTCTAAATCATGGATTTGGGTCGAGTTTTTCAGACCATTTCTTCAATTCATCTGTCATTTTTTTCTCCTCTTCTTTGATAACCGCACTAGTTCCCCAACCCTACCATGACCTGAAAAATGGCTACCTTTCATTCCTTATTACTGCACAACCATTAATGTTTAGCCATTCATCAAATGAAGTAGACATACAAACTGTTCATTGGTCCAGAGGAATTATATTTTGGTTAGACAACAAGATAAGACTGACAGTCGACCATAAAATGGGAAGCTAATTAGTTAACGTAAAGAGACACTTGTAAGTTTATTACCTATAGCCATTCGGTTAGTTATACTCTCGGGACATAATAACTTAAAGATATTTTAATAACTTAAATATATTTTTCATCCCATAAATATATAGATATATATGATACAATTTTTGAAATAAATATATATTATAAATAAAATTATGATGAGATTATAATTATAAGATTTATATTGCAATTATGTATTTTCTCCAAATTGCTCATAGTCATTATTTTATTAAGAATGTTTTTTTAATGAAGAAATCAATAGATCTCATAAATTAAAGTATAAAGATATTTAAACAAAAACATGAGTGCATGCGAAATAACAAGTTCACTAAATTATCCTCATATAAGAATTCTGTTTGGACATTGCTTGTATATCTATAGAAATTCTTATTGTGATAATTGTATAACTGATCATTTACTTAAGATCTCTAAAGTTATCTTGTATAGAGATTGCTATATTTTGACACTACTTATGATTTGTTCTAATCAATGATAGCTCAGTCAATAGTCATTAGATATAAGCCATGTTTGGTAAACAACAGATTGCATTAAATGTTAGTTAATTCTATCAGCGATTAGCTGATAGCAATGATCTGTGTTTAGTACCGTTTTGGCCGAAAACCGGTACCGGAACTGCGTCAAAGGTTCCGGGTTTGAATTCCGGACGGTACCGCAATATCAGTACATTTCGGGACCAATCCATAAACTTTAAATGTTCGAGGGACTAAATTGAAAATAAAAAAAATTTAACCTAATTTTATCTACCTACCCCCGACGTTTTTGGATCTGGCTTCTTCGATTTCTCCTTCCTCTCCTCTCCTCGCCGCTGCTGTCCTCTCCCTCCTCGGATCTCGTCTCGCCGCCGTTTCCTCTCCGTCGCCGTCCCCTCAGGTCAGCCCGCTCCTCCTCGTCGACGCTTCTGGATTCTTCTTTGGTCTCCTCTCTCCCACGCCGCACGCCTCCTCTCGGTGTCTCTCTCGGTGTCTCGCCTCGCCGTCGCCGTCTCCTCCTCGCCGTCTCCTCCTCACCGTCTCCTCCTCGCTGTCGCCGTCTCCTCCTCGCCTCCTCGCCGTCGCCGTTTGGTCAACTTCACCGAAGACCCGATTGTTTTGGCTTTTGGGTGTATGTTTTTTATTTTGTTTTTCATGTTTCATGGAATTTTGAAGTTGATTGTGCCTGTGTTGTGGACTTGTTGTTGGATGATGGTGGATTTGGGGAAAATCATAGAGGTTGTTTCGGCTGGAGGAAAAAATTTTGATTTGTCCGAATGTGTGAATGTTGAACAGTTGAAGGCTTGAAGGAGTTGAATTGATTTCGGTTGTTGTCTTGTTGAAGGGAAGGTTTTTGATTGAAGTTGAAATTGAGCCGATGATATCATGATATTGAAATTGAAAATAAATTTTGTGACTTTTGTGATTTTGCCTTGTGGAAGTTGAAGTTGATCCGATTGTGTTAAATTGAAATTGATTGTGATTGGTCATTATTGGTCTGATTGCAAATTAAGTTTGGAACGGTGAATTGGTGATTGTGAATTGTGATTTAGTATTTTAGTAGATTTATGAAATTAAAATTGAATTGTTGAATTATTGTGAATGAGATTGAATTTTGACTATTTGAGTTTGTGCTATTGAAATTGAGTTTGATAATTAAAATCAAAGCAACATTTAAATCAAATTGTAAAATTGACAATCAATTGATCAAATGTGAAATTAATAATTAAATGTAAAATTGTTAAATTGATAATTAAAATTGTCAATCATTAATTGACACATTTTTAATATTTGTTAAATGGTCATTAATTTTTAATATTTGGGTATTGAATATTGATAAATAATTAGTTAAGTATAAAATTATGGAATTAGAAATTAATAATAATTTGATTGTAGTTAATGATAGTATTTGCT
>JANIPM010000232.1:20800718-20820352 GCA_027478405.1 Erythroxylum cassinoides
TATTTTCCGATTATCCTTTCTACAACCGTGTACCTGATCTGGACTGAACGTAATGCGAGGTCCTTCAAGAACGAAGCTATGGATGTTGAGCGAGCTTATCTCGGGATAATCTCCCACGTTAGGGAGCTTCTTAGCCTTTTCATTGATGCGAGGTAATTTTTTCTTTGTTGGTTCTTATGGGTTTTACTAATTTTGCAGGTTAAGTGCATACTTGAAGGCCCACTAAGTCTCTCAAGGAGACGGATGCAGATGAGTGAAGATCATACTTAATGTCTTGCTCATTGGAAGTCTTTAGTGGTTGAATGTTAGCTAATTTGGGAAATCTCATTACTTTATTATTAGATTTAATTCTGCTTGCGCTTGTATTATCTTCTTAAGTTGTCATGGGAGGTCCTCCTTTTAAGACAGGAAGGCTCTTGCCTCGGTTTTGAGTTGTTAATCGGCTGTTGCTTTGAATCCACGTCGTGTATCCCTGAGGCACTTGTAAAAGACCGCTATGTACATATCTTATTCCTATTAATTGATTTTTTCTGAATTACCAAAAAAAAAAGGTAAAGAAATAATGATAAGTGTCATCTTAGAATTTTTACATTTTCTAACAAATGTTAGGGGCAAATTGGAACTTTTGCCTGACTTCTTAGGACTTGAAACGTCGGGCTTTGGTCTAGTTCCAAATATCGGTAACTAAAATAAAAAGAGTTAAGCTTCTTCTCGCGTTGTGAGAACGCATTGTGTTGTACAGACTGTGAGGTCTAATGGCGGAGAAACCCCAACCCGTTCGCGTATTATACTGTCAAGTGTGCAGTTTACCTGCCGAGTACTGTGAATTCGGTCCTGATTTTAAGAAATGCAAGCCCTGGTTGATCCAAAACGCCCCTGACCTATATCCCGATCTCATCAACGGTCCGTATGCCTATGTCTTTATTGTTACTTCAAGTTTCTTTTGGTTTTTCAATTATTTATTTTTTCCTTTCTTCCTTAATACAGAGTCAAGCTCCAACGAAGCAGATAAAGTGGCCGACCAGTTGCAATCCACCGCTATCTCTTCAGCGGCGGGAGATACTGCTACTCCTTCCGGTGAACTCCGTTGCTGTCTTATTTATATATTTTATAACCATATCATTAATGTGTATATATTTGCTTTTGGTTAACCATTGTAAAGCCGATATTATGATATGTAAGGATTTTGTATTCATTAAGCAAGCGATTATAATGTTAGATTGATAGAGCCTGTTTTGCAGGCAGTACTCCTACTCCGCAAGAAGAAGTAAAACGTCTTCCTGGTGGCAAGATCAAGAAGAAAGTGAGAAAATTCAGCCTAATTTTGTTGCAAATCAATTGCTTCACTTTTTTGCTTTTTTCACTGTTCAGATTCTATAGCATGGTAATAATCTAGGCGTTTTGGACTTTTATAGGAGAAGCCAGAAGTAGTTATTGAGAAGGTCACACGTAACAAGCGTAAATGCATTACCACTATCAAAGGGCTAGATCATTTTGGTGAGTATTTTAATTTACTTTTTCCACTCTTTTCTAAAGTCCTTATCCCAATTATATGAGGTGATTCAGGTGTTAAACTTACTGATGCTTCGAAGAAACTTGGGAAGAAGTTTGCTACTGGAGCCTCTGTGGTTAAGGTTTGTTATTTTTCTTGGCAGCATATGTCCGTGCCATTGTGAATTGTTTCCCTTTGTTGTCTTATTTTCTGTACGGTTGGTTTCAGGGTCCAACTGAAAAGGAGCAGATTGATGTTCAAGGAGACATAGCTTATGATATTGTGGACTTCATCACAGAGACCTGGCCTGATGTAACACACTTCTCCATTCTTTTCTATTTGGCATATTATCTTTTGTGTTCTGAGAATCTTTACGGATTCTCTTATTTTCTAGTAAGAAATTGTGTTTCTAGTGGTGTCAACTTGCATGTGAATTAGATATATGCTATTTTCACGTACATGTGCCTTACCTTTTCAAAATCTTGGCAATTCGTTTGCTTTGCGGCTGAGAAACTTAAAATCATTATAGTGGCTGGCATTGAGCATTTAGGAAAGATGCTTTCTAATTTTTGATTCTCAAAGATTAGTTGTTCTGCTTCTTGATGCATATTTATCTGTATTAGCTTTACCGATTATCAACCTGTGGTTTACTTTTCTCTTTATTCTATTTCATGCTATGTTTCTTGAGAAGAGATGTATCACTGAGGTATACTTATTTGGTGAGCTGAAAAAGAAGAGAAGACATGAACATTTTTTCTGAAGGGGATGGGGGGATATACCTGGGGACTCTTTTCATCATGGCTTGCTTCATATTGTGGATTTCACAATAGAAGTACCAGTGTCCTCCAAACAAACTATTTTGGCTGATTTGATTCCTTAAAAGAAGTAACAGCTAAAGAGCTTGATTAGTAGTTCCAAAAAAGAAGTAACACCCTCTTCCTATAAAAAAGAAGAAGAAAAAGAAAGAGAAAAATCGAAATATTCAGGGAGACAATGAAATTTTGATGAAGGACTTATGATATTATTTTTTGAAAGTATAGCCATTCAGGAATTATTGTGGCTCCTACATATTTGTCTTTTTAGCTCTCACTCCTGATTCACTGTGCTTCTGTCCTGCATAGGTTATTAATTGCACAATTCATCCATGCTAACTAGGAAGCACGTAAAGGTGCACAGAACAGAGCATCATAAACAATGTAGTCCTGTAGTATACCACAGAGTTGATAGTACCATTCTTTTCTTTCCTTTTTGGAAGCAGATCTTGATAGTTCATGTTTTGGTTTATCATTGTCATTGAGATTTTGTTAAGATTGAAAATTTGAGTTGAGTAGGTTATTGAAAACTGTCGCCAAAACCTGCTTTGGATTAGCTGTTGAAACTTTAGACACCTTGCCTGAGAAGAGTCCATTTTTTGCTTTGTCACTGTCATGGAGATTTTGTTAAGGTTGGAAACTTGGGTTCAGTAGGCTATTGAAAACTCTGGCCAAAACCTGCCTTAAATTAGCTGTTGAAATTTTAGATCCAGGAGAATGTAAAGCTACCTTCTCTGGGATGAGTCCAGTTGTACTGGTACATGAATCTGTCAGTTGACATTGAAATCTGTCTGAACAGAAAAAAAATTAATTATAACTGGAACAAAATGAGCCTTCTCTTTGAATTTCTTTTACCTCTAGATTTCTGTTTTCAAATTGTGATAAATTCAAGGTGTTGCCTCTATTGATGTTCTTTTCTTCGAACACTTCTTTTTTCAGTTTTATCGCCACTATAATTTACATGATTGTCCTTTTCATTTAAATCCATACATATTTAGGTGATGTTTTGGGCAAATAACCAGTCCTTTCTGTTCACAGGTTCCAGAAACTGCAATTTATCTCATCGAAGATGGTAAAAAGGTCTCAGCTGCTTGACTCTGAATCTGGGATGTCCAAATGGTACAAAGTGTTATGTCTTTCAAAGAGCTTGATGAATTTATTGCGCCATCAAGATATTGAAGCGCCCAACAGGGAAAAAGGCTTAGTGAGATATTTTGCCCCCGTTTAGAGTTTCTTTGTTTAATAGACAAAAAAAAAAAGTACACATACTGAATTTAGATGCTTTAAGATATCAAATGCTGCTTTTTTTTGGTACGTGAGCATGTCTGAATTTGGTCTTTTTCAAGTCAAAATATTTATCTTCTTGCTTTCAAGACACTTTTCCATAGTTTATATATGTACAGTGTGGTTGCTGCAACCTTGATTTTTATCAGTTTCTGCCTGTATTGTATGCAACTGAGTCGTGTGATGCAGATTTTCATCCTTGCTGTGTCAACAATAGGGGCAAGATTTTACATCTAATCTGTTGCATTGTGCGTACAACTATCTCTCCATAATTTAGGTGGTATTATTTTCTTCGTAGTGCTAATTAACAGAAATTCTCGCCTCCTGATCTCTTCATCACGACAGCATTTTCACAGCAGTATTAGCCACTACTTTCATATCATTTTATTGAAATTTCTATGAGAATCATGTTGTTCATCATGATTGTCAAACAAAAAGTTTATATTGATCATTTGGAGTACGAGTAGTGGGATGATGGCTGGTGAGAGTGGTTGCTTATTATGTAAATACGAACTATTTGGCTGGATTCAAATTGTTGTGGAGAAATCTTAATGGTTGAGATAAGTAGAGAGCACGAAGAGTATAGCAACTAATGTAGCTAGGACGAATTGAGTCATGAAAAACATACGCTCTTCATCTTCAGAAAAACATATGCTCTTCATCTTCTTTCTTAATGGCGAAAACAGAACTGGATAGAGCCCTCCCATGTAAGCCTGTTCCAGGTAATGGTCCCAAAAAAATAATATCAGAAGGCGTTAATTATGGGCAGTAAGCTGGCGACGCATTGAAAAGCTAGGCTGCATTATTTGCCAAAACCCCACTTGTCCTTTAATGTTATGAATTTTAGATCTAAGACGTTCACCTCACTATCTCGCTTCACTCGTTCAGATACGCAAGAAAGAGAAACACGCAGGAAGAGAAACAGAATTCAGAATATAGGGAGAGAAACAGAATTCATTCAAAAATCACTTGTCCTTTTGCATACGGTTACAACGGTATATATGCTAACGTAATCAGAATGTTCTAGATAAAGCTATAAGACCATGTGGGTCATCTGTGCCTGTGACTCTGCGCTGCGTTTCACTTATTCAGCTCTTGCCTTCACGACGTCGTCTCCTTCTTCTTCCTCATGGCTTCACGCTTCCTCAATTATCGTAACATCCCCTCCGTCTTCAAGAAGTACCTTGTCCAGCAGGTTTACGTCAGGGAATCTTTTTTGTAACTCGAAAAACCATTCCCAGGTCGCCTCCTCCTTAGTTCTGCCCTGCCATTGCACCAGCAGCTGGGTAACTGCTCTGTTATTCCTTTTCACCATCCTCCTTCCCCAGATTGCCACGGGCACCTTCGAATGCTCCTTCCACCCCGCCGGCAGATGACTAGAGATAGGCGTTCCTTCCGCCACGTAACCTCGTAATTGGGAAACATGAAAGGTAGGATGGATGGCTGTTCCCTCTGGTAATCCCAACGTGTAAGCCACCTTGTTTATCTTAGCAATAATTGGGAAGGGTCCATAGTACAAGGGTGCTAACTTCTGGTTGGGCCTCCGTAGTAAGGATTGCTGACGATATGGTTGTAGCTTCACGTATACCATGTCTCCTACCTCAAATTCTCTATCGGAGCGCTTTTTGTCCGCCTGGAGTTTCATCCTCTGCTTTGCCCTGTTCAGATGAAATTTAACTACCTGTAGCGCTGCCTCTCTGTCCTGGAATATTTGATCCATCACTGCATCACTAGTGTCTCCTGCTACGTACGGTACATATATAGGTGGTGGATATCCATAAAGGACTTCGAAAGGCGTAGAGTTGATGGCTGAGTGGTGTGTGGTATTGTACCACCATTCAGCCATAGTTAACCAACTCACCCATTTTTGTGGGATATCACAGCAGAAACATCTTAAATAAGTCTCGAGTGTCTTGTTCACCGCTTCGGACTGTCCATCCGTCTGGGGATGGTAGGCTGTAGAAAAGTGCAACCTCACGCCCTGTAGTCTAAACATCTCTTGCCAGAATTTGCTCATGAATAGTGGATCTCTATCCGAAATAATCCGTTCTGGCATTCCATGTAATTTAAAGATGTAATCCATAAATACTTGTGCCACCTCCTGCACGGTATAAGGGTGCTTGATCGCTGTGAAGTGGGCGTACTTGCTGAAACGATCGACAACTACGAAAATGGCTGACTTTCCTTGGGAGGGTGGTAATCCTTCTATGAAATCCATGGTGACCTCCCTCCAACATCCACTCGGAACTTGCAGTGGTTGTAACAAGCCTGGGTAAGCAGCATGATCGTATTTGTTCCTCTGGCAAGTGACGCAGGTCTTCACATGGTTCCGCACGTCCTTGGCAATCTGTTTCCAATGGAACAAGCTTTGTACCCTCTTAATTGTCGCTGTTACTCCCGAGTGTCCCCCCTGTGGACTGTCGTGTGCCATTGCTATGATTCTTTCCCGGAGCTCCTTATTGCAACCTACCACAATCCTTCCCTTCCATCTAAGCATCCCATTCCTCCATTCATAATTTCCCGTAGGATTTTCCGCTGCCTTAAGCCTTTCAATAAGATCCTTTATAGTCCTGTCTTCTTCCCACCCGGCCTTTATTTCATCCATCAAGGTGGTTTGTACCTGTGAGATCGCCATTGTGAGGAGTTGTTGACTTGAGATTCTAGACAAGGCATCGGCCGCCAGGTTCTCCTTACCGCTTCTGTATGTCACCTCAAAGTCATATCCAATTAACTTGGGGATCCAATTCTGTTGAAATGGTGTTGATATCCTCTGTTCCAACAGGTATTTTAAACTCCGATGGTCTGTCTGCACCCGAAAGAATCTACCACTCAAATAGTGATGCCAGTTCTTTACGGCTTTGATAATAGCGAGAAACTCCTTCTCGTAGGTGGATAGACCCTGGTGCTTAGGAGCTAACGCTTTGCTCAAAAAGGCAAGCGGACGACCTTCTTGTTGAAGCACAGCTCCTATCCCTGTATCACATGCATCTGCCTCTATTATAAATAACTTACTAAAATCGGGAAGGGCCAATACCGGAGCTGTCATTATTCTTTCTTTCAGTTGTTCAAACGCTTGCTGCTGTGGTTCCTTCCAGTCAAAACTTGCTGCTTCCGATTTCTTCAGTAAGTTGTTGAGAGGTTTTGCTATAATACCATAGTGTTCGATGAATCTGCGGTAATACCCCGTAAGTCCGAGGAACCCCCTGAGCTCCTTCAATGTCCGCGGCTGAGGCCATTGCCGGATTGTTTCTACTTTCTTTTCATCCGTTGAGACTCCCTTTTCCGATATCGAATGGCCCAAATAGTCGACCTGCCTGGCCCCAAATATACATTTACCTCCTCGCAAGAATAATTGTTGCTCCCTTAGGACTCCCAAAACCATGCGGAGATGCTCCAAGTGTTGCTGAAAATCTGTACTGTAAATAAGCAAGTCATCAAAGAAAACCAACAAAAATTTCCGAAGGAAGGGCTGAAATATTTCATTCATAAGGCTTTGAAATGTAGAAGGAGCGTTAGTGAGGCCAAATGGCATCACAAGAAATTCAAAGTGACCCTCGTGGGTTCGGAAGGCGGTTTTAGGGATGTCCTCCTCCTTCATCCGAATCTGGTGATATCCGGACCGCAAATCAAGCTTCGAATACCAACTAGATCCCTGCAATTCCTCCAGAAGCTCCTCAATCAATGGAATCGGAAACTTGCTTTTGATCGTATGCTTGTTTAACTCTCGATAATCGACACACATCCTCCAGGAGTTGTCCTTCTTCCTTACTAAGATGACGGGAGACGCATATGGACTGACGCTCTTTCTTATGAACCCTTGTGCCGAAAGCTCCTGTACCGCCGTTTCAATCGCATCTTTTTGTTCCCCAGAATAGCGGTAGGGCCTAATATTAATAGTCTCCACTCCCTGTTTTAAGTGAATTGCGTGATCACAAGCACGTTTTGGTGGCAAACCCTTGGGTTCCAAAAAAATGATTCCATAATCCGCCAACAATCCCTCCATCTCCCCTCTGCTCTGCACGTCATCTTGAAGGTTCAAGTTCTGCATTTGTATCTCAATCGGGTCGGACAAGCTCAACATAAACAACGCCCCTTGCTTTGAGTCTTTGATTATTTTAGTAAGACTCTTACCCGAAACTTCCCGGGTAGGCATCTCGGGCTGACCCGACAAAGTCACTATTCTTCCTTCCCACTGAAACTCCATGGTGCGTCTCCGGAAATTACACAGAATGTCATCTAGTGTAGACAGCCATTGAACCCCGAGCACCATGTCGCATCCTCCTAGCTTAATAACCAAAGCTTCTGTTGCAAATCTCTCCCCCTGCATATGCCATACAAAATGCCTACACACCTGTGTACATACCAGTTTTAATCCGCCTCCCACCGTGATGCTTATAGGATCTATCTCACTAACCTCTACCATTGCTTTCCTCACCACCTTCTCGTCTAGAAAGTTGTGAGTACTGCCGCTGTCTACCAGGATGTACAGGGGCCTCTGCTTATAGCTTCCAATCACCCGCAGTTGCTTGTAATCCGATTGATCCTTTAAGCCCCACATGGCCTCCAACGAAATATTAGGATTGAGGGGAGCTCCATTTTCCAGCTCTTCCTTTTCCGGTTCCTCCACTTCCGGGTCCTCTTCTTCTACCATGTATAACTGGAATTGCTTTTTCCTACACTTGTGTCCCGGCGAATACTTCTCATCACACCAAAAACATAGGCCTTTTGCTCTTTTGTCGTCAAATTCCCTGCTGCTTGTTGTTCTACTACTTCGTTGATTTCTGAAATTAGCGCCCCTGCTTCCCTGTGTTCCTGGAGTGGGTAACAAACCAGTACCTGTCTGTGGCTTTGATGCCGCAGATGTGTAATTGCTGCCTTTGTACAAGGATGGTCCCCCGCTTACTGGGTTACTGAACTTACTTCCCTTACCGAAATAGACGAGCACACTAGCGGCAACAATCGCCTCTTGTTTCCTCGCCCATGTATATGCTTGGTGCAAAGTAGATGGATCCATCATTTTCACTGTCAGCCCCAACTCTGGTTTGAGCCCTTTTAAGAAGAACCCGACCAGATATTCTTCGGGCAAGGTGAGTTTGTTTGAATATCTGTCAAACAATGCGCAATATTCTAACACCGTCCCCTCCTGTTTGAGCTCCTTCAGATCTCCTATAGGATCCTCAAAGATATCCTCGTCAAACCGTTGACGTAGGAGAGTTACGAACTCTTCCCATTTTAAGTCGTGCATCTCCTTCCGATTCCTAATAGTAAGGTGATACCATTCCAGTGCGTCACCTTCCATATGGATTGCAGCCAACCCTATCTTAAGCTCATCAGCTGTCTGATCCATAGTAAAAAATTGTTCGCATTTGTAGCTCCAGTTCCTTACTCCGGTACCGTCGAACGTTGGAAATTCGGTTTTGTGGGCTTTTATTATTCCCATTCCACGCCCTCTGTCGCCAGCGCTCCTTACCGAGGATTCCGCCTCGTCCTTGTTCTTGTCCATTTTCTGCATGAGTTGCTGAAACATGGATTTTATGTCGCTGATTTCTCTCTCATGCCTGGATTGAGCTTCCAGCATGCTCCTGATGCTTTCTTCCATACGGCGAACCTCCGCTCCTCTCGTGTTATCCGCCATGCTATTTCCGAGGAAGGACTGCTTTGATACCAGATGTTATGAATTTTAGATCTAAGACGTTCACCTCACTACCTCGCTTCAATCGTTCAGATACGCAAGAAAGAGAAACACGCAGGGAGAGAAACAGAATTCATAACATAGAAAGAGAAACAGAATTCATTCAAAAATCACTTGTCCTTTTGCATACGGTTACAACGGTATATATGCTAACGTAATCAGAATGTTCTAGATAAAGCTATAAGACCATGTGGGTCATCTGTGCCTGTGACTCTGCGCTGCGTTTCACTTATTCAGCTCTTGCCTTCACGACGTCGTCTCCTTCTTCTTCCTCATGGCTTCACGCTTCCTCAATTATCGTAACATTTAAGGAGTTAAAAACCCCAAGACTGGGCCTAAAATTGAGGATGCATTATTTCCTGACGGCACCTAGCTCCTTCGCTTTTTTGATCTGTCTCTCAACAATTTACCTAAGAGAGGCGTTAAGATGTACACAAGATCCTTCGTCTAATTTTTATGGTATTTTATTGTATCCAATAAATCTTAACCATTTATTTATATGAGACCTTCATTTATTTATGTGGGACTTATGTAGGATCCACATAAATGAATAACTGAGATTTGCTAGACATAATAAGACACCATAAAATTAAACAGAGGATCTGGACTTGTAAGATGCCGTTCTCTTTGAAAGTCGTAAAACGCATTTGACAGGGTCGGTTTTTGTACACTAACCATTTTCTTTATTTTGGTACTATAAGAAAGAAGCCGCCATTTGAAAGCACGAAGAATAACGTATTGCTCTATAGCACACCTAAATTTACCGTCTGTGTTTTCAGCAACAAGGCATGCTTGATGGCCTATAAATTAACATTAGACAGCTTGACATATATATATATATACTCCCAAGCTCTAGGCCTAGGATATAAAATTAGGTAAAAAGAACATATATATATATATATATACTTGGGAGTACATATTCACACTTCTTCTTTCTTCTTTTTTTTAGTAGTAAATCATGGCACGACAGTGGGATTCTCATCATCAATTGGCATTCGCTTGTATATATACTGAAATGTTATCATGGCAAAGCCCCTCTCAGAGTACACAAGTCAACATATTTGATTAAATCCAGAGCTCTTGTGGCCAACAAATTCCGGACCTTTTCTATTACTGTCATGTTACTTATCTCCATCATCAATTATGATTAGCTAACCTAATCATCATCATTATGAGCATCTATGGATAAAAAAGCTAGTCTGGTCCAGAGTAGCCGAACTAGTCACTTAATTCCATTCACACATACATTACTTTCCGACTGGTTTTTTTATCCTTCTCCCGTTTTCAAATGGCTTCTTTTTTATGGATCAGTTCGTGTTCACATCTGAAAATGCCACACCATCGTTGCATTTAAGGGGCACAAAGTTGTCCCACATCCATCACTATGTTTCAGGTGCATGCTCTAATTTCATAGTACCAATCATTGCATTTCCTTTGCTTGTGGCCGATGTTTGTGTATCCTGTGCACTTAACTTGTAGTGTCATTATGTCAAGGCATAGAATATCAACCTATTTTTCTTATTTAAAATGTATTTTGCGTGTAAAGTGCTGAAAAATGGCGGAATTGGTTTGTTTAGTCGTGGTGCACGTGTGTGTAAAACTCCACAATTGATGTCCGATTGTCGGTGGTTTGTGAACAAAGGTTAGAACATGACAAAGAACAAAGATTACCCACGTTAAGTCTTACATTTTGAAAAATGAGCTCTTCTTCTAAACTACTAAAATCTTTCTGCAGATACAAATATACACTCTCTTGAAACTGCAGATGTAAATAAATAAGGGTGTGCTATAACTTTAAGCGTTGAAACTTCATTTGATTGACAATAAAGACCGGATTAGTTGGATTGCAGTCTCTTTTTTTCCATACTAGAAAATTCTGCGAAAACTTGATCAAATACAAAGTGACTTTTGAGTGCTAACTTGTTAGGTGACTCGTATTTAAGCTAACACAAGCAAATTCTTGTCGATACTGCTTTCCAAATCGAACCAAGGACCCTCTTTCACATATGTGCACCTAACTAGGGTATAATTTAAGCAGAAACTTTGCAACTAGTTAATAATATCCGAATTTCCAGGCATAAGAAGAGTCCCTTGTTTTTCAGGGCTAGCTAGCTCAATAATGCCAGGAGCACTGACATTGCTACATGACCTGTATAACGCACGACGAACTCACTATGGAACAAAGACAAAATGCGATACCTCAGCGGGGGGTAAATCTTCTGGCATGCCTACTGGCCATAAGGTTCACTAGAAAACAGAAGCCAGGTACTTGTACACGTGGGACTCTAAGGATTTAGAGAGTGAACTAGCATGCAAGAGGGAACAGTGGTATGCCAAGAGTATCAATAGAAAGTACTTTCGAAAGGAATCTAGCAGAAATGATCTTAAGCTCGTGGTCTGGCCGTCTGGGACCCAAACTTTGATCTTGTACTTGGGCAAAATTATGATTGATTTGATTCTGTGGGTGACAAAGAACCTAGCTAAAGCTAGTAGAGATGGCTAGCAATTTCTCCAAGCCTATGGTTTAGACAACGATTTTGACGTGCTGTACTGAATTGTTTCTGGTCTTGTACTCTTTCACTTTCTCACTGTAAATGGATGAACAAAAATCTGTATTTCTTGGTGCATCAACTTAAATTATAGTAGCACAATAATTTTAAGATATTTTATGATTATTTTCGACTCGAATTAGTTGTAATTGCTACAACAATTTAATCATAATCTACTGAGATATAACAATATAAAATTTGATCCATCTTCTCTTATATCTATAATCTAATTATATTAATGATCAAATTTGATCTACTTTCTCTTATATCTAGAATCTAACTACCTAAAGTTACCAGTAAGGAATTGTAAGTTTGTAAAACAAGAAAATGACATACAAAAATGAAAAACCATACAGTCCAAATTGTTTCAATTTCTCTGGATTTGAAGCAGTTTAGTTCTAGAAAAAGAAAATACTGTTCATCAATTAATGTAGTCTGAGTTCATGTTCATCAATTAATGTAGTCTGAGTTCATGACTCCAGTTGGATGTAGAATCCTCGTTCATGTTCACAGGAAATATGTGTGATTGTTGTGAACCCTATTGTACAGACAGCTTAGAGAGATTCAGGCAAGTTGGTTAGTTTTGTCAAACTTTTGTCACCTTTCTTTTGCCAATTAGGCAGGTTTCCA
This sequence comes from Erythroxylum cassinoides, assembly GCA_027478405.1. Taxonomy (NCBI): domain Eukaryota; kingdom Viridiplantae; phylum Streptophyta; class Magnoliopsida; order Malpighiales; family Erythroxylaceae; genus Erythroxylum; species Erythroxylum cassinoides. The sequence goes on from JANIPM010000232.1 coordinate 20,813,178, forward strand.
ACACCCTCTGCCCACAGGCATCTACAGATATTCATCAAACCCTAAAATCCCACCTTAAGCTTGCCTCGTGCAATTCAAATTTAGTGATCAATTGTCCAGCTGATAAGTTATTAATATTCTAATAGTAAGAAATCTTAATCTCCTGAAATAGTAAGAAATCTTAATCTCCTGAGATCTTATGCTCTTAACAGTGGGGTGACATAACTGAGCAACTTCAATGAGTACATGTCAGTATTATAAAGTGATATAACAATACATCTTTTTAAAAAATGAGTTACACGATCAAAAAATGAACCTTTGTAGGACACACATCTGTACAGTTGATTTTTAAAATTTTTAAGAAGATTACGATCCATCGTTTTCAGAAATATTGGTTAGTTGGTGTCAGTGATATGAATAATTGTAAGTTCCATCAAAATACGGGAATCAAATGACAAGTACATCAAGTTGTGAAGCTAGAAGCGAATGGGATTGTCTCTTATATTTGTGGCCCATCCATGGACTTTCCAGTGGAAACTAACAGATTATGGAAGATAATAAAAGGACAAAACGCTTCATTTCAACCTAATAAATAAAGGGTTGTTCCAAATTTCCTATGAGATTGAGCTACCATCTCGTCCTTTTCTACAAAAGTAACTATATAAACATGCTTAGTTATAATATGATGATCAACAAAGGAACAAACAAACTAATACAAGGGAAGTGAGTTCTTCCGTGGTCTCTACTAGAAACAAAGTATATATGCATATAATTACAGTGCATGAGTGGAAAACCAACTTAGACATAGATTTTGGCGGTGGATGGTGCTGTCGTTTTGGTATTTTAGGACCACGTGATCTTGTGGGTTGGCTGAGATCCCCATGAAGATTTGCAGTATCTTACAATAGTCCCCTCTAGAGAGGTCCCTATCCTCTTCAAGACTATCTCTCTCTCAGACAAACAAATTCATAGATAGGTTTTCATCACCTTGAAACGTACACATATATAATGAAACAACATTATACACATCCATCCACTTTCAACAAACTTTTAATTAAATGTATTTTTTGACATGTACTACTGCTTTACATATTGTTCGCTGTATGTGTTTTTTAATAAGTTATTCAGAATCTCCCTCTTTGAACTTTATTAACAATTAGATCGACTCCATTAGAAGCCAGATGAACTTAGTTAACAAATTTGGACACACTTATGCTCTTGTTTCCGAAAATATAACGAAATATGTTCTTTTAGAGTTCAACTTCAGCTGCATGAAATTATTATAGACCACACTTTCCCAAGTGCAAATTAGAAAATCACTTGCTAACTAGCATAAATTAGAGTAATATTTCAATTTAGCATCATGTTTGTAATTATATCTTTCATCCTCCCTCTCAATTAAAAGCACTCTGTAAGTTCATATATCTGAATCAAGTATAGTCATTAATTACTTATCATGTGCTTAATTTCCTTTCAATTTTTAAAGATTACATCAAATCTTTAGATAGTGAGCAAGATTCAGAATAAGTTGAGTTAATTAGCTAAATAAAAATTTAATACCCTCTTCAATTTACAAATTTTATGAGATTTCATTTGGGATTTCAACGTTCTATTTCTTTTTTAAACAAATTAAAGGATTTAATTAATGAAAGAGGTGGAAATACATATGTATTGTTTACATACATACATTCGGAAGGTTAAAAAATCAACTCTCCTGATTCCAACATCATCCTTAACCAACTTTCCTTAAATGCACTTTATAAGTCCCACATACCACTAAATCATCGCTTCATAAATAGTAAAAAACAATTTGTAGGCTTGCAAAACTTCCAGAAAATGACCAAATTAAGGATTTGAATCCCTTAGTTCTCTATGAGAGGACCTTTGCTTCATCATCACCTCCATGCTTTAATTTGATGTTCTTTAGGTAAGAAAGATCATTTCCACTTAGAATGATCTAGTTTCTAATTCTTTAATCAACATTTTCTTGATGTTAGGCTAAGCGATTCCAAAGAATCGAGAGACAGCTGCGCACAAAAATTATACAAGGACTCTAGAAGTTACCCAAATAAGGATTAGCGTGATCCTTTAGATATTACAGAGGCACCAACAACCCCTCCATGATAACTCTAAATATCATTAATAAAGATTCTTTCTTCTATTTATTTATGATTGATCACTTTTCTTGGGTTTCATCATCCAATTATTGGTTGATTGAGCAATTGTAACAAAAAGGAGGTAGTCCCACACAATCTCTACTCTCGTGCATGGTTCTCTAGTTGCATCATCACAAGGTTACTTTACATTATATGAGGCCAACTAGGTCATTACATTAATCGTCTTCTGCTTGCATGCTATATCTTTAAATGATTCTCCAAGAAGTTGAAAGATTAGGGCAACCACTGTCTATTACTTAGGTACATAGGAGTTTCTCTCTAATTCCAAAAATTAGACAGAGTATAGTTTTATCTGTAGTGCAAACCTTGCTTTGAAATCATTTGAGATTTATCTCTCACCATATCTCCTTATTAAATGAGGCGAAAGAGATGACATATATCACTTTACTAGAGTTAGGAGTGGTTTTCAGTTTCAGGAGCCAATTAAGAACAACTATGAACGTATTCCCCATATTTGACACCAAGCAGTAGTCTTGAATTTTGTTCCATATAGCTTGAGGATACTCATATAGGAATAAAAGATGGTCCCTAGACTCTTCCTCTCTTCTATAGAGAGTGCATATAGAGTTAGTAGCTAAATAGTACCTTTAGAATATTCTGATCCATCCAGTCCCTAAATCTTGAGATAATGAATTACTAGCTAAGAAGTTGATTGAGACATTAATAGGTGCCCTTTCTTTTAAGATCAGATAGATAATTGGGAATGAGATACTATAGCTCTATAGTGAAATAACTTTATTGTCCTCCTATTAAGATGTAGTTAACGTTAGAGTGAACAGGAAATGTATTATAACAATGCAGAGCTTGAGGTATTCTTATATGGGCCTTTGCCTATCCTATTTTCAAATCATAGGGAGGCCTTTTCTCTATTTCCAACCTTGCAAAGAATAGTAGGTTTTAATATGACCCTTAACTTTAGTAGTTGAGTCAGAGATCCAAAAAAAGGAAGCTTTAATTTGGATGACCCATATACTATTCCCCTTAAGGATGTAATTGTGTAGCCATCTAATCCATAGTGACTCCTTCTCCAATAGGATATTCCAAAACAATTTGATCATCATAATTATATTAATGGTTCCAATAAAGGTTAGCCTCAGACCACCCTCCTCCTTTCTCTTACAAACTTTTGTCCACTCGACTTTGGCATAATGATTACCTATACTTAGGTTCCGCCATAAGAATCTTCTACATAATTTATCAATAGTCTTGATGCCTGCTTTTTCTAAAAGCATGTTAGAGGAATAATAGATATGTAGGGAATTCAAAATTGACTTTATGAGTTGCAATCTCCCTCTTAAGGAAAGAATCTTATTATCCCACATATTTAGTCTTCTCTGAATCTTTTGTACTAAATGATAGTATTCACAAATTGTATCCTTCTAGTAGTGATAGGGAGTCTTAAGTAAGAAAATGGTGTTGACTTTTTGCTCACACCCATGATTAGGGATATGCTACCTTTTACCCTATTAGCACTAGATGTCAAAATGAAATGACTCTCATTGAAGTTTATTTCCAAACTTGACAGATCTTTAAAAGTAAGCAATGTAGAGGTAAGTAGTTTAACGGACTTATAATGAGCCTTAAAGAAGAGCAGCAAATCATCTGTAAAATATGGGTTAATAAGCCTCATCCTTTGGCATTTGTTTTGGAACTCAAAATGTTTGATATTCCCCACTTTGTGGATAAACATTTGGGTGGTTAGTACCTCTATACATAGATTAAGAAGATAAGGAGATAAAGAATCTCCTTGTTTTAGGCCTTTATAGCACTCTTAATTAGGCCAGTGGATTAACCAAAATTGAGAAAGAAAGATAAGTGGTATAGGCCTCAATCTATTCAACAAAAAGCTTAGGAAAACTCATAGTCTTTAAGGTTTGTAGAATAAAACCCTATTCAACACAATCAAAAGCCTTCATGAAGTACAATTTGATGACATAGTTAATGGAGGAGTTCTTTCTCTGATAACCCTTTATTAAATCTTAAACAATTGAGACATTGTCATCAATCATTCAACCTTGCATAAAGGCAGTTTGATTATTAAAAATAAGTGAATCCAAGACTTTTTTTAACCTATTGGTAAGGATTTTAGAAATTATTTTATAAAGAAAATTTGAACATACAATATGTTTGGAATCGTCAAAAGAATTTAGGGTTAGAGGTCTTAGGTATTAAGCATATATGGGTCTTGTTTATCTTTTTCAAGGAGAGTACCTTTAGAAAATAATTCTTTTATAGCTCTCTTCACCATAGGACCAATTTCTTACCAAGTATTCTAAAAGAAGAAGCCATTAAAGCAATCTAAACTTGGGGATTATTAGGGTTTATCTAGAAAACTAATTCATCTATCTCCTTGTCCCCAAAATACTTAATGAGTAAATTAGATTGCTCCTAGGTGATCCTTTTCTTATTGCAAAAGATAAATAGCTAGGGGCAACTGGTAATCTATGAGTGCATTCATAGAAACTCTTAAAGTGCCTCTTAGTTTCATTAAGTATTTTGTTGAGTAATTGTAGAACCATTTGGCAATGTTTGAGAACAAATTCTATTTGGGTTCTTTCTAGCCAAAATAAAGTTGAAGAAGAACTTAGTACATATTTCGCCTCCTTTAAGCCAATTAGCTTTGGCTCTCTACTCCAATAGGCTAGAGCAATCTCAAATAGTTGATAAATACTCTGGTAAATAAGCCTTTTTCTTGTTTACTAGTAGATCATTACTAGGATTCCTAACTATCTCCCCCTAAATAAAAGCCAATGCCTCCTTAGTCCTATTAATAGCTTGTAGTGTGGTAGAGCCTTTCTAGTTCTTAGGCCTTTCATATCTAATTTAATAGCCTCAAGTTTTTGGACACAAATAGATTGATGTGTTTCCTCAAATGTTGTCTCCAAATTACTTTGAAGTGCTTCATGAGAGCTAATATCATCCATTAATAAGTTATTAAACCTAAAAAGGCCTTTTCTTTCAGATTTCAGGAAGAGATTATCCACCTGGATTAGGGAATAATTGGAGAGGAGCAGATCCATAAAGATTGTCACACTATCAGGGACCTTAATTATCTAGTCTTGATTAACCAATGAGTGATCCAATTTCCTTCTCAGCGCCTACCTTCTAGATTGCTTGTTACTTCATATATAATAGTGAACTTGAAATTTTGGATCAAATATTTCTATCTTCCCTACATAGTCAATGAAATCAAAAGAAAAGTTTTCAGACTAAAGTGACCATTAGATTTAATTCTAAATAGAGTACAATTGAAATCTCCACATAATAAATAAGGCCCAATCACTCTCTTCTAAAATTTCACCAAATTGTTTCATAAATCCTTCTTTTGAAAAGCATAATTAGCACTATAAATTATCGAGGAAAAAATTCACAACCCTTGCTTGAATGAATCTTCATTTCAAATGAATTACTTGTATTTATATCTCAAAAAATTCAACATCCATAAAAGTAGGGTCATACGTTATGATAATCTTTCCCAAACTATGAGTTTGATGGTTAGAAATAAAATTTCACCAAGAGATAAATTTATTTAGAATCTTAGGATTCTCAAATCTAATTTTATTTTTCAAAAGAGAAAAATATATGGCTTAGTATTAAAGACAAAATCCCTCAAAGCTGCTATCTTATTAGGGCATTTGACGCCCCTTACACTCCATGTAATAATTTTCATTTATTAATGAATTTTTTGGAGCCTTATCTTTGCTCTTGTTAGATCTTCTTTTGATAACCAATTGGAATTCCTCATTTATGGCTTTTTCTTATTTACTTTCACTAGAGGATGAGGAGTTACTATGAATTAGTTTAGTAAGCTGCCACTTAGTATTCATATTAGAATTCAAGTCTAATTATTTTTTCCCATGATCTAGTTTACTAACAATAGTTGTTATACTTTCAACTTGGTCTTTCTCTAATATAAGGGAAAGAACTAGCTCCTCTCAAGAGGTGGTAGTGTCTTAGCCCTTATTAACATTCCCCTCTCTTGTCAGTTCCTTATAGCCTCCTCTTTGAAAGATCCTACCCATTGGTACCCATTGTTTTCCTTGAGAACAAACAGAGGGCTTCCATTAGTAGTGGACATACACATTTTTGTAACAAAGTGTTCCATCAAGTCTCAATCTCATAACAGATATATATTTAGGTAAATCCTTTGAAAGCACCATATTAACACATAGTCTAACATATCCCAACCTCTTCCTCTTTACTGTATTATCATTCAAGCATAGAGGTTTGCTTAGGAAACTAACAGCATGCTTAACCCTTTAGTTGTCTAGTATTTAAAGGAATGCAAATTCACCTACATAGGAATGACTCTATGTCTATTGGGCTCAATCTGGAATCCAAGTTGCCAAGGCTGCACGAAAAGTGGGAAGCTAAAACAGATAGCCAAGTCTCCTTTATGTCTATTGGTCTCTCCTGATGATCTTAAAGGCTTCAACTTTAGTGGAAAAGGTGAACATAATATATCTATCTTCTGTTATATGTATACTATTACACCTTTTTTTCATGATCATGTTGTCCATTTTTATATTACAGAAAATGTAGGTCTCTTGTCATAAAAAATTCAATTAGAGAGTTCTCCCCAAGATTTAACGCCTTAAAGAGTTTCCATATCTAAGGAGACAACAACTCTCCCATCTTCAACCTTGGGAGGACAAAAGTGCAATGATAGTTCATTTGCTTCCTAGTATCTATGTTCAAGTCTTTTGATCTCCAGCTTGTTGGGAGAAGGAAGATGGAGTCAGAGTTCTACCTAATAGGGATGTTGGAGGTCTCTAAGTGAAGTCTGATGAGGAGGATGAAGAAGCTTGTGTTTTGCTTGATAATGGTAAAGGGGGAAAATCTTCCTTGACAGAGCCTTACATGGTAGCTGATTTGGAGGTTTCCATTATGTCTGAAAGAAAGAGACAAGTTTGGCAGAGGCCTAAGGGTATGTTTGGATGTGGATAGAGGGATGGAAGGGAATGGAATGGAATGACCCAAATGACTCAGGCCATTGTTTGGGAGTCTATTTTGAAACAT
>JANIPM010000232.1:20834960-20849514 GCA_027478405.1 Erythroxylum cassinoides
TTAATTTCTTTAATTAATCTCTAAATGATTATATTATTTTAGTCAATGAATTTTTCTACTAATAGTTTAATACTTCGATCAATAATTTTGACACATATTAATTACTATTTAAAGTAGAAGTATTGAGTGTTATGCATTAGTTGTTACTTATAATAGCAATGTTCAAGATTAACGTTTAATAACATTGAATTAAAGTAGTTTTTTTCCTTTTCTTGTTTTTTTTACTCAAGATTTAATATAGTAAATACTAGTGAATTTATTATTATTATTATCTTCTTAAATTATATCTAAATATATGATATGTTTTTTGGATGTTTTAGGTTCAGGTTTAAATCTAAACCTATAAATCAGGTTCAGTTCCGTTAACCTAAAACCGCAAGTTAAAAACCTAAACCTGAACCATAAACCTGATTTTTCAAGTTCGGTTCATGCAGTTCAGGTCCGATTCATAGGTTCGCGAATTTTCTTGAACAACCCTAGGTAGAAGGGCTGCGAATTGAGGTGGAGATGCAATATCCTATTAATCTTGGAGCTGCAATGAACTTAGCAAGAGCATGTGAAAGAAAATTACAATATATGTAGATGCAATACACGCAAGGGGTAAGAGGCAGTTGAAACACCACCCTATGGCCATCTTCGCAGTTGGCAATCGTAGTAACAACACCAACGCGAGTGAAGCCACACTTTTAGGAAGTAGGATAAACTCAGGGGCTAAAACAACAACCTCCAGTATAGCAAGTACTCCACCCCCAATGGGAAGATGCTTAACCAGAGCGGAAATGACTGAAAGAGGAGAGAAGGGGTTGTGCTACAATTGCGACGAGTCTTATTCGGTGGGGCATAAATGTAAGAGACTATTTTGGATTGAGGTGGCATATTCTGAGGAAGAAGAGGAGAAGATATCTTTGCATACCACCACTGGCATAACTTGATTTCGAGCTTGTGATGTCGAAGAGGGGAGTGATAATATAGATGAGTGCTTTATTAGGAGTCTATAAGAGTATAAGTGTTTTATTAGGAGTATATTAGAGGAGTATTTTATTTTTAGTAGAAGTCTATTATTTCCCTATTATTTCAGCACTAGTTTCTGTTATAGTTATGTTAATAAAAACAGTGTGAATAGGAGTCTTTCTAAGAGTCCTAAAACAGCTTGAATAGGAGTCTTTCTAGGAGTCCTAGTTTAGGTGGAACTTTTGCGTTTCTTTGCCTATATAAGGCTATTACGTTATGCAATAAAGTAAGCCAGAAGTTATCATAAAAATTAGCTTAGAAGTAGAATAACTTATTCTAATCTAGGCAGACCTTGACCTTGACAAGTGCTACCCGTTTTTATCAGCAAAAATAGGTTCTGCAAGAAAGGGGTCCAACATAAACAAGGGAAAAGAGGTTAACTTTCATGAGAATCGTCCTTGGACTCGATCCCAAACACGGGCACATAACAACAACTCAATGTGCTGAATCCTATCATTCCAATTGACCTCCGCGTAACAGCACAAATATTGTGAACATATGCCTATAACATAAATCGTATCCATCAGTGAAGAAAAATAGGAGCTCACCCGTTTCCAGAAAAATCAAAACGGAAGGCGCTAATGCCCTCATTTCCCAATGCAACAGCAAGGTTCTCTATCAACTCTTGACCCTAGAAATTGTAAATAGTGGAAAGTTAGTTTACCTTCACATTAATTTTTGTTGCTGCATGAATTAGCCATCTAAAGGATGACTAAATGCTAGAATAATTTACATGGAAATAATGACATCCCAATACCAAGAGCAACCTTTGAGGAACGGAAGCCATGGCACAAGACAACAACCTCCTCAGATCCAGTATCATGTAATACACCAACGAGTTTTTCACCATGTTTATTTGGTACTATGATTTTCTGCTGCTGCAGAACTGAAACCCAATATTAGTTGTGTCAATATAGCGATAAAATTAAGAATGCTGTCAGCAATTCTTACACTTAAAAACATAAAATATGAGCTCATATACAGCAGGATAAATGTTGATCCTTTACCAAATTCCCATAAGCTGTACTCTTATCCACATGTCACTCATTAAAACATAGAAGAAAACAATCAAAACATACAAGTACATAAGAAACTAATTTGACAACAATTGCCCAACTTTTGCATCTAACCGGACCGGAGTAACTACTTGTCTATTTCCCAACTCGAACCCAGAGTCGACGGGTACTGGAGGATAGTCATAGAACAAGTCAATACAGGGTTAACCATCTAAAAAATTGCAATGTAACAATTGAAATTACAAAAGAAGAAGAAAAGATCAAACTTTTTGTGTCCTCCCTTAATCAAAGCTAGTTAGACTGACACCTACCCATTATAACAACCCAACCCAAACACTTAAACTAAAACATGGGCAGGTACAAAAACATCATGCCAACAGCAAATAAGCGACTGTATAAGGTAGATAAACACAAAAGTCGGGTTGGGTTACCGGTATTTTGGGCAGTGAGAGCCGACATGCTGAGGGTTGCGGTGGAGCTCCGATTACGGGACGATAAGAAGAGTCGGTGGCGAAGCGGAAATGCAAGTGAAGGGGGCTTTTTCAGAAAATATGAACTTGCGAGTACTGATTGGAAATTACAACCAAAGGCCTCCATGTTTCATCAGTTTCATTGTATTTAGTTTGTTAATTATAATTCTTATGGAAAATTGTTCCAACTTATTTACTGTATAATAAAATCGTGATTTAGTAATTGGTTGGTTTGTAATTATAGTTAAATACTGATTTTTTAATATGTATTAAATAAATTATTAATTACAATAGTAATCAATAAATTATATGATCTAAATAAATTAGTTAGAAATTTAAAATATATGATGAATTTTAAATAAATAATAAACTTAAATTAGCTAAAATTATTATAATTCACTAAATAATAAAATTCAAACTGTTCTACTGAACATTTTTACCGTATGGTAAAGTCACAAATGAAACTTACCCACCACTCTTCTCACAGATAATATGTTTTTTCTTTCGCGTACCTTCAAGTTTGCAGTTGAACTTGGTTTTAACAGATTTATCATTCCATCACAATTATGAATAAGGAACGGGGAAAATTAACAAAAGTGTACAATCAATGTGAAAGAAGACGTTATAAGAGAATATGGCCCCTTACGGACGGTCAAGTTGGTGGGGTAAGAATATAAGGATAAAGGTTTCTGTATTTGAACTCGTCTCGTTCAATCAATCGAGCCTCTTGTATAAGACTGAAATATCTTATTGATGTAATTTGCAGGTTATTCTTCCAGGTTCGTCTCACGGAAGAACTAACCTCAAAAATTAGCTTGAAAGTTATGAGAGTTCGTAAGTTTATAAATTTTACATCAATCTCTTATATTACTAATATGAAATAATTAGATCGTAACATTCTACCATGTTTCACAGCCTAAGCACTGACAAGCTAGTTATGCGTTAGATTTTTTTTAGCCCCGAGCAAACATTACTATACTAACATCACCACTCACGTATCTACAGGATGATTGTGCGCTAAACCTTTTTTAACATTAGATGAACACTACAATGTCGGTATCACCACCCGTAGGTGTGACACAAGGTCTTGAAGAAGTGGTATTGGCTCTCATACCAATTGTTACAAGTCTTATGGGAGAATCAACTCCAAAAGCTAACTTGAAGAATTGGAGAGTCCATAAGCTTATAAATCTCACATTAGTCTCTTTTATTACTGATATAGGACAATTTGTCACGCTTCACAATTCAGGCACTGACAAGCTGACTATGTGCTAGACTTTTTCTATCCCCTAGGTGAACACTACTATATTGGCATCACCACCCACGTACCTACGAGTTTACTGTGTTAGATCTTTTCTAGCCCCGAGTGAACACTACAATACCGACGTTACCACCCGTGGGTATGACCAGGGATGGATCTATGTGCTAGACTTTTTCTATCCCCTAGGTGAACACTACTATATCGGCATCACCACCCACGTACCTACAAGTTTATTGTGCGTTAGATCTTTTCTAGCCTTGAGTGAACACTACAATGCTGGCGTTACCACTTGTGGGTATGACCAGGGATGGATCTAGAAATTTTTTTGAGTGGAGGTAAAATTTTAATAGGGATAATTTTTGTTGAATGAGGGTAAAATTTTATTTTATTTTATAAAAAATTTAAAATAATAATATTTTTATAAATATATTTTTAAAAAAATAGTGGGGTTAGTGGAGACAAATGCCCCCAATGTGCATCCGCGACGTGGCATGAAGATTTAAAGAAGTGGTGCTGACTCTGATCTCAATTATTATATATATTATGAGAGAACCAATATCTTAAAGGGTGGAGAATCCATAAACTTATAAATCTCACGCCAGTCTTTTTTATTAGGGACGTGGCACAATTGGACCGAATGAATCCAGATATTTAGACGGTGCGCATATAAAGGATTCATGAACTAACGGGATTGGAATTTTGATTCCTTACTTTTCTATGGCTAACTAAGGTCCCTCTCTCCCACAGTTTTCAACCAATTCTCCTCTACTTTTCTCCCTCGTCCACCATGGTCCCTACCACTACTTTCCAAATGTTTTTCTCTCTGTTTAATTTCACAACCCATGTACATACACAGCTCCCATCTGCCCCTTAATTCCCATAAGATGATCTTTTTCATCTCTCCCATTTCAACCAGTGATCACTGTAAAAACTTGACATATCAACCTAACTTAAAACAATCTGGGTGGATTGGACTTTCTATATGTACCATTATCTCTGTGTCCATGCCATTTTAACGTCTTAAATCACATATATAAGTTCTGTACGCGATCTGGGTAGAGACATAATCAAATGACTTTTTAAGGACGAGAGAGGTCAGGATGCGTGTAAGAGCTCATCGATACGGCGACTAAAGGGTCTTTCTTTACATGTCGATATGGACACCATCTTTACGCTCCGCCAAGTTGAGAGCGCCACTTATCTCCAGATGCTCATGCAGTCCTTTGGAAGTACTTACATTTGCCTTTGGTCATATCTCCCTTGCCCTTCCAAGTAAGTTGAGTCTACACATTCAATGGTAAGATTATACACATGATTCATTGGCAATCCCAGCTTATCTTTTCTTCTCTCATCGTCAGCTGTTTACTGTTGTGGGATGGGTATATCCAAGATGAAGTAGCGAACCAGCCGAGAGCTCGAGCTCTTTTTCAAGAATACCAGCAAGGAATCTATCCCGTCGCTAATGAGTACGACAAACTCGTCTGTTTTTTTTTTTTCCCACAAGTTTCTCCTTATGCAAGATATGTTACTTTACTCTTGTATGTATGTTTTCATTCAAATGCCTTCTTCTTCTGCCCTAGTAGCCGTGTTCCTGGACAAGCCTTCGTGATCGAATCTCCCTTTATAGAGCTTCAAGAAATGGACCTTCACAGTAAGGCGTCAGTAAGGGCACAACGGCAGTTCTATCAGGTAAATAATTGTCTGCTAGGTCAAAAATTGGATCTTTTCGATCAATTCCATTCGTGCTATCTAGCCATGATCTGTTTGTCTTGGCTGACTTCATTGCTGTGTACCTTTGGCAGGAAGCCAGAATTAAGGTTAGTTCACTTCTGTCAATGGAAAAAGATCGTTTCTTATAGCTCTTACATCTTTAGTAGAGGTGGTGTTTTGTGATCGTAACTGTTTCTCATTTTTCAGCTCTATTCCTCTTATATGATTACAGACTGCAATTTTCATGGGGTGCAAGAGTGGAGAAATTGAACTAGGATGGTCTAGAGTGACTGGAGTAAGAACTCGTCTCTTGAATCGTTAACGAATACCGACTAATTAGCATACCAAAAACCCTATTGTTTAGTTTTAAGAACTCGTTTCTTGAATAGTTAACGAATACCGACTAATTAGCATACCAAAAGCCCTATTGTTTAATTTTCATCTTTCTTGCAGCAGAAAATGGATTATTATTTATCAAAGATTTGTAGAAAGAGCCTCATCAAAGTGCACTTGTAATTTATTTTCAGATTAACGTGGAAAATGAGATGAGAAATTGGTTCCCAGAGGACTTCTCTCGGAAATCTTCATTGGCAGAACGTACTCAAGCAGTTGATCCAATTGGACGTTATTCATCTTCATCTTCACGGAGATCACTATCCATGGATACCCCAGATACCTCTTTTTTTCTCTTTAACATTCCAGGTACATCACAAATTCCAGAGACCCTCCAGGAGTATCCATCTTTGCAACCACCACCAAGCACAACCAGTGCACTTCAAGCTGCCCTCCAATATTCACATCCAATTCCAAACATAAATTCTCCACGTCAACAAGCCTTGCACTCTATCCAATCAATTCCAAGTCCATTGAATTCTCCTCTTCAACAAGCCAGGCAATCTTTGCAACCATTGCCATGCTCAAGTAGCACTTCTCAACTTCAAAGAGCCACACAAACTTTGCAACCATTACCTCACCTTCACCCAACAATCCCACACCAGGAAGCCATACAAAATCTTGCCCTAACCAGTGAGAGTGTGGATGCCACAATGACAAGAGCCATAGTGGCACTTTTAAACAATTCTCCATCCTCTTCTTCTTCCACTACACAGAATTTACCTTGTGTTCAACAGGAGAGAGAAAATGCTTTGAAGAACTTCTCCTCAGCTTTGGCTTGCACAAAGGCACTGAGCACCAATTTGCAAAGGCAAAGTATGCTCAAACGATCAATTACATATGCTAAAAGCTTAAACATTGCTAAACGTGAACATATGTTGCCAAACCACCGTATAAGCACTCAGTTTTTCCATTCGCTTAATGAACGGAAAAGGCGTGAAAAGCTTAATGAAAGCTTTCAAGCACTTAGGTCACTTCTTTCTCCGGATACAAAGGTATGTCTGAGCTACATCTTACTCTTCAAATTAGTTTACTGATTTGGTAGATATATTAAACCTTTCAGTTTTTGCACAAACTGATGAATATCACACGTATGAAACTACTAATATAAGAACTCGTGTCTGTGAGTATCTGTCATGCTTGCTTTTCATGAAACAGAAAGATAAAGCATCAGTTCTGATTAGAACGAGGGACAGCTTGACGTCATTGAAGGATCAAGTTGAGGAGCTTAGTCGAAGAAACCAACAATTAGAGGCACAACTTTCTCTTGCCAAAGAAGCAGCCCGAGAAGTAAGTGGAGCCCCAAGTACTGAAAGATTTGATGTCCAGCTCTTAAAAGTATCTGAATCAACTTCATCAGAACAAGTTGTCGATTTGCAAGTGACTGTAAGAGGAGAACATTCTCTCTTGAATATGGTCTCTCGGCTCTTGGATTTCTTGAAACAAGTTGAGAACATGAACGTGATATCCGTACAAGCCAGTACACATTTAATGGACTCGAATCATTTCAATCGCATAGTTTTGGGACTGACGATTGAGGTATGCTTCTACTCATACAGTCATACTCGGTCCAATTTGTATAGATCATCAACATAACATCGACCATATGTGACGGAGATATAGCACATGAATTCTATGACTGTTAGAAGTTTCCAGTTGTTCTTAATATGATGCCCTGACAGTGATGAATCTCTAAGGTTTGGTTGGTAAGATTTGTTAAATTGTGGAGAATATAAGCATAATTAGAAGGTGCCAGGAGCTTTCCTCCTCTAGGGTTTCAATGTATTCTTTCCAAAGTAGAGTTGTGGATGAACTTCAATGAATTTACATTAGATTGTGTATTTAGAGGGGTATTCTGTCTTGATACTTTGATGACATATGTAGGGGAGTGAATGGGACGAGCCAGCTTTCCAGGAAGCAGTCAGGCGGCTTCTTACCGACCTGGCAGGACGACAAGTGGATTGATTCCCTTCTTTTCGACTTCTTGGAATCAAAACTTAAGATTGTGAGGCCTAATTACCTTTCCTCCGTGAATCCTAGCCATTTGCCTGCAACAATGATAATAATCGTTTCTGGATTGATTTCATGCGAGAGAGAAGAAAGGTACGTAAGATTTTATGGGCATGTAAATATATACCAGACTTATCATTTTAGTGAACTTAATTATAACTTGTTAATGTATTAAGGTAAATTTAGATAATATTAATATTGATAATTAAGAAAGCCATCAAGATAATAACTCTGTAATTGGATACATCTACGAAGACTATTATTTAGACACGATTTTGGGGAAAAGGAAAATTTGTCACCTTGACCTACTTGGCAAAAAGGGGCGGTTTATAAAATTTGATGGCGACGTTGGTTTGCAATGGAATAATCTATATAAAAAACATCATAATCTTTTTTTTTTTTTGGTATACAAAGGAGAAACACTCACTTAGCTAAGAGCACGTAAATACATAACACCGTGAGCATCATTACAGATGAGCTCCTGGACATTTAGAGGGGGCTCCTAAAGGATATGGAGACCAAGGCTACGAAGACCTGCAAAGGCAGTCAAACTGTCAGCACACTGATTACCTTCTCGAAAAACATGCTGAAAATGTATCTCCCAATTCTAAAGTAGGAGCGCCCGAATTAACTCATAATTAAGATTAAATTATCTAAAAAGCAACAGTTAAGAAGAAAGAATGTCCAATGTATACATAAGTGTACAATAACTACAGGATATTAACTACAATAAACAATGATAAATTGAAGGGTATTCTTCCATCTAGCACGATAGCATTTTTGGAAGCTGTCTCAGTACTGTGATCATGCCAATAAACATAATTAGAAGATGCAGAAATTGTCCTATGAACAGTGCCAGCCGCCAGGCTGGCAGGTTTTCTAGATGTGGAATGATTAATCATAGTGTTGTAAAGCCGCTATTTGCGAAGGAAAAAAGTTCAAATTGCATAGAATGACAACCACCTTTTACTGTCTACCAACCAGCATAAAGAAATTTATTTATTTGTCAGATTTCACACTTGTCATACGTATGCAGCTAAAATTCATAGACGCTTCCCCGTAAGACGTGACGTTCATGTCACTCTCGATTGGACCCAAAAATTAAAAAGGAAAAAAAATGGCAAAAGTTTTTTGAAGCCAAAGAATGTGCTTAAAATAGTATCTTGCTACCTCAAATGATATTGGAAAAATCAAATTAGATTTGCATATAAATTGCTGATAATTATATTTTGTCTGAAGAACTTTTGGGATTTAATTAGATTATAGTTAATTGAATAAGCATTATATTATATATCTATTTCTCCAAAATTTGAAATATAGTTCTCTTATAGCTATTTGATCACCAAAGTCTGCTTATTAGGTTTGTCGAAATATGTTAAATTTATAAAGCTAAACCCAATGGATATATGCTTAAAACTAAGAAGACAACTACTTACTCTTAATGAAGTGCAATAAACTTCTATAAAACAACCTAAAGTTATGTATTCTCCTAAAGACTAAGTAAAAGAAAAATCAAACCACTAAAAATCAAACTCCTATGTAAATAGACAACTAAGACGCGGAACAAATATTTCCAACAATCCCTTTCAGTTTAAAAATACTTATCAAGTACACAAACTTTAAGTAGATTTCTTAGCTTTTGAAAAGTAGGCAATTTTAATGGCTTGAAAATTATGTTCGCCATCTAGTCTTTACTCTTACAATAGAAAAGATCAATGATTCCATCCCTTGAGGTCCCTTAGAAAGTGAAACTTCACATCTATGTGCTTGCTTCTTCTATATAGAATAGGATTTTTAGAGAGTTTGATGACATAATTATCATCACAATAAATTGTATTAGCATGAAAACATATCTTTAAGTGTTTTTTCTATCATCTTGATCTATAGCCTAATCACTATTTGTAAAGTCAAATAAATATGACTTTACACGCCTTTCTTGTAGAACAACTCATAACTAGCAGTCCCTTACAACTGTCGAAAGATTCTTTTTATAGCTACGAGATGAATCTCCTTTGGACATTCCATGAATCTGCTTATGGAACTTACATCATGTATTATGTCAGGTCTTATTGTGGTTAAATACATCAAACTCCCTACAATTTTCTTGTAAAGCATGCTGTCAATCTTCCTTCCTTCAGGATTTCGAACAAGCTTTAGACATACTTCAGTAGGCATGTTAACAGAACTGCAATTGTTTATTTGAAACCTATCCAAAATTTATTGCACATACTTCTTTGGAAAAGTAAAAATTTCAGCTGCTAATTGCACCACTTCAATGCATAAAAAATAATGCATCTTTTCAAGATTAAACATATCAAACTCAACCATCATAGAGTCTTAAAATTTTTCAAATAATGAGTAGTTTCCCTCCATCTCCAATCTTTGTAAAAAGTGTATGCTCATATGGACATTTTCCAAAACCTTTCTTAGAAAAATAAGAATTTATACAACTATATCAAGTACATAAAGCTTGTTACCTTTTTTAGTTTATAAACCTTATTTTCTTTTCCAAACTTCATATAGTCAGGAGATTGATAGACAAATACATGTTCTTTAAGATAAACATGCAAGACTGCCAACTTCACATCCAATTGAAAGATGAGCCATGAATGTTGTGCTGCTAATGAAATCACAACTCTGATTGTATCATGTCTTGTAATAGGAGCAAAACCTTCTTTATAATCTACTCCAAACTCTTGGTTATAGCCTTTAGCTACTAAGCATGCCCTGTACTTGTCAACTTCTCCATTGTCCTTTAATTTCGTCTTATACACCCACTTGACACCAATTGTCTTGTGCCCTTACAGAAGACCAGCCAACTCCCAAGTGTTGTTCCGTTCGATGGCTGCAATTTCTTTATCCATGACCTTTATCTATTTTAACTCTTTGATAGCCTTTTAGAAAGTTGTAGGATCACAATTGCAAAATAAAGCAAATTGGGTCCTCAAATCGGTCAATTCTAGTTACCTCATAATTAGCCATCCATATAGGTGTTCTTTTAACATGTTGAGGTCGTTCTTCATTTTTTGTTGCTATTGCCAAGCTTGGAACATCTGGTGGAACTTATCGATCATTCTCTTTATGTTGTTGCCTCTCCTTTTTGTTAACTCCATCAAAATTTATAGGTATTTATTATTCAACAACATTATTGTTCCATGGACAAAAACTTTCTTCATAAAAAACTACATAACGATTGATAACAATTTTCAAAGTGATAGGATTGTAAAGTTTATAAGCTCTTGATTGATCACAAACACCAAGAAAAATGCATTTCTCCCCTTTATCATCTATCTTTGTCCTTTTTTGGTCTAGAATATATGTATAGACAACATACTCAAAAATTTTGAAATGATCTACTATCAGTTTCTGTTCTCTCCATGCTTCTTTGGTGTCATATTTTGAATAGCAAGTATGGGACTTCTATTCAAAATATAAATGCACCAATTTACTACTTACCAATTTACTACTTCAGGCCAGAAAGTTTTTGGAATGCCACTCATTGTCAAAAGGCTTTGCACCATATTCAAAATAGTGCGAATTTTTACTCACAAACTCCATTTTGTTGAGATGTGTAAGTTGTCATAAGTTGCTTTCTGATTCTATAGTTCTTACAAAATGTTGCGAATTTTTGTGAGATATATTCACTGTCACAGTCTGTATAAAGAGTTTAGATTGGGATGACCTTTTTTTTTCTTAACCAGTACTTTATAATTTTTGAAAGTTGCAAAAGCTTCAAATTTTTCTTGCAAAAAATATACCCAAGTTTTTTGACTAAAATTATCAATGAAGGTAATTATATATCTTTTACCTCCATTTGAAGATGGATTTATTGTGCCACAAAGGTCAGAATGCACTAACTCTAACACATTTTGCTTTCAATAACTTTCCTTGTGGAAATTGATTATGGTGTTATTCACTAATAACACATTCTTCACAAACTTGAGATGTAGTAGTCATTTGAAGAAGGCCAATTACCATAATTTTTTGTTGTAAAGCTTTCAATACACCAAAATCTAGGTGACTATAGCGAAAATGTTGAAGTTATGCCACATCCTTCAGTTTTGCTGACAAGCATGAATGAGTGGTGTTGTGGAGATAAAGCAAAAATATACGATTAACAGTCATGTTAACTTAAGCAATTAAGCCCAGCTTTGTATCTTGGATTTGACATACTCCATCTTCAATAAAAACCTCGTACCTTTTTTCTTACAGTTGATCCACGCCAAACAAGTCTTTAAATCTGGAACAAAAAGAACATTAGAAATAGTATGGGTAGAGTTTTCCTTGGTTTGGAAAGTGACCATTCCTTTTCCCATAACAAGTACTATAGAGTTGTTACCAAACTTAACAGTGTTGTGAAAGATTCATCTAGGTCAGAGAATGCCTTCTTATCTCCACATATATGATGGCTGTAGCCAATATCTAAATACTACAAGTTTTGTTGAGTTTCTTCATTCATATTACACACCGTCAAAAGAGACATTTCTTCTTCTTTTTTCTGCAAAGTTAGTTCTTTCTCCATTTTTCCTATTCAAATTAGTTTGAAATTCTGACTGATAGTGGCCATATTTATGACAGTGGTAGCATTCAACATTAGACTTGTTTTCGAACTCTAGTCTCTAAATTATTAAATGAAAGCCTCCTTATCCTTGAAATTGATTTTTTGGGCATTGGTAGTGTTGTTGTTGGTTGCCAAGATCATTTCTTCCTTTGCCTTTACTTCCACCTCTGCCTTATACTCTATCTCCTTTCAGTGTTGAGTGATTTTCTGTTGAGGCCTGTAATGCTTGCTCTTCTTTATCTTGCCGATTAATTTTATGTTCATGAACTAGCAAGGAACTTTGCAGATCGTCAATTGAAAGTTCCTCAATGTCATTAGCTTTCTTGATAGAGAAAACAACAAAATTAAATTTTGGTGTCATAGTATGAAGAATCTTCTCATCGATAGTTACATCCTCTGTCTTGACACCATGAATCTACATCTTCACAATGATTTCCATCGTTTGTGAAAAATACCTATGACCGATTCTCCACATTTTGTTTGTAGTATTTCGAACTCCGAACAAAGTGCTTGAAGCTATTGCCTTTTTGCCCTTGCAAACCTTGGTACTACTTCTTCATGGAATCCTAAATATGTTTGGACGTGTCCTTACAAAGAAGATTTTTCCAAGATTGAGCAATCAATTGCTTGGAATATATACTTTTTCTCTTTAAGATCCTTCAAACGTTGTACTTCTAGTTCTATTCTTCGTACATTTGTCACTACTCTATTAGCTGCTGGCTTGTTCTATTGGAGACAACCTGCCAATATTATTTGGATTTTAAGAAGTTCTCCATCAACATACTCTAATTAGCTGCTGGCTTGTTCTATTGGAGACAACCTGCCAATATTATTTGAATTTTAAGAAGTTCTCCATCAACATACTCTAATGGCCGTAGTGACCATCGAAGCATGGGATAGCAGCTTGAATTTGAGTATCAGTAGCCATAAGGAGAGTTGTTGCTTTAGAACAAAATAAAGTGAGCATAATAAAAGTTGTTGTAATATGTTACTCTTTCTCATGATTACTCTTTATTTTGTCTATTTTTATCTCTTTGTACTTACTAACACTCCCACACTTCTCTCTCTATGATGCCAAAGACAAGAAAGAAAGCTACTGCTATACTCCCTCTTTTTATCATGACTTTATCTAAACCAAGCTATATACCACTAATAAATATTTAGAGAAAAATAAGGAAATAGATAACTAAACTTTTATTACTCTTAGCTACTGACACATATTACAATAAAAAGCTCCCTTATTTATAGAGCTACACTCAACAGATATATGTTTGAAACTAGGAAGCATAGCCACTTACTCTTAATAAAGTACAACAGACTTTAATAAAGCCTCCTAAAGCTATTTATTCTCCAAAAGACTAATTAAAATAAAAAAAACTAAAACCACTAAAAATCAAACTCCAATTGATATGGACAACTAAAACGTGAAACAAATATTTCCAACAATGACATCTTTTAGTGATTTCCTTAAAACTATTGTTGCGAATTTGGTTACTTTTAGGTGGCTTGAGGGATTTGGATGGCATTGGGGGATTTAATGGCATCTTAGCTCTTATAATCTTCACTTGTTGTGGTTCTTAACCATTACGACGACTGTGTTTCGACTCATGGCAAAGATTCCGTCAATTTGGTGTCTTAAACAAAAGAATCAATGACAAAATGCAGAGATGTCAATTTGGGGTTCGATTATTGGCTTTGGGTATGGAGCAGTCTTAAAGCTGTCTCACCCTGTGAAGTGCCTACAAACCAGTGAGGAGATTAGTTACTGGGTCCGCCAGTGGATACCCTGATCAGAGACAAAAAAAAAGTGCAAAAGAGAGTGCAAGTAAAGCAAAGAATTTTCGGTTAAGATTTTGGGTGCATAATTAAGGATTTGAACGAATCTATAATCCTTAATTTTACAAATTGCTTCTTGTTGATTACCACAAATAAGAACTTCACTTAATACTTTAACTTTAAATAATAAATGATATAAAATAATTTTATTAATTAGAGATTTTAATAATTTAGTTAATTTAATTAAGAATTAATATTATTAATTATATCTTTTAGTTTCAGATCTCACAATGCTATAATTTATTATCAAATTGTATTATTAATAGTTAATTAATAGAAAGTTAAT
>JANIPM010000232.1:20868956-20894545 GCA_027478405.1 Erythroxylum cassinoides
AAATTCCAGAAAAATTCCTGAAAATCCCTTAAAATCTAAAACGCTTAATAGCGCACTCAGAATAATTTTTCAAACCCCATAACCACGTTAATCACAATAAAATGCCGTTAGGCCCAATTACCGGGAATTATCATGAATGCATATTCCGTAATTCCATGTACACAGTTAATACTGTGTATCAATCCTAATTATTCCCTATTAGTCTCATCATATGCCAATTTTACCATTTTACCCTTGCAGGAGGGGGTGGGATGTTACAGACTCCGAACACAACAACCTTTATCTTTCATGCATTCATGTAATGAAGTGCATTACATTCTCATATTTTCAATCAATCACATGATTTCATATTCACATTCAAAACACATTTATCATTGGACCTTAGTCTGACATTCAATAAAATTGTTGAGTACACTTATTTTAGTCAGAGTCACATACAAGGAGCACTTCCATTATGTATTTCATGCATCAAACACATCGTACATTCAATGTTCGGAATCAACACAATCAAATTCACAAAATAACTTAATATAGAATTTAAAAAAATAATTAATTAAGTGATACCATTTAGGTTACTCATAATACGCTACAGATTAGCATTAGCTTCCATGATCTGGAAACATTTGGCTGTGGACGTTCTATCTTGTACATCAACATTATGCAATAGACACATTGCACACAGATTATTAATTACGCAATTACATAAACATTCAATTGTACACATATGTGCATGTGTCATGTATAATGCATACTCAATTTGACTATTCCGGGTATGTTTCCATTATTCTCGTCACAAGATCATTCGTATATCAAAACTCATATAGGTATAATTTGAACTTAGGTTTACACCTTCACAAAACAAATTGAATATAAGTTCATACTTAACTAATCATTTAAGCTTTTTTTAAAAACGAATTTTCAGGTCCATTTTGTATGATCCTTAAGACAAGGAAAATGAAGTATTTATGCGTCACCTTCTAACGACACCAAGATCATACAATTTGATTCAGTATACTGAAAGTTATACTCAAAACACTTTGTACTGTTCTTTAAATTACAACAGTACTCTGTATTCAACTTCAAGCCAGATTTTGAAATTCTAAAAGATAGAATTAAAGTTTGATTTATTGATATGTCTCTAGTTTAATCTAAATTAAAAATCATCTCATTTAAATATCTACAGTTCAAGATATGGGTAAAATACTGTTGACTGTTTAATGAAATCATTCCATTTATCATATTCTAGCACACTTCGTCATTTTCATCCTAAATTAATCAATCAATCTTTTCCAAATGAATTCAAGTGGCCATAAATTTTACTGAAGAGAAAGAAAAATGTGTTAAGAGTTTGTTGGTTTACATTTTAACTCATTTGGAGGTCGGGAGAAGAAGTTATGATCAAATGAAGGATGTTCAAAACTGTCCCTTTCGGTAAGCCTTCATTTTCACGATCGTGCTTAATTCCAATCGGTGCATAATGTGACGATTGTGCTTGTGCATGATCGTGCACTGCGAGACGCATCGTCAATGTCACAATCCTGCACTGCCTCTTTTCTTTTCTAGATTCACAAATTGTACATTTTTCTTCTCTTCTTCCTCTCTTTTGTTTAATTTACCGTCTCTAACTTATATTCTCACTATTTCCTCTTCATTCCCACTTCTATTTTAGCTCAACTCATTCAATTACAAAAGTAAAATCTATAACTAATTATAAACATTAAAAAAAACAAAACCTGTCATTTACGCATATTCATCCTAGCTTATGTACTTCTTCATTTGTTGCATTTTTTCATCTTCATCAACACCTTCATTTCGTCTCCAACTTATCATTTTAATTATTTTCCCATATCACAACATCACCTTACTCCTTTTTCCTTAACTCTAAACTCATTTAAGCTTACTTCTAAAACACCCAAAGAGATCCAATCGTATCAACAGTGAAACCAGAGCATGAACACCCACTTACCTATCAAACTTTTTTGCACTCTTTTTACACTATCTTTAACGATCATTCTAACTCAAATCATCACAGCAACGACTTATGAACTATTGATCATTATCATGTGTAAAAACAAGAGATGAACATACCCAAGTTTTCTCATTCACATTTTAGCATATACGTATCACCATTTTATAATCATTTAACTGTTAATTATCTTAAAAAATGCTTCATTCAAAAGATAAAGAAGAGTAGTGCTTAAGACTTTCTTGTTTAAGCTTCAAGTTCTTCGAAAACACTGACAATCCCTAACTTCTCATGCAACCTACATACATCATCATGGAGGTTAGGAGGTTTAGGTTTCTTGTGGAAAATGAAGAAGACAACAAGGTGAGGGTAGCAAGTGAAAAATAAGAGAGCTAGGTTTAACGTTGATGGAGGTTGGTGAGAAAATCCATGAAGGAGATGAAGAAAAAGCCACAGAGAAGAAGAAAAGGCAAGAACAAAACACTGGGTCTTTCCAGTATATTCGTGAAGTAAGAACTAGGTTTGGCAAGTGACAAATGTCACTTGTCCACTCATATGGCCTCACTTGGTTCTTTTTAATAACTAGTCCATTTGCCTTCAATTTCTACTCCAATTATCTCCCAATTTTTAATATTATTTTATTAAAAATCCTAATACCATTAGCCAATTATTTATGCTGTCATTTAACACTTATTTCTACTAGTATTTATCAATTGTTCTACCTGTTGACATTTTTAGTCCAAAAAACCCCTTAATTCCAGAAAATTCTCAAACTTCATCAAAAATTCTAAATCAATAATTTAATTCACAAAATCAATTTTTAAGGCAAAAAGATTCACTATCCATTTCATAATCATATTAAAATAATCATTTATACCTAAAAAATATTAAATGAATACATGAACAAATCATTGTAATGTGTGCAATATTCTAGTTCATGTATGTGTATGTTAACATTATGCATGAGCATGAAATGCGCTTTTCTAATCTCTCATTGATATCTCACATGTACCGTATTTTAGGGTTCTAACCCTTAATGTGGTAATAGGATGTTACATAGTAGGTCTCACACGAACAATGAGTTGAAGAGAGCAAAGACAATCAAGTTGGACTTGATTTGTTTTTATTGATTAAATGTGAGATATTTAATAAATAATGATCAATATGTGATATCAAATAATTCTAACTAAAGTTTAATTGAAATTATATTTTAATTTCAATTAAATTATTAAAAAGTCCAAAACTTACTATAAATAGGTTTAAGCTCTAATAGAGCTAGCACTTTTTGCTTAACACTCTCTATAAGAGTTACAAGGTTCTCCAAAGCTATCCTTTGGATACTGTTAAAGCCTGAATATTTGTATAATTATGGTGGTTGAGATGAGTCAATTTTGAAAATAGTTCGAGAGATACAACAAGAAAAAGATCAAGCTTCAAAATATGGTACAAATTAAGATTCGTGCTTTATTATGATTTAATTATTAATCATTTTATAGAATTAAAGTGATCTTTATTTTTGGAAAATTAAAATATGAAAAAATCTTAATCATTTCACAGCAGTCGAGATTGGATCTCTTCCCAATTTCATAACAGTGGTATAAGAGCACTATTTAATTGTATGATTTGATTAAATTATTTGATTGTTTTGATTAATTTTTGAATATAACTGTTGCATGATTAAACAATTTGAAAAGTTTGAATTGAATATTCCAAAACCATTTGTTCAATCTAGAATTGAAAAATTATCTTTTAAAACAACTAAAACCTATAATTCATTATCTAAAAAATCGATTGATTGAAAATGACAGCAGTTGAGAACTCAAAAAGTTTCTAAGTTTTGGACTTGTGCAATGATTAGAGCTTTAGTTTGGGTGTTGGTATTGTGGATTTTGCGGTTGCTGGAAAAGTAACTGCTTATGACTCCATCTGGCAGTAGCATGTTACTTGAATAAGGCAAGTTACTGCTTGAATTAATGGCGAGTTGAAGGTTATTATTTTGTCACATCACTAGTCGACGACGACGAGAGGAGGCATCGGTGGCAAAGCGTGAAATTGCTGGTGCGAACAGGTATAACCTGTAGGAAGTGGCAATTGTGGCGATATGGACGCATGGAAATTGCAGACGTGATGCTGATAAAGCTGGAGTGTGCCAGAGGTGGAAAGTTGGCAACAGTCTACGGCAAGGAACCTCTAGCTATAGTGGCAACAGAAGTAGCGAAACCTGTGATTGGTGGTTAGTGGTTGTTGGTTGGTAGGTGGAGGATGGCGGCAACACTGGCAGCATGCGAAGTTACTGGAGAAGACATAGGCCAGTGGCAGTTTGGAGAAAGAGGTAGCTAGAACTTGCCATGTTTGTGATTTTAGGGTTTGCGAGATGAAGAAGATAGGTGTTTGGTAATATAGACAATCTTATCCTAGGTGTGGAATAAGCTTATTTTAGGAGTGGAATAAGTGATGTTTGGAGATAGGTTTAACAATGGGCATGTTTTGCAACATGGATAACTTTAAGGATGTTTGGACATTAGAGTAGGATTTGTCTTGTTTGGTTACAAGTTTAATGTAAACTAAACTAAGAATAAGGCTTGTTTGGCTTTAAGATTAATGTTCTTAACAAATTTTATTTCAAGCAATTTTAAAATTGTTTTAAAATCTCAAAATCAATTCTAAAATTAAAGTAATTATTTTTATTAATATGATTACAATTAATAATTTATTAATTTCTAGTTTAATTTTAAAATATTAGTCTTTATTAATGAGATGAATGAAATTAAATATGTCGTTAAATGTTAAGTACACACTAAGAACGTGATTATTGACTTTCATTTTTAAAAGAATAAACTAGAGTTTGTTAGAATTGTTAAGCAAACTTAGAGCCGCTTTAACCTAGATATGCTTAGCCTTATGCAAGTGGGTTCTACTTAACTAAATTTGTGTGATTTGGAAGAGCAAACTCATGATCATAAAAATTTAGAGGTAGAGTTAGGAATAACATATAAGATATATTTTAACAAGAATTGTTACCTAACTGATCTAGGACTCATGTAAGGTGTGATTGATAAAGATGTTATCTATATAATTTAAGTTTGATTGGTTTATTGAGCAAACTTAAGATCAACTATATTCGAATAGGATCTTATCCCACTAGAAATATTAGAGTAATCTTTTCAAATAATAATGAGGGCTATTATTTCGAATAAAATAGTAGGAGTAACCAAATACATGATTAAAGCCTTAATCTCATTTGGTAGTCATGACATATAATTAATTACTTTCTTTTCTTACATCTATAATTTGTTCTAAATAGAATGTACCTTCTTTAGTATAGTTGATATTAAGTTAATGAACCCAAATTTTTGGACATATGATATATTTGAGAAGAGTTCTTAAAGTTAGATAGAAAATTGCATGTCCATTATGTTATTTTGCTATAATCCTTAATAAGGATTCAATGATAAAGTTTTAGAGATATGTCAAAAGAAGACAAACTATATTGACATTTGAGTTGACTAATGTCTCCTAAACTTTGATGGCAATATGTAAGATGTATGTCAATGTGATGATAGCAAGATGCAAGAGGTTACATAGAGCAGAGCTGAAAGGTATAATACCTTGTTGGAATTGTTCCACTTAATTTAGCCTACTAAAAACATAAACATAGACATTAGTTAAAGGCATTTGTTATAGTATGGTAATATTTGTCAAAAGAAGAAAAGTGATTGTATGAAGTTTCTTGCCTGTGAGAGATATGATAGAGATCATATGTATTTCTAGTTCATGCTTTTAAGTATTTGATATTAAATTTAGATTCAACATTATTATAATGTTCAAAGCATGATAAGAAATAGGATGTTAAGTAAAAGTGGTTGATCCAATTTTATAGAAATAGTTTGTATGTAATGGATCAAAAGAGACTTACGCTTAACATAAATAGAAAGAATACAAAGCTGGTTAAACAAGACTATCATTTTATGTCATATTGCTTAAATTAATATAATGAGAATCTTAAAGTTATATACAAGGATATGTATATCCTTTTTTATTATGAATTGTATGAAAATTGTGAAACTTGTTAAGTTAAAGAGTAACCAAATCAACCTTTGGTGAGAGGATAATGATGGTATTGAATTGTTAAATTTATACATATGATGTATTTGATGGAATAACAATTCATAAAAGGATGATACTTATATTTCATTAAATTACTAATGACTTTATTGGATATGGTCATATGTATTAAATGAAATGTTGATTTAAACTTTTAAGAAGTTCAAATTTTTTACATCTAAGTAGAAGTTAAACATTTAGAATGTTAAAGCATTTTAATGAGATCTTTGTTAAGTTTTCAATTTTCAGTTATCTATAGGAAATGAGATTCTTTGGCAAATAATTTTACAATAAAAATTTTATAAGAGTATGAATTTATATAAGGAGGAAAAATACAATATGAGATATTGTATGATGCAACATTATTTTTTCTTAGTTATGCTTAGTACAATGACTCACCTTCAGTAGTTCCAATTGAATCAATTTGCAATATTTCATATTATGTATGAAATGCTAAGTTTTTGAAAGAATCAAAGTTAGTGATTTAAAGATGTGATGCTTAGCTAAAGTATGTATTATTTACTAAGTTTAGAACTAAATTAGATTATACATCTATTGAATAAATTGTTTGTTTCAATGAATACTTATAGGAAAATGGATATAAATTGTTTATTTCAATGTATCCAACGAACAATTTGAGAGAATTCTGTAACTCTTACAGAGAGGGTTAAGTAAGAAGTGCTAACTCCATTAAAGCTTAAGTCTATTTATAATAAATTTTGGACGTTTTAGTAATTTAATTAAAATTAAATTCTAATTTCAGTTAAACTTTAATTAGAATTATTTGCCCAAACAAGATTCAATATCTCGTATCAATCATTTTTATTAAATATCTCATATTTGGTCATAAATTTTATCAAACTTTACAATCAATTTCAACTTAATTAAAATATCTTTGCTCTCTTCAACCCATTTTTTATGTAAGACCCATAAAGTTTCCAAATATATTGTCAATGATTATAAATTATAATTATAATTCATAATTAGAATTAGCTAACTTAAAACTCTTTTTAATTTATTTTTAATTCTCTAATTAAATAATTTATAATAATAAATTAAGATTGGCGTTTAGTAATACATCATGACCACCCAAATATTTAGAAATGTCAAAGCGGTTTGACTAACCTTTCCGTGCATATTTTTTGTATAATTAAATCATTTCATAATACAATGCCCCGATTAGACATGGAGCATGGAATTAATGTCTACTGTATTTTTAGTCCAATCATATTAGTTCTATATCATTAGCTATCGATTCAATTAATGACATTTGTAAACTATTTACAAAACATTATTCTACCTTAGCCAAGGATTTCCCAAATCAATATTAATTAAGAACAACGGAATATTCTCCCTAATTACTTCAGGCTGATGAATCCTATCTTGATCACACAACTACCTCCATATGGTTTATGCTACATTTAATGACTACCGATTGACCGACACATGATTAAATAGGTCATAAATAGTATCAAAACATAGCAATTCCTTTACAAGATAACTTTCGAGACCTCAAGTCAAAGGATCACTTATATAATCATCATACTGAGAATTCCATAGGCATACCAGTAATGTTCCAAATGAATTTTTCATATCCGGTCTGTTCAGTGAACTTGTTCTTTAACTAGCACCTACACGTTTGTTTAAGTATATTTATACTTTGGTTTATGAGATCGACTACTTCCCTCATAAGAAAAAAAAACAAAACATGTGCTAGTCTTTTTACGTTCTATTAATATCTAGTCTTAATAGAATAATGACTAGGAACATTTAGAGATAATACATAAATGTAATATGATTGTTATAATTATAATCTCATTATAATTTCATCTTCAATGTATAATTATCTCATGCATTTTATCATATACATCTAAACATGCACAAGATAAAGAATACTTTTAAATAATTGTGACTAAATTACAACCAAACTGATTGGTTATAGGACATAAACCAACATTGCTGCCTTATGAGCAAGATAGATTGCTACAATTGCACGGTAGCTTAGTCAGATTTTAAGTTTCTTTAGATACTACTGTTGATTTGTGCTCAAGTCCCATAAGGATTATATCCTTTGCATACTCTAGATGGATCATATTGACTTTCTCTACCATCAATGGCTGCTCTTATAGCAGCTAAATTTATCAGATTAGCAAGATCAACTCTTGAAAAACTAAGTGTCACTTTAGCAATGAATGTAAGATTTACATGGTCTGCCTTAGGTACTTGTAATTTGTTAATGTAGGGACAAGACATCAACCATATATATTCAAGGTACCAAGTAAACCAAAAAGGTGTTAAAAGTTAGTAAAACTAGAATGGGCAAATGCATCAAGGGGTGTTAGTTGTTAAGTTAATATAATGAGTAGATTACGTGCACAAGAATTCAATCCATTCAATGGTTTCTTTAAAACACATGTATTAACACAAATCTTTATAATCTTTAGAAGTGAACTATTAATATTAATTTAGCCTTAATCTAGTCCTAGAATCATGTATGTAATTATAAGTAATTATCACATTGATTTTCCTTTTTTTGTTTAGACTCATCTAATATATATAAATACCTCTATTATGTGCATGAATAGACACATTGAAATATAGAATTGGACATTTCTTCTCTACTCCTAGCTTCTACATGGTATCAGTAAAAAATTCTAAGGGTATTTTATTTTAATTTTTCCCTTGCAGTCTTTTATCCTTGCATTTTGAGTTCTTAATCTTCTTTAAAAACAATTTACCATATACCAAATTGTTCATATGTTTGAGTAGATCATAAATGTTCAAAAGAATACCACCAAATGTCACTGTATGCACCCTCACAAGTCAACAAAAATCATTAAATGTTGAAAATCCTAATTGAAATCATTGTGAGGAAGAAGAAGACCTAAATGACGTCATTTAGCTTCTAAGCAAAACGACACTGCTTAGAAATTAGACAATAATCATTCTACATAATGATGCCACATCAATGCCAAACTAGTCACTACATTATTAGACACATCTTCAAAACATATTAGTTAGTGCCACTTCATCATCCTAGTTAATGCCACATTATCGTCCTACTCAGGCACCACATCATCATTACGTGTTGGTCTTATAGTGCAACATCATCTAATTGCCACGTTAACATCATCATCATTTGGCACTTGTCCTTGTGCCACTTGTACATGTGTCATATCTGCCCACTGCTCTGGTTAGTTTCAAATCCACTAGTTCAGTTTGGTCCTAAGAGGGTTGACTAAAATTTTACTACTTGGTTTGATCCCTTCTCCTTCAGTTCCTTTACAAACCAGACTAATTCCTAAGTTTTTTTAACATTCTAAATCCATTTTTGAGGTCAAATTGATCAAATTTAAACTCTACAGACAAGTTTTGTCCATTTTATTGCCTTTTCTTCATTATGGATACTATAAGCTTCCTAAACCAAATTGCGAATGTTATGTTTAATGGATCAAACTATGATTTATAGGCTAAAAAATGCACAGTTTTCTTAAAGGGAGGCTCCTTTAACAAATTATTACTAGAAAAATACCAAATCCAGCCAAGGTGGCAGACAAAGAAGAAGAAAATTATAGTGATTGGTACCTTAGGATGGAATGAATCATCAGATCTTAACTTGGTTTCAAAATATGTGTGCTAAAGTGATCAAGCTTGTTTTTTGAAGTTATGACACAACTAAAGAGGTAATGGGATTTTTTAACGAATCATTACTTTATATCTAAATATGTTAATCAATTTCAACTTTACCAAAGACTTCATCACATGCAACAACAACCTAGCCAAACAATCCATAACTAAATGTCATAACCATAAACAAATTTGGGATCATATAAGACTTGGTGACCTTACATGGCCTAGTCCTACTGCAGCCACCATAAATGCAAATCTTCACAATTATAAACATATTTGGCATTTGTTTATGACTCTTTGAGAAGAATTTGAGTCCATCCTTAACTCCCTTCTCCATTGATGGTCTTTGCCAACTTTTAACATTGCAATCAAGGAATTAATTATAGAAAAGAGCTGAATCAATAAACACAACATCAAACATCTTGCTCCATCTAGTGATTTTTTTTTAACTCATACCATCTCTCCTTAAACTTCTTATAACTTATGTAAGAAGTTTCAGAAAGGGTCTGTTAGATATTGCAAAAAGTTAGTGCATCACATATCTGAATGTAAAAAATGGCCCAAATAAAACTCTGGACAAAGTAATTCTTTTAAGTCCCTTCAGTCTCCTTCTACTACTACTACTGCTGCCATAGAGCATCTTATAGAAAGTACTTCTCCCAAATTCTTAATAAAATATTTTCATGATCTTCCCCAACAACTTCAACATGATTATGCCATTATCTCATCTTCTGCCTTGTCTATCACATCAGGTACTTCGTCATCATGGTACTTCGATTTTGTTTGTTGTAATCACATTATCTCTAACCCTTTTATTCTTACATCTCCACAAATACCATTAGACCACTTATTGCTCATATTATTGATCATTCCACTACATATGTTCAAAGTATAGCCACTAGTAAAATGCCTAAATTAACTTTACTAAATATTTCTCAACTTTATTGGTTGATTAAGTGAAATTAATGTTGACTTATCTTTTTCGAGTTATGGTATCCTGTATAAGATCTATAGATGGACGAGATCCATAGGACAGGGTGTAAGGTTAGGCATTGTTCAAGCTTACTTCCTTACATCTTCCATCCAAAATTGTTCATAGCGATATGGTAATACGTTGTAACATTACACAAAATAACTAAACTTGAAACTATAGTTAGTGATAAGTTTAGGTCGATCCCACAAAGAATATGTGCAAAGCTTTTATAATGAAACGAATTGGTGTTTAGGATATTTGGGAGGTATCGTTGGTTTTTGAATAACAAATCAAATGAATTAAAATAACAAAAGTAAATTAAAGTAAACGATCAAAAAGTGATAAAAATGATGAATGTGTTATGGATTCGATCTTTAGTTCAATATCGGTCTACACACAAATAAGCATATTTTATTGTTTTGTTATTTTTATACCTCTCCTAGGAACTATTGATTGTAGATTAACAACAAGCTTTGTTAATCCCAGTTTTCCCTTATATTGTGTTTAATTAAAATAAGCTCTTTAATTAAACCTAGCTATTGGACAACTTAGAACAAGATCTCTAGATTTAGTTGGACAACCGCATTATGAATAAGGAAAATAGACCAATCTAAGCAACAACCAAATAAGCTCAGGTCATTTGACCTATGTTACATTATCCCTAATGATTCAATGTCGTTAGTTGCCATAAATGATCCAACATAACGATTTTGTATTGTATTAATGATTGTAGCAATGGGTGCATACATTAACGATGTAACAATAATGAGAATAATGATCATCCATACAAGAATACCTAAATCAATTAAGCAAAGGATAACCTAAACAATCCCTAGAGAGAGAAAAAACAACAAACATAATGTGGATAGCTTAAATGTGATGTTTGGCTTTGATTTCACTTCTGAATTGGAATAGGGAAGCTTATCCCTTAATGGGTCTTCAAAATATGCATGCTTTGCCCCTCATTTCTGTCCCAAAATGATTCATATTTGTTTCACCACCCAAAATGTCAATTTATAGTAAAAATTAGGTTTTTGGGCATATAAACGATTTGATACACAACTGTGTCAAACCATATAAGTTAATTAAATGTGAAACTCGTGAAGATACATGATTGGATGCACAACCGTATAACTATATCCATGGTTGTATAAGTATATACATGGTCGTGTATCTCCTAGGTTTTGTTGAAATTTTGTTTTTCTTGTAATTTCTCATCTAATCCGCACTCTCACGTCCTTCTTCCATAAGGATAATTGAGTTTGGATATCAATAGTTTGGCTCAAGGGGTATGCTCTTAACTCATTTCAACTTTCAAGTTTCCAAATTGTACCTAAAATTAAATATGAACTAAAATGAATATCTGAAGCATTTCATAACAATAATCACTGAGTGTTAAGAAGTGAATGTATAAATAATTAAGCATACATCAGGCTATCACTTCTCATCTTTAACATTCTCACCTTAGTTATATTTCTCTTACTAGATTAGGATCTTTAATTTATAGTGATTCTTTGAGATCAATTAAAACTGAAAATTATGATTGTGTCTAATATCAACTTTCTAAAACTTATGCTTTACTTTTTTTTATTAATGATTCCATTTCCCTAGCACCTTTTGATACAATTCATTATGATATTTGTGGTCTTACTCCTCATGATACTATAGGTAGTTTGGGATATTATGTGATCTTTGTTGATGATTTCTCTCATTATACATAGATTGATCTCATGCATTATAGGTCTAAATTATTTTCTATTTACTCTCATTTTGCCAATATGATTCAAACTCAATTTTCTTGTAAGATTAATCTAATTCACACTAATAATGCCATGGAATATAGAGATACAAATTTCACTCAATTTCCTACTTAAAAAGGTACCATTATCCAAAGATCTTGTTTAGTTACCTCTTAACAAAATGGTCGAGCAAAAAGAAAACGCAAACACATCTTTGATAATGTTCGACCCCTCCTTAAATCTTCTTCTTGTTTATAAAACTCTTATGGAGAAGTAGCTTATACTATTTTACACATTATAAATCATATCCCTTCTTCTATTATAGGTAACATGTCTTCATATGAACACCTATTTAATTATACTCCTAACTATTAAAATTTCAAAGTTTTGGTTTTTCTTGTTTTGTTCTCTTATAACCCCATGAGTACACCAAACTAGAACCATAAGCAAAACTATGTTATTTTTTAGGATATAGTGTAAAACAACAAAAAGTATAAATTTTGGGATCCCTTATCATAAAGGCTTTATATATGTCGTCATATATCCTTCAAGGAATATAAAACATTCTTATCTCTTTCAAAGTTCTAAGTCAGTGAACCCCCACATCACTTCTTCTATGATCTTACCATATGTCTTTTCCTAACATTTCTTTTATAGGTCTTTCTAGTAGCCTAAGTAGTGTGACTTCACCTACACTTGGTCATGCATCATCCCATACACATCTCCTAGGCTATGCAAATTTGCAATTTTCAACAATTTTTGTGACGCACAACAA
This sequence comes from Erythroxylum cassinoides, assembly GCA_027478405.1. Taxonomy (NCBI): domain Eukaryota; kingdom Viridiplantae; phylum Streptophyta; class Magnoliopsida; order Malpighiales; family Erythroxylaceae; genus Erythroxylum; species Erythroxylum cassinoides. The sequence continues at coordinate 20,882,144 of JANIPM010000232.1, forward strand.
CAATTCCAGCTTTTCCATCACTCGAGTTTCTTCGGTCTTCTTGACATTTTGTGGTTATTCTTAAAACCAAATTGAGTGAAGAAACCCTAAAAACAACCCTAGAACCCTAAAATACTATTTAAGAATGTGAAAAACACAAAAAGCGAAGCCACCATGTTACAAAATTGGATCAAACAAGGAGGATCAAGAAGAAGATTTCCAGCTTTCCAAATCAAGTTTTTCTTTCTTTCCTTTTGTTATTTTCAATAAAAAAGATATGTAAACTAGATCCTAAGATGTTATTTATGTAAATGATGTTCCAAATTTTCATATTAGGGTTATTCTTTCGTTGTTTTATGACTTGATTATTATTGAATTCAATACAATATTCTAGTGTGGTGGTAATTGTGCATGTCAACACTTTGATAATAAATTGAGAGACTGAGTCAAAAGTAATCAGATAGGTTGTGCAATGAGACTTGGCCATTTAATAAGTCATACAATTATGATATTGATAATCACACAAAGGAATATCTTATGTAAGAACTCAATTATTCAATAGATCACTTCATAACTAGTTGAAAATGTTAGGAAGTTTTTATAAATCGAGAGGTTGCAAAATCTAAAATTTCGTAATCAATTAGAGTTAATTGATTAGGTCTTGAAAGACTGTAATCAATCTCTTAGAAAATCTAGGATCATCACCTAATTGAATCAATAGTGGTTAAGGGAACAAAACATCAAAAGAATAAATCCTAAGCCTTTATCATTAATCATCCTTACATAATTGTGACAGCTCAATTATTAGTTGATTATTTTCTTAATTTTATTTGGTTTCTTTAATTTCTGTTATTTAATTTCATTCAATTCATACTTCACTACCTTAGACAAAGTTATATTCAGTTGGTTTTATCTATTTCATTGTGGGATCGACACCTTCAATACTATAAGTTTACAATCCATATACTTTCAAATATTGGGAGTTTTATTATAAGTAAAACTTTCCCAACAATTATCTCTCAATATGGACCTTGAACCTATCATGAGGCCAGTTTTAACCCTTTATGGAAATAAACAATGACATAAGAGCCACAAACACTTATCCATTTAGACTTGGTTGACTTATCTCTAAATAAGTCAATTGTTGGTTACAAATGGGTCTATAAAATCAAGACTTGAGTGGATGGATTAGTAGATACCCTCCTTATTGCTAAAAGATTCATTTAAGAATATGGTATAATTACGAGAAAATATTTGCTTTTATAGCCCGATTGACCTCAGTTTGGATTCTCATTGTTGTTATTAGCAAAAGATGGAAGTTATTCCAAATGGATGTTAAGAATGACTTTCTTAATGGATATCTCACTGAAGAAGTGTACATACAACCTCCTTTGGGATATGATCATCCTCCTAATGAGTTTTATCATCTCTGTAAAGCCTTGTATAGACTAAAAAAACCTCTTCGAGCTTGGTTTTCAAAATTTAACTAGACATCTTAGTTTCCAATCCATCTCTTATGACCATGCATTATTTCTTAATAAAATAAATCAAGGGTGCACTCTTTTTCTTCTCTTTGTGGATGATATGATAATAAATGATGACGATACAATACACTTGATATCTTTGCTCTTAAGTCCTTTATTCATCAGTAGTTCGAGATGAAAGACTTGGGCAAGCTGAGCTTTTTTAAGTCTTGAGGTATCCTACAATGAATTTGGATATGCTAAGTATGTCACTAATCTCATCTCTCGAGCTGGAATAACTAATACTAAGGTAGTTAGGACTCCATTTGTCTCCAATGATAATCTTTTTGCTAATAATGGAAACCTCCTTATTTATGGTATGCTTTATCACTAATTGGTTTGCATTCTTATCTATTTGTTTGTCTCTTGTCTAGATACTGGTTATGTTATTCATATTATGAGCCAATACATCTTTACACCTTGTACCACTCACTTATTTGCTATTTTTCTTATATTGAGATACATCAAAGGTACTTTGCTTTATAACCTTCATTTTCACTACTCTTCCTTATTAGAGTTACAAGCCTATTTTGATGATGATTGGGCTAGGGACCTAATGGATAGCCGATCCATAACTGTTTACTATTTCTTTATAGGGACATCTCTCGTTTTATGGCAAAGTAAGAAATAAACAATTGTCTCCCATTATAGTTCAGAAGTCAAATAAAGAATGCTTACTGATACTACCTCTGAACTCCTCTGGTTATGATGGGTGCTTCAAGAAATGGGTGTATCTTTCTCTTTGGTAGTTCATCTCTACTATAATAACCATAGTTCCATAAAAATTGGTCATAACAATGTCTTTCATAAATATACCAAACAAATCAAGTTTGATTGTCATCTTGTTCAAAATCATGTTCTTTAAGGCACCATTTAACTTATTTCTATCTCATCATAATCTCATATTGGTGATATCTTCACAAAGTCACATCCATATTGTCATTTCATAGATCTCGTTCCAAAACTCAAGCTTTCATCTTTCATCTTCCATGACACCTTGAGTTTAAGAGGGAGTGTTAACACATATCTTAATAATCTTTAGAAGTCAACTATTAACATTAATTTAGTCTTAATCTAGTCCTATAATCATGTATATAATTATATGTAGTTATATTGATTTTCCTTCTTTATTTAGAATCATCCAATATGTACAAGTGCACATATTATATACATGAATAGATGCACTAAAATATAGAATTCCATTCGTCATTCCTTATCCACTCTTAGTTTGTACAATAGGTTAATAAAGAAAAATTTTTCTTCAGTGAAACAATCATAAGACCAACAACAATAATTAGCATTATTATAATTCAAAGTTTTGCTAAAATAAAATAGTTGCCAATTCTCTCTTCCTTCTCTCTAGAATTGACTATGGAAGCTTATTCTTTTCTTAGTGATTATGTCCTCCTATCCTTGTTTGCTCTTCACCAGCTCATTGGCTTTGTCCTTCCTCGTGGATATTTCCTCAGTTCATTACTTTTCTTCTAACTCTCCTGGATCTCCCAGTTTGAACTGGATTTTTTTTCTTTTTTGGAAACTCGCCTATTTTCCCTAGCAGCTAGGTCCTGATAGTTTACCATTATTGGTAAAATGTCTATCAGAACTTCCAACTCAACCGTTATTATCCTTGGTCATGCTTTAGAGAATGAGGAATTCCCTCCTCTTTGTTCTTCATTGCAGCTTAACTCTTTACGTTAAAAGGTAGGAAAACAAACTTGGAGTCAAGTGGTGGGAGACCTTGACTCCTTTGATAAGCTTCATTTCATTTCAGATATCGATGAGGAACCTATTTGCCCACCTACTGAATTCTTACATAGTGGTTCAACCAAATGGAAAGCCTCCGTGATTGACTTTTTTATTATAGAAAAGGATGGTTTATCCAAGTGTCTAGCATTGGGCCAATATGAATTGGAAAAAAAGGGGACTTCAAACCACATTGATAATTGAGGATGACCTCTTTATCTTTCGATTTTCATTTAAAGAAATGGTAAGGAAGGTTATAGACATGGGACTCTAGTGTATATAAGTAAGCCAATTTTTTTAAGGAAATGGGAATTGAGATTTAAGCTTGACAGAATAGAAATTAAAACTATTCCTATTTAGGTTAACTTTGATAAGATTCCTCTTAAATATTTGTCCTATGAGAGGTTAAGTTACTTGGCTAGTTACATAGGGACTTCTCTAATAGTAGATGACAACACAACTAACATTAAAAGGGTGGGTTATACTAAAGTTTGTATTGAAGTTGAAAAATAAAAGAACTATGCATGAAAGCATTCTAATGATGAAGTATAATGTTGGTGAAGAACTGGTCGAAGATAGAATTCATTTATCTTATCCTTGGAAACCTTACTTGAAAGAAACCACCAAAATGTGGATCCCTAAAAGAATTAATAACGAGGAAGGTACTGGGAAAAAAGAATAGGAGTAACAAAGGAAAAACATAGTAGGAGAAGAAATCACCATCATCAACACAACTCAATTTGTAATGAGTAAATGATTTCAACTGTAAATTCCAATACTGAAGTGGTTACTACAACCAAGAACCAGCTTAATGAATGGCATGAACTAGGATTTAGTAATAAAAAATTTAAGAGGAAGACCAAATCCAGACACTGTTGATGGTTTATACAATATGGAATGTACATGGACTCAACTGTCCTAATAAATAATTAGCCCTTAAAGATTATCTTGGACCTAAACAACGTTATTTTATTGGTTTGGGGGAGACCACAATAAACATAAAAGAACTTTTTCTGAAAGGATTAAAGTTTCTCTAAGTGGACTAGATTACCTTGAGCAACCACTCTAAACAACCTAATGGTAGAGTTATAGTTGCCACCGATCCAGCTCATTGACATCTCTCTAATTGGTTTTGTTCAGATCAATTACTTCATTATGAACTAACTTTTAAAGGATGCAATATTCTAATAGCAATCATAGTGGTATATATAGCTAATTGGGAATTTCAGAGAACTAGCTTAAGGAAGGACTTGCAGGAAATTGACTTGAATACTTAAACTTTATGGATTATTGCTACTAATTTTAATTGTTTACTATCTCAATCTAAATCCTATGGAGGAAGGAATACAACCTATGCAGACACCAAAGATTTGAATAATTTAACTTCTTTTCCATGGCTTGTAGATCTCAAATATCAGGTTCCTATATTTACATTGAGCAATCATCAAAAGGGTGATAGACTCTTACAAAGAAAATTGGATAGGTGTTTGGTTAATAGCAAGTGACTTGCTAAGTTGATTGACCTTTATGCTATATTTTATGAATCTCTATTCTCTGATCATACACCTATCAAGGTGCATATAAATAACAATTCAACTAGAAGAAGATCTCCTTTTAGATTTTTCAATTCTCTTTTAAAACAACCTCAACTTGATTTTACTATTTCAGTTGTTATAGAAAAGAATTTCTAGGGATCCAATGTGTTCCAATTTCTCCAGATGTTGAGAGCTATGAAAGTAGATTGTATAGTGTTATTGAAAAACAATATTGATCCACAAAAACTTGACAAATTGTAGGTGATGGACAATTTATCCATAACTCCAAAGCAACTAGCAATCAATCCTGCAAACTCCACACTAATTGATAAGGAGAAGATTGATTTAAGGATGTATCTTCAAGCTTTTAAAGACCATAAGTCCCAGTTAAAGTAGAACTCTAGAATTTAGTGGATTCAAGAGGGTGAAAGAAATACTAAATACTTTTTCAGTGTGATACAAGGCTAGAGGAACAAGAACAAAATCATTTATTTTGAGGATAACAATGGTAGTCTGGTTTTTGATCAAAAGGAACTAAAAGAGACAATTAGGAGACACTTTAAAGAAATTAATGGGATCTCAGCACATACCTCCAGCTTCCCTAACAATCTATTTAATATAATGAATGGCTTAATTGATCAAAGTCAACATTCTACAATACTCAAAGAAGTCACTATTGAGGAGATTAAAGCAGTCTTATTTTCCTTTCATCCACATAAGTCTTCAAGTCTAGATGGATCCAATGCCAGGTTCTTTTAGGAAAAAAGAATATTCTTCATTCATCAATTGTAAATGTTCTTCGGGAGTTCTTCAAAAGTGGTAGATTAGTTTCTGAGATGAATAAGACTTATATTGTCCTAGTTCCTAAGTCCCCTAATCTTATGTGCCTTAATGATTACAAACCAATTACTTTTTACAATGTGGTGTATAAGATCATTTGTAAAATTCTTGTTAACAAGTTAAAGATCACATTACCTAGAATGATCAATCCAAGTTAAGGTACTTATGTCCCTGGAAGAAGTATTGGAGTTAACATAATATTATCATAAGAATTATTCAAAGACTAATATTAAGAAACATATCAGGAGTTATGCTCTTATAATTGACTTTACTAAAGTATATGACACTGTGGAATGGAGATTCATCATCGACTCGTCCTATGCATTTGGCTACCCTAGCAAATTCATCAATTGCATCCAATCATGTATCACAATGGTCACATACTTAGTGTTAATGAATGGTGAACCTATTCAGCTCTATAAAGCCTCTAAAAGGATAAGGCAAGGAGATCCTATATCTCCTTACCACTTTGCTATCACTATAAATGTCTTGCATAGAATGACTCAACTTTGTATAGTAAAGAATCAAGGTTTCAGATATCATTATCGATGTATTGATCTTAATATTACACAACTCTCTTTTGCAGATGATTTATTTATGCTAAGTGCTAATGACCCTACTTCAATTTAGGTTTTTCTAAGATCCTCAGAGATTTCAAGGAATTTCATGGCTAAAATTCAATCAAAGAAACATTTCAGCTTACCTTTATAGGAAAAGTAGAAAAACTGGCTACTCCTAATTAGGGACTCAGGACTTACTATCTAGTAATTGCCTCTAACATATTTGGGAGTTCTAATCTCCATAAGGAAACTCAGGGAAGCGTAATGCAGATCATTTAATGACAAAGTCCATAGGAGACTCTGAGACTGAAGCAATAAGTTTTTATCATATGGCGGTAGATTGCACTTGGTAATTTCCATTCTCAATAACAAGTACATATTTTAGCTCTCACATTTAGCCTTACCAAAAAGTATACTAAAGAAAATTGATAAATGCATATGTTCCTTCATCTAGCATGTGAAAATTCCAATAGGGTGAGAAATTCAGGTTAAATGGAGTACAATATGTCTACCAAAAGAATATGGTGGATTGTGAATCAATCCAACTAGTAAAATGACTAAGATATTGATGATAAAAGGCTTTGGAGAATATGTGTGGATAAAGAGAGCTTATGGGTGAAATAGGTCCATATGGTTTATATCAAACAAGGAAGCATCTAGTTTATCCCTCAGAAAACCAGTCAATCTTACACTTTCTAATAGATTTTGAATACAAGGTCCTTTATGCACTCTCACAATAAACACTATATTGGTGATGGAAAGAATACATAATTTTGGTTTGATAATTGGCATTCAATATGGCCTTTATGTAACACACAATACTTTCATTCCCTAAGAGGAACAATTCCTGAACGTACTAAGGTGCAGAATCTAATTAAAAACAACAATTGGTTCTAGCCTTTTCACATATGAAGAGGAACTAGATCAATCTTAGAGCATATACCAAAGTATTCACCTAATCAATTGTAGGAGGATGTGATCAGATGGGAATTGCACAAATCATACAAGTTTTCTACTTAATCATGTAGGCAGCTAATTGTTGGGCCATTGATTAAATTTTCTTACCATAAGCTAATTTGGGGGGTCAAAAATCTCATAGACTCACTCATTTATCTTATATTTAGCAACATTGTAAAGATTGGGAAGTGAAGATAAAATCAAATTCCAAATTCTTGATACTTTATATCTTTTATGCACTAGGTGGCCTTAGACAATGGATCATATATTCTTAAAGTGCCATCATACTAGAAAATTGTGGAGAAGATATCTCATTATTTTTTATCTACAAGATAGCAACCTAAGCTAGATGTGTATCTTGGAACAAATAAGCGGACTAAGTTGGACAAGTAGAGGAAATCAAATGATGTTCAAATATGGATTTGCTATGTTGGTACATTACATTTGGAGAATGAAAAACACAAAGCTATTTGGGAATGCTGAAGACTGTAAGAAGTACAATTAGAAGGATTTTTTCCTTAAATGGATATGGATTGCGATGACTACTCCTTACGAACAATCCATAATTGCACATAATAGAATGAATTTACAAATATAGAAGAGGTTGCTACTAGGAGTCTGCTAGATTGTAATTATTTTGACTTATGCACTTACTCCAACTTGAGGAGTCGTTCTTTTGAGACATTTTGTTTTTATTTCAACTTTTGAATAAATTACTTACTTTTCTAAAAAAATCAGTATGATTTTATTAATCCAAAATTTCTTTAATCTATTACTGTAATTTCTTGATATGATATAGCAATATAATTATAGCAATATCAGCATCTATATAAAAAAAACAAAATGAAGTAAAGTTTAAAAGAAACACCATGAAATGTTAATAAAAGTACATACTTCACAAGTTTAAAAGGTATGACCTTTTATTATTATTAACCATTAAAGTCTAGTTAATAACATTATCTATAAATAATAGATAATTTTAAATGGATAATGATATTCTTCTGAAACACCATTATTAGTAGGCAGTGTAGTTAATGCTCCTTCTCACTACTGGTGACTATTGATATTGAGTTATTATCGGTGAGCATTAAGGTGGTTGGTCAGAGCAAAAAGAAGAGGAGTAACGACTATGTAGTTTTTTAATGTTTTGTTTTCTGATGGGTGTTTGGTTGCTAGAGTAAATAAAATCTAAAGATAAAATAACTTATGGTTAGACATAAGAATAACTAAGCTTATTATAAGTATGAAATAAGTCTCGTTTAATTTATTGTAGGTTATAAGTATGAAATATGTTTCATTTAATTTATTATAGGCTAAATCCATAAGTTTATTGAGGCTCAATGTTAATTTGAACCTATAAGGCAAATCTTGATTTAAGTCTATTAAAAAATACATATATTGTTCTATTTTGCTAGTTCAAAGACTTGAACCTTTGACCTATGACCTATGTACCTTTAACCAATGAGCTATGTTATTAAAGACAAAACTCTTTACCATTTATCTACATATTATAACTTACATAAACTTGATGTAGACATATTTATGTATGTTTTTGAAACATTAAAAGATTGAGCTAAGATGGGTTAACATTTGGATTTAAATGAATTTTAGTATGTGCTTAAATGTTTTAACGAGTAAAAATAAAAGTTAATGCTTATAGATCAAATGATAAATTTATTTTTTTAGAAATGGGTTTTATATTAATTGAAAATATGAATGTATTTAATAATAATTAGAAATAAGTTTCTAATTAAATTTAAAGTAGTATATTCATAAGTTGAGTATTAGAAATGAGTTTCTAATAATACTATACAATTAGAAATAAACTTCTAATTAGATTGAAAATGTTAGTTTAATAATAAAATAGAAATAAGTTTCCAATTAAATTAAATTAATTAAATCAAATATTAGGTTTGATGATTGAAAAAAATCATTTGTTATGCTCTTCCGAGCATTTTTGTCTCTAATGATATGCTCATCTTGTGAGACACGATTTAACTTATTATTCAAAAGAATTAAATATTATTTTTCCTGGAATTCATTTCAAGAAAATGATTGTAATGAGAAACTCAATTTCAATCCAAACTGTAGCTCAACAAAATCACATGAATTTTATAAAGGCACAATTAGATCAATTTTGTATGGTGTCTAGGATAGACCTAACGTTACATGTTATATTGGTGAATTACATGATATTAGGTCTAATCTTTACTAGTTATCAGGGCTTCTCCACTCCCATGAGCAAATGTGAAGAGCTTAACAAAATGTCCATGCCCTAATATCTATTAATTAGAATTTGGAATACTTCATCAGATCATATTCACATAAATAATTATGTAACATCCATTCACCGATGGGAAGGGTAGAATAGTAATTTGGAATGGTTTATGAGTGCTTAAAATCGCTTTGATATGTTCATGCATATACATACAAGTGAATAGTGAATTGTGCACATGTAAATGACTGTATATGCATTCATGACATTTCCTGGTATATTTGGTCATAAATGTGATTGAAATGATAAATGTCATCTTTTGTGTTTGGAAAATTGAGTGGGAAAGGGTCATTGAGGTTTGTGAATTTTTAGTGAATTTTAGCAATTTTTCTGGAAATTTTTCGGTGTAATTTTTATACTAAGAAAAATGCCAAATGACAGACTTATGGATTACCGGTAGTGAAAATGACTGTCCAATGGCACTGGAAATTTAGATAAATGACTTTAGGATTTATTAATTTGAGCCATTAAATTTTTTGGATAATTTGGAGTAGAAATTGAATTTTAATTGGAAAGAAACCTTAAGAGTGCCTTAGAATGAGACATGTGGCAAGTGACACTTGTCACTTGCCTAACTATGTCTTAAACCTAGCCTTTCTTTAAATCAACCCACCTTTTTATTCATTCATGATACTTCCTCTTATAAGGCTATTGGTGAGTGAAGTGAGAGTTCTCCATCATCTTCGTAGCTTCTCCTCTTCCTTGTTTTCTCTAGAATTTTGACCATCTTATCTACTCTCTTTCACCTTGCTTTCCCTTCTTTTGTTCATTAAAAATCCAAACCTAAGCCTTTCTCCCTCAAGATGTTGACCGTGTATGTGTTGGGAGGTAGAGGATTTGGTGGATTGTTGAGGAATTGAAGAAGTGGAAGCTTAAATAGGTAAGAATTGTGCTTTATGTATAAATTGGTAGTTAAATGCATTAATTGTGATGTCTTGTGCATTAATTGCATGAAATTGTGTTTGGTGTATATGGGTATGTTATTTCCTTGGTTGATTGATGATTGATGAGGTAGAAGTTAATGAATGATGTTGAATATGGTATAGGTAAATTGAGTTGTTTTGGATTGATTTTAGTGAATAAAGATAAGAGGATATTAAAGGAAGATGATTGAGTGTGTGTGCTGCAATTTTGTGGACTAAAGTTCAAGGATAGGTTGTGAGTTAGTTAGGGTGGATATATGAAGTGAATTGAGTGAGAATTGGTTTAGAAATGGTATGGAAGAGGTAGAAATTGAGTAGGTTGAGAATCTAGAAAATTGGATTTGTATATGTTTCAAAGATTTGATCATAACTTTTTATATGATTATGCAATTGAGATGAGTTTTAGCTTGAATTAAACTTGAGAAGTTTGGCTAGAATTCTTATGAAGAAGTGCTGTCCAATTTTGACTTGAAGGGTTCTGAATTTTGGCTTGACAGTGGGTAATATGTGCAGGATGAATAGTGTCATGTTTGTGACCCTAACATTGAAAATTTGTGACCTGAAACTTGGGAAATTTTTCTAGGATGATTGAGACAGATTTTGCTAAATTGGTCATCATGAAATTGAAGATTTTCTTGTTAGCTTTCTATCGGCACTAAGTATGACATTTTTCAATTTTGAGGTTGAAAGTTATGACTTGGTAACTTTCAGATGGTATTTCAAAGTATTAATGTGCTTTGTGTGTGAAATGTCTCTAAGTATAGGTTTTGTGATTACTGTGTTTTGAAGCCAATTATGGACTGTTATGGTTTAAATTAGCTCAAGTGGTCTTATGGAAAGTTGTAGAGGAATGTTTCAGCTTTGTAATGTTGTATAATATGCTATTTGTGGATGGAGGAATTGTTAGTTATAAATTTTGGAAATTTGGATATGGTTTAGGGTAAAATGATAGGGGTAGAAACTTTGGTTGCGAAATTGACCTAGCTAGAGGCAGAATTTGCTTCCCGGTTGTTCATGAAAGTTGTAGAATATGTTCTGGTCTTTCTTTTGATATAAAGCTTGGAATTTTTTGGCAAAGGGAATGGGAAGATATGATTTTTAGAAGAACATTGTACTGTTTTGGAAAATTGTGATTAGGTAGAAACTTTGATTGACTTTTTGACACCATTAGGGGTGGAATTGGTATGTGAGTCCTTCATGGAACTTGTGAGGTTTTCAATGATCTTTCCAATGAGACCTCATTTGTAATTTTTGGATATTTTTGTGAAAAGTTAGGCCTTGTGAAAGAAGAGAATGAAATTATAAAAAAAGAAAATAAATAAATTAATTAGGCGGAAGCTGGCCCTCGCGAGGGCGACACCTCACGAGGGTGAGCACGTTTTCGTTCCTCGCGAGCGCCCCCGATTCAGTGCTCGTCTCGCGGCCGCGAGATGCTCGCGCCCCGAGACACTCGCGACCGCGAGTAGCCCATTTGACTTTTGCCTTCTTTTGCTAGTAACTTGGCCATCCGACTTCTGATTGACCTGATTTTTGAGGCATCGAATTCGTGAACTATTTAATTTTATTTTTATGTGAAATTGTGAAATTTTAGAGATGAAATTGATGAGGATTGATTAGGTCAAAATGAGGGGACCGAGTGATTATTTTTTTGGTCCGTGTTTTAGCAATAATTGGACCTATAGAGATCCGAATTGAGTGATTTTAGTGTCTATGGATTCCTACTGCATAGAGAAATTTTTCTATCAAGGAGAGGTTGCCTAGGTTACCCTATGTGGACTAGCTCATCGATCGGGAGTAGTAGACCCGAAAGTATGGTTTTAGAAAAATTACAATAAGCATAAATTGCGAGTTTAAGGATTTTAGTGCGGCTAAACCCTAGGCATACTTGAGTTGTGATATTGGAATGGTTTTTGAGATAAAATTTATAGGTTTATACCGGGATAGTCATGAACATGCATCGTACATATATGTGCATCAATGATTATAATTGTGCAAAATTATTAATGTGTGTGCAACGTATTGAATAAATGGGTTGTGCAGGCTAAGAGTTCGCAGTCAGGCGTTTCC
>JANIPM010000232.1:20930777-20947883 GCA_027478405.1 Erythroxylum cassinoides
ATCTTAGATTATATTTAATCTTATCTTATAAGCTAGATTTGGTGACTGAAAAATCTATTTAGTTGTTTGTATTTTGTTTATATAAGGCAATCAAGTTTAATAATAAAAGTATGGGAGTGTTAATTATTGTTTAAACTTTTCTTATCCCATTTCTTTCATCTTCTCTTCTTTTCTTCAAAATTCCAACATGGTATCAAAGCCTTAAATCCTTGAGAGACCTATGAGTGATTAAGTGAGAAAGCAAGAAAGTGAAAAAAAAATAGTGGAGGAAGCCTATCTAGCAAAGATTCTATTATCAAAGAAGAAAGGAATATTCTCCAATATACAAATTGCAAGAAGCCGGGTTATGAAGAGAAATATTGTTGGCACAAAGGAAAGTCAAGTAATTGAAGAAGAAACTTTTTTTAGAATTAGTTGAGAGAAAGTGCTCAACAATGGTAAGATGATGAGAAAGTGCATCATACAGTGAAAAAACTCTTTTTTTAGATTTATTGGTACACCAAGATGTTTTTGGAGAGATGTGCTCCAATGATTGTAGGTTGGTGAGAAGGGCATCAATAAGATGATGAGAAGTGCATCAATGAAAAATTGGTGAAAAAGAAGTGCTTTACATAATCATTGTAGGTTGATGAGAAGGGCATTAATGAGATTTTGGTGAAGAGAAGTGCTTCACATAATCATTGCAGGTTGAGGAAAAGGGCATCAACAGAAATTTGATGAAGAGAAGTGCTTCACATAATATTCTGAAGATTAGGAGAGATGTACTCCATCAAGAAAATTTGAATTAAGAGGGAATGTTGGGAATTAATTTTAAATTCCTTTAGAATAGATCTTAGAATATCTTATAATAAATCTTAGATTATATTTAATCTTATCTTATAAGCTAGATTTGGTGACTGAAAAATCTATTTAGTTGTTTGTATTTTGTCTATATAAGGCAATCAAGTTTAATAATAAAAGTATGGGAGTGTTAATTATTGTTTAAACTTTTCTTATCCCATCTCTTTCATCTTCTCTTCTTTTCTTCAAAATTCCAACAAATTCAACGTCATCAAGTTGAATTATAGCAAAACTCTCCCCATTCTTCTCGTTACACTGTTCTATTATAGTGAAGGAAGCACCAACGCACCACTGGATTTAGAGTATTTTACAGAAAATTCAACGTCATCAAGTTCTTAGGATTTATAGGGAGCGACTGGGCTGGCTCACAGGATGATACGAAGCAAAAACTGCATAATCAACAGCTACATATATGGTTACTTCAACCACTATCAATCATGCAATTTTTGGAGGATTTGTAGCTCACGTAGTATAAAGCCAGAGATTTTGTGTGACAACAAACCAATTACCTGTTTTCAAGGGAAAACAGAAAGCATTAAAATTAAATACAATGCCATTAGAGTAGCAAAGAACGAGAATGAAGTTCAACCGCTTCATTGTGATGTTGAACATCGGGTGGCTCACATATTCAACCAAATCATTCTCAAAAAGCATAGTTGAGTTCCTAAGGTCCATGATAGTACTTAAATCTCATATTTCATAAGAACTTCACCGCATATTCAGATTGTATATTGACTCTTACCTTATTATTCTATTCAGATTAAAAATATATATATCTCCTCAGTATGGAGAACCGGGAAGAAACCATCATCAAATAATATGTAGTCTTGAACAAGAATTACACGCCCCCTAAAAGTAAGGAAAAATAACTGGCAAAGACGAGGGAGGATGGTAATAACAAGAAAACAAATATGTGCTAGGATCAGCTTTTCAAGCGTTATAAACAAGAAAAACAATGATGAGACGACATCTATATAATACAAAATCAAGTTGGAAACTTGAGGAACGGTGGCTTACTACTGCCCTTCATAATTCTGGACCTGCTCCTTTCAAGCCAACAAACTTCTGGCCTTCCAAATATGCTGCGTCTACAGCTACACACAGCCGCTGTTTACAAAATCGTACACCGAATTAAGCAGGGGCGAAAATGCACCATTGCATTGGCAGGATCCCACCCAGTTTCGACATTGCTATATATGGGCACTTGCAGTTTGACACCCATATTGTGATTGCGGTTATTTGGCGCATTATGCTTGAACTGCTGTCCCTGCTTCTTCATCTGTGGAATCAGGTGATGGGATCTCTGCAGCTGTTTCTGCATCCGAAGCCTCAGTTTCCAATTCCTTGTCCAACTTAAGAAGCTTCTCCCTAAGCATCATCGTAAGTTCTTCTCTTGCATCATCATTCTCAGCCAGAAACATTTTCAACGCTTCTTTCCCACGGAAATTCTCACCCTTAAAGTAATAAAATGAACCAGCCTTGGTCACAAATTTGTGCTTTGCACCCAAGTCTATAAGCTCCGATTCCCTAGATATTCCCTTGCCAAATTCAAGCACGAACTCAGCAATTTTAAATGGAGGGGCAAGCTTATTCTTCACAACCTTCACTTGAACCTGACTTCCAACAATCTGCAAAATGCAGACTTATATGAAAATAGTATACAAATCCATAGAAATACTGCAAATCTAAAATTCACTTAACATTATGTATACATATTGTGTACAATCAGCATCCTGCTCCAATCAACTCCATCATAATCTGTATGTTGTTGCTCACAAAAGAAAATCAAAACCAACATCACGCTCAACTACGGTCAATTACAAGACATCATGGCGTCATAATAGATGAATCCAAAGACTGATTATCTCAAGTGGCACAAAATTAAATTGTTATCACCAGTTCCTCTTTAAGAGAAAAGATTAACCATGCACATAAGGCAATATCATAAAAAAGTTCATTTGGGACAAGTAGAGGGGTCTGGCTGTCACTACTAGTAAACTCTAAGTAGAACTTGTAGCAACTTAAGATGCCCTTATCTTTAAAGCACCTCTTCATGTCTTACAGCCTGCTTAGGAAAACATAAGTCCAGGATGAATTGCTAATTACATTCTCAAAGGGCCCACATGACATGAACAGGTATCTCATTCTGGACTTCTTATCGGGGAATGCAAGTAAAGAAGTTTCCACACAAGAAAAAAAATTTCAAGCAGTTGTAAAGATATCTATAAAAAGTGGTCCAACAGCTCATGAATTGTGAGCATAAGTGTCCCATAGTGATCAATAACAATATCCTGAATCTTTTACCTCTTCTCCCTTCTTGACATACGCGATCCTTCTTATATTTAGTCGCACTGAAGCATAAAATTTTAAAGCATTGCCACCACACGTCACTTCAGTGGGTCCACCAAACCCAAATGTAGAAAGCTTTGCTCTCACCTGTATTTCATAAGCAGAAGGACTACTTCAAAGGGAAAGTTTGCATCACATCCAAACAGTCAATAAAAATTAACCGAGACAAAAAAAAAGTAACAAAACAAAAAGCATGAATTCAGCAACTAGTTGGCTAAATTCCCTATATGTTGACTTCCTTTCAAGGCCGTGGACCTCAAGAATTTGAAGGCAGTTATATATGCAGAGAACAATAATAATTGTTTTCTAAGAGAGGATAAAAGAAGAAATTAATAATGCACTACAGCAAGTCAGAAGAAAGAGAGTAAATTTTAATGCCTAAGGAAACAAAGAAAGTTCCTAAGCTTATGAGCATATGATTTTATGCCAAGCTTTTATTTTGACTTCAGTTTTGACAATTATGATTGGAAGATTTTACTTTTTACTCTCAACTAATAGAACAGGAAGACGATTTCCAATTAAATGAAATCCACAATGTGTGGAAGGGAAAGTTCACCTAATTGTTATCAGTTCTACCTCATCTACAGCCAATTCTATTCAGGCCCCAGTAGGCTATCCACACTTCAAAAAAAAAAAAAAATTCACCAAGTTCAGTGTTTCAATGTTTAAATATTAAACTAAGTAGAATTGGGGCGACAACTAATGGCAACAAAGTCAATTCACTATGCTTTTTAACATAGATCACTAATTTCGGCAGACCTATAAGAATGTTGCAAGTTTTGTTGAAATAGTTGCAGATATAACATCAAAGGTGAAACCAGTTGGTAACAAAGTGGGAGGGATTCTTTTTCCATGTTTATTCTTCCGATTGCAGAACTGTAATATTTCAGTTGGGAATAGTTCTTTTCCATTTTAATTATAAAAGGGATAAATAAACTTTGGTCTTCCTTTGTATTTTTCTCAAGTTAGTACTTGCAACTTTTTTTTTTTTGCCAATTGAGTCTTCAATTTTTTTTAATTTTTCAATTGAGTCCTTTCCATTAACGGAAAAGCTTATATGGAATTCCAACTCAACTGACTTATGAGTTGGAGCTACATCAGACATCCAAATTGGACTGAACTTGAATGACATGACAATTTAGAGACACGAGTAATTCTTTGATGATTTATCCCTTTCCAAAGAGTCCGACTTTTTTTCTCTTTAACTTCTCTTTCTTCCTACTAAATTTCTGTAATTCCTTCTCAACCCATTAACATTCTTTCTTCCTCCTAATTCTTTCTCTTCCATTGACAATCAAGACCCACAAAAACACAACATTCCAAATTCTTATTATACCAAACATTCTTTAAATTGAATCAAGAAAATATATAGGAAACGAACCTGCAGTTTCTGTGACTTTCTTTTTTTCACTTTCCTAAGAAAGTGACAGAAACTTCTAGGTTTTTGATTATCACTTATCTCAGATCCATTAAGTTAAAAATGAAACTTCAATTTGCCAACACCCACAATTTCAAGAAGCAAGTCCAACTAGATTCTCAAGGCAACAAAACATAATAAACCAAGATTTTCCATTTGTAAATTAGAAACCTAAAATCTAACAAAAGCATCTTCAATGGATGCCCAATATGTTACATAACAAGAAAACACCAACATTCCCTTATCGATATTGTATTTTCTTTTTTCCGACAGATTCATCTTCAACTGATTGTCAATGTCAAGACCACTTAATAACATGAACAAATTTAGTAACTCAAACATAAAAAAATCTTTGACGATCAACCATTGAACAATATAGATGAAGTTGAAGAATATTGATGAAGCAATCTGAAAGAAAGTCATGATTGAGAGATAGAGATAAACAGTTTTGGTTTAATCAAAATAATAGGACTTATTGGGAAAGGACAAGTCCATTTGAAACTCTGACATGAATTCCAACTCATAATTTTTGTGAGTTGGCATTCCAAATAAGCCCTTCTGATAACAGAAAGGACCCAATTGAAAAAAAATTCAAAAATTAAGATTCAAATGACAAAAAAATAAAACCAACTTGACAATTAAAAGTAGGAAGACCAAAAATTAAAAGTAGGAAGACCAAAAATTTCGTTATCCGTAACAAATAATATCCATGGATTTGCACCTGATTTATAAAGATCAGAATTGTCTGAGACAATGATAAAGAATGGCTCAATTTGCGAAGTGCTTGGCTCATCAATCTAGCTTGCATTGCCATGTGAGCATCACCCATCTCACCATCAAGTTCACTTTTAGGAACAAGCGCAGCAACCTGTAATTAAGCAGAGTAAAAAAAAACTCATATTATTAAAAATTTGTATACAGTACAAATTTAAAGCTCCTGTCTCAAAGTGAGGATGAAGAGAGAAGAAGAATCCATTCCTCCAAACAAGAAACAGGACCATTATCGAAGGAATATGAAATCACAGCTGAATTTAACAGGTAAAATCTAAAAGTGAAAGAGCACCTTACTTACACTATCAACAACAACTACATCAACAGAACCACTCCGGATTAAAGTGTCCACAAGACTTAGAGCTTGTTCACCACAATCAGGTTGTGAAAGCAGCAAATTCTGAGTGTTTACTCCAATAGCCTGGGCAAGTGATGAGTCAAGAGCATGCTCAGCATCAACAAAAACACAGTAACCTGCAGAAAAAGAAGTGAAAATCAGCAGATAGAATTTTCAGGCCAGTATTATGCCCAGAGGAGGATGCAGATTAAACATATAGGTGTTTATGACACTGACATATTTCATTGCAGCTTTAACTTTCTTGTTAACTAATAGTTTAGTGACAGGAAACACATAATAGACAATAAGAATGGTTAATCTAATATAAAATACACACAGCAGAAAGGAGAGATTATAGGGCTCAATAAAGCAACCTCCTAGTTTCTGTGCTTCAGCAATCACATGCAATGCAAGAGTAGTTTTTCCAGAAGCCTCTGGACCAAAAATCTCCACAACACGCCCCTGTGGAAAGTGAAACACATATCTCATGAGCATTCAATAGCATTTAAAGCGAGACATCTATTCATAGTCACTTGGGAAGCATAGAGCTAGGAATATTAAAGATTCATTCAAGTCAAAGCATGATAGAAGTACAAAATATGATTCCTCTAGACTTGAGAACACAAAAATCCAACTCTATAGTAACAAAAGAGAATGCAGAAAGCAATAGGAAGGGAACAGCAAACTGATAAAAGAAACAATGGTGATGTTACATATAAACATGGCTCATATTTTGTACTATACTTGGATAATCAAGTACAAAGCTTGCCTTGTGCGAAGAAACAAGAAACAACTTCAACAAAAGAGAAGAAAAGTAAACTATTTATCTTACTTTGGGAAGCCCACCAGTCCCAAGTGCTAAATCAAGTGCAAAAGAACCTGTGGAGACCACTGGAACATCTCTAGGAGAAACTGACCGGCCATACCACATAATAGATCCCTTCCCATATTGGCTAGTAATCTGATCCAGGGCTTGTTGTAAAGCAACCTCCTTTGCGGACATACCATCTTCAGAAGAGTCGCTGCCATTTGACTTGGATTTTCTTTTACCTAACAAAAAATAGGAAATTGAGATTATCCAAAAAATCAAGGTTACTTCAATTACGAATTAATAAAGAAAAAAAGAAAAGGCCGACTAATTGGCGAGACAATGTGCAATACCAAGGAAATAGAACAATGTGCAATACCAAGGAAATAGAACAATCCATAAATGTGGTATAAAATTTCAGAACTAATATAACCACTGATTCCTTGTAGTTCAAAAGTTCCATAAAAAAAAAAAAAAAGTTAAACATCCATTGTTTGTTTAGGAGCGACTAAAACACACTAAAAGAAGACACATCTGCTGTTTCCCAGGACTAACCATTTCAACCCTGGAAAGGATCATCAGCACGTACACAATAACCAGGCCGTAATAAAGTCAAAGTTAGTATTTACAGAATGAGTAACAAGTTTAGACCCTTTTAAAGAAGCTAAGTGTTCAAGTGAAACAACTTCAATAAACCTTGAAGCACCTTTAGTAGAAAAGTTACAAATGTGAAAAGACGTCCCAGTGATCTCTCTCCTTAAACCCTGCAAAACCACATAAGCAAATGAGTAATATGCAACACCAAAAAAGACGCAAAAGAT
Source organism: Erythroxylum cassinoides (assembly GCA_027478405.1). NCBI lineage: Eukaryota > Viridiplantae > Streptophyta > Magnoliopsida > Malpighiales > Erythroxylaceae > Erythroxylum > Erythroxylum cassinoides. Next base: position 20,938,121 of record JANIPM010000232.1, read on the forward strand.
AGAAACTTTTCCTATTTCCCGCACAAAATCGCGTATAAGAGGTACTAAACAGTATCGCTAGTCTGAGGGGTAAGCAAAGAATTCCGTTCCCACGAGTCTAAACCATTCAACTAAAAGAGATTACAAGAATTTCTTCAACACGCAAAAGTAGGAATAAGAAAGAAACTAAAGACACAAAAAGAAAATGAAAAAGGCTACCTCGGGCGAGAAAAGAGCGCGTTTCAGAGAAGAAACATTTCGAAGAAGCCTCGCCATTAGCAAAGCTCCTGTGTGAGTAGAAATGGGGAAAGGGAAACGAAATTGTTTTAAGGGTTAAACGTACATATATAAACTGCTCAATGCACACCAACGAGAACCCACAACTGAGAGATAGAAACAGCGAGCGAGCGAGTGAGTGTCTCGATGCTGCATCTTATTTAGGGGTTTTAGGGTTTTAGTTTCCCTCCTATTTTTTCCAGGTTAGACGGAGAATTAGAATGAGGGCAAGTCAGACTATGGCATTTAAACATTACGAGAACAACAGTACACAAATGTTTTATTGGTCAAAACAAAAGTTATGGTAAGTTAAGACTCGTGTCATCTCTACGACTACTACGAGGATGTCTGTCTGGCTTTGGCAGTGCCTCCAGATTTCGTAATGGCAGAGCAATCAAAAACTTTTTTTTTATATATAACTTAAGATTCGGGCTTAACCCGATTATCTGATATTTATGAACCACCTACTCAAACTTATAAATAAATAAATCTGAATTTAATTTTAGATAATATCAAAAATTTTTGCTCTAACGGATAGACTTTCATCACCAGAAGAATTGTATCACCTTAAACAAAGATTATTCCTCCCAAATTGTATCACCTTAAACAACTGACGACCGCACACAATAGTTTCCCCCATCCTACCACTAGGCTTTTATTTAGATAGGAGTAGCTCGCATTAATTTTGCTAGGATTGATTCACCCATCTTTTCGTCTAAACGTACTAAACACTAATTAAGCCCAAAACAAGCCCTGTAGCTGCACGCCGTATATGCATTCCTCTGAGAGAATTCTTTTGCTCCCCAAAACATGAACCAGAAAATGAACAGAAGATAATAGCAAAACTAGGACAGCTGAAGCATTCATTCTAAAGAGAGTTCACCAAACATTCATTGAACGATTCCAAACATTACATGAACAAATAAAATCTCAAACTATAGCACCAAAGGTGAAAAGGGGGAATTTTGAAATTTCAATATCGACAGGCCGTAATATGGCACAAGGGGGTAAAGGAAAAGAATAAATAACCACCCTGACTTCAAAGCCTTCTAACTCTTCTCAGCTAAACAACATTCCATCAACCAACAATCTTAGCATCACTGTTGCTTGCATTCTGGAGGCCGCTCACTCTGCTGACCATCGCCCGCTTGACTTCTACCGCTTTTCTAGAGTACACAACCAACAAAATTAAGATTTAATTTTATTGAATAGGAAACAAAAGAATTAGCAAAAAGCAGCTATATCAAAAACTTGGAAATGAAAAGGACCAATTAATGGAGCTAGAGAAAATAGTACCTTGTTTCCAGCAGATGTCTGCATCAAGATTTCAACAAGATTAAGAAAAAAATTATCAGCAAAGAGAAAGACAGAGAGAGGATGGGATGAATAATTTCAATTTTAAGATGCTATACCTTCTTTTTTGGCTTGTCTTCGTCTTCCTCCTCATCATCTTCATCCTCATCATCCTCTTCCTCTTCCTCATCATCCTCATCAACGTCTTCATCCTCATCTTCATCATCGTCCAACCCAAGCTCATCCCCTGGAATGGCCTCACCAGTGTACCATGATACAGCATGAGGGATAATCTTGTCTCGGATAGTTGACCTAAACCAAAATTTCACAAAACACTAAGTCCATGAAAGCAGAAACAACACGTAAAAGTTTAAACAACTTAGACAAGAAGAAGATACAAAGAAAGACATTTTTTAATCTAAGATCACATAGTATTGGTATGGCCAAAAGTATCAGTATGATAATTGCTGACTAGAATTGGTACATGCTAATGTTTTATTTAAACAATAACTCACCCAATGTCATAATCCTGCTCCATTTGATTCTGAAGCTCCTCAGCCTGTACACAGAATAAAAAGTTAAAATCAGGTACATGAATGAAAGATAATTAGAACAATGAACCAATAAATTCTAGTCGATATTTTTCTTAAAGTTTGACAGTGTTGATCATACAGTATCTTCATCAATATCTTCATCATCATCTGGGACTTCAGGGGGGCTAAAGAAGTTGAAAAAGCTCTCACACTCCTCAATTTTAGTCATGGGCTTTGCATTTTTGGATCCTTTCTTTGGCTTCTTCTTGAGGATCTTCTGAGTTAGGCATTTCCCTGGATGCCATTCAATTTCCGTCCTTCAATGGACCAGAGACAAATATTTCAGCAACACCAAAAATGTTGATAACAGCATAGAATGGATTAACAAAGTCAGCACAGAAGTTACCCTATTGCTTTCTCAAGAACAGGTTCATCTTCATCGATCATGTGATAAGTCTTAGTCAAGACAGTGTTTGTGAAGAAAGGATTTGTCTCAAAGAAAAACTCCAGCTTGAAACCCTTTGGCGCCTCTATCCTACACCACTTAATATCTTTAAGGTGCTTGAGAGCTGCTTCATCACGCTCTGTAATCTGATACACAAATAAACCAGGGAAAAAATAGCAAACTCAAGAACCAGTAAGCAATCAATTGACTAAAATCAAATAAAACAAAACATCAGAGTCATAATTACCCAACCTCCTCAGCTAACACTTCATTGTTCTTCATTGCAGTGAGCCAAAAATCAGGAACTCCTTTCTCTGTATTTAATATGTTAAGATATCAGCCTCACAAAATGTCACGAGAAAAGGACTAATTTTTAGTATCCTCCCAAGGTTACCTTCGTCATCTTTCTTGCCCTCCTGGTCCATTTCTGATTCAACTTTTACTCCATCAGGTTCGATGACACCATTCACAATCTCGTAGCGCTGCAAACATGATCGTTCAAATTTTCATTCTGGACAAGGCAACAGGAAAAATAACGAATCCAAAAGCATACAGACAAATAAATACCTTGGTATACAATGGTTGGTATAACTTTTGATACTTAGCCTCAAGTACTGCCCTTTCTTCAAAGAACTTTGCCTCTAATTCATCATGTTGGCTCTGGAAATTAAGAAAGTATATACAGCTCAGTATCCAACCAAGAATAAGTAGGGACATGAACAAGTTACAACAAGTAACTTATCATTTTTAATAGAATTCAACATGGCAGCTACTAATACGATATTCAAAATGTTCCATATAAGAATGGACATACCTGGATCTCTCTGAGATCTTCAACACGTTTCCTCACTTGAGGTGACAGATTCTCGAGCACATCAGGATGCTGTCCAGCCAGATCTTGCAACTTATTCTGCAAAACAAGAGTAGTAACACCACAACATTGATCGTGCTTATTAACATTTAACTAATAACCAATATAACCATGCCACTAAAACTACAATTCAATACAGCATAACACAGTTGACTTCTTTCTTACTATACATCCACTAAAAAATAGAAGCGAAGCAAAGAAAAAACACCCACTAAAAAAACACGAATTTTATACAAGAACATTCCCTTTGGAACCAAACGTGCAAACATGCCCATTAAATTCATTTTACGTCGTTTCCCCCAGACACCAAGAAAAAGAACAGAACACGCAAGTTACTGACCTTGAGGGCACTCACAAGGCCAGCTCGATCCCCCTCATTGAGAGCTGCCAAATAGACAATAAGAAACAAAAAGAAGTTAAAATCACATCCAAACCCGAGAAGAATAAAACAGAGAAGGGGGGTTTAGGGTTTAGAAGTGAAAACCGGAGGCGAGATCAGCCATAGTGAGGTTATTGTCTTCACGGCTCATGTTAAAATTGGCTTCTCAAATGAGTAAAGAAACAGACAGACTGGAGAAATGCAAAACCCTAGATTGGGGTTGGGGTTTGAAAAACGATGAAGTGGCAAGGCAACAAAAAGGTGACGTGTGTAGACAGTGTAGAGTCTCAAACAAACGTTGCCTCTTTCCTTAAATCCTCCACGAAGCCTGTCACTCAAGACCGTCCCTCATTTTATAATGGTTTTTGCAAGTTTTGGGTTAACGATAGTTATTATGTTATTCATAACAAGACATCGTCACAGCACACATCCCATTCATCTTCACTTTCTTTTTCTGCCCAGATAAATTATTTATTGCTTAAGATTTCATCCATATTTGCTTGTTTTATCCTTCAATCGCAACAATACAATTTAACAATGTTTAGTTCGATATTGAAATATGGAGAGATTAAATGGTAACTTATCTAGTAAAATGATATATCTCTTGTTATATCATGTAGTTAGGAACGAGTGCTACCATCAAATTGATGAATCATGTTAATAATTAATCTAAATCACGATAAGTGAGATAAATCTAAGATTGTCCATATTTAATTACAAAAGAAAAAAACTATAAAATATTAAATTAAATAAAGTCCAATAAATAATAATAATGAAAAACGTGAATTGAACGTCTATTCAATGAATTTGCATTTCCTTTAATCTGCAAAACCATAAAGTAAACGCAAAGAGACATAGGAATAGGATCAAATCTACTACATTTGGCTAGAGGCAGGTAAATAAAAGCAATTGGATCAAGTCTACTACATTGCCTAGAGGCAGTCAAATACAAGCAACTTCATTTCCAACAGCAGGCTGACTTCACTATTACCGCAACCCTCCCTTACCTTTTAATCAAGCAAGTTCGCAAGCATCTTTAGCTTGGCTGAAAACATTAATCAAGAAATTACTATGCCTCTTCTCAATTGATAGCAATGTCCGCTGCTTCCTAGACCCACGCAAAAATGGCGAATGGGACCGAACGCTAGATGAGAACATAAATTGCCCCCAGCACAAAAAGTATTCCTCGAACATTAAACTAACAGGAACGTGACAAAACAATAGCAAAACTAGGACTACTGAAGCAAACATTTAGAAGAGATCACGAAACATTCACTGTAGGGATCCAAACATTACATTATCAAAATCATATCTTTTAACTATTAGACAGCACATTCTCTTCTGACCAAAGGGTAAAGGCGGAACATAAAAATTTTCATATCGATAGTCCACAATAAGGCACCCGGGGGAGGGGTAAAAAATGTAAAAAAGAGCCACCCTGACTTCAAAGCCCTCTCAATTCTCCTCGGCTAAATAACATTTCATCAACCATTTGACAAAAAAATACTTGTGTATCAATCTTAGCATCATTGTTGCTTGCATTCTGGGGGTCGCTCACCCTGCTGACCATCACCTGCTTGTGCTCTGCCGCTTTTCTAAAGTATAAACAACACCGCATGATTACGTCCAATTTTATTTACAAGGAAACAAAAGAATATGGATGAAGTGGCTGTACAAAAAACTTAGAAGGGTGAAAGAGCAAACAATGCAGCTAGAGAATATAGTACCTTGTTTCCAGCAGACGCCTGCAATAATATTTGAAACAAATTAAGAAGCAATAATTGGCAAAGAGAAAGATAAAGGGAAGGGAAATGTCAAGATAGGATACCTTCTTTGGCTTGTCATCATCCTCATCCTCATCCTCTTCATCCTCATCCTCTTCCTCCTCATCCTCATCATCCTCGTCAATGTCATCATCCTCGTCTTCATCATCTAAACCAAGCTCATCCCCAGGAATAGCCTCCCCAGTGTACCATGATACAGCATGAGGGATAATCTTGTCTCGGATAGTTGACCTAAACCAAGATTTCAAAAACAAAAAAGATGCGTTAGAAGAGAAATAAAACCAAAGAATTTGACCACGTTAACCTAGAGAAGGGGAGAAGGTAATGACTCACTAAGGACTTAGCTTAGTCTAAAATCACATTACACTGCTGTTGCTCAACCAAAGTACCAGTTTGATATATTAGAATAGAAACATGATAATGGTTTAAATAAACAATAACTCACCCAATGTCATAATCCTGCTCCATTTGATTTTGAAGCTCCTCAGCCTGTACATAGAATAAAAAGCTAAATCAAGTACATGGATGAAAATATAATTAGAACAGTCAATCAGTAAATTATCATCAATATTTTTCTGAAGTTTGGCATACAGTGTCTTCGTCAATATCTTCATCATCCTCAGGAACTTCAGGGGGGCTAAAGAAGTTGAAAAAGCTCTCACATTCCTCGATTTTAGTCATGGGCTTTGCATTTTTGGATCCTTTCTTTGGCTTCTTTTTGAGGAGCTTCTGAGTTAAGCATTTCCCTGGATGCCATTCAATTTCCGTCCTATAATGGACCAGAGACAATGATGTTTCAGCTGCACAAGAAAGTCGAGCAACGGCATGTAACGGATTAACACAGTCACAGGAGAAGTTACCCTATTGCTTTCTCAAGAATAGGTTCATCTTCATCAATCATGTGATAAGTCTTTGTCAAAACAGTGTTCGTGAAGAAAGGATTGGTCTCAAAAAAAAACTCCAGCTTGAAACCCTTGGGCTCCTCTATCCTACACCACTTAATATCTTTAAGGTGCTTGAGAGCTGGTTCATCACGCTCTGTAATCTGATACAAATAAACCAGGATAAAAATGGAGAAGTCCAGAATCAGCAAACAGGTGTAGAGTATCCAGATAAAGCAAAACATCAAAACCATAATCAACCAACCTCATCAGCTAATACTTCATTGTTCTTCATTGCCGTGAGCCAAAAATTAGGAACACCTTTCTCTGTATTTAATGAATCAAGATATAAACCACACAAAACATCAGGGGCAAAGCAACAACTTCTTGTAGTTTTCAAAGGTTACCTTCATCGTCTTTCTTGCCCTCTTGGTCCATTTCTGCTTCATCTTTAGCTCCATCATCTTCAACAACACCATTGACAATCTCATATCTCTGCACATATGACCGATTAAAATGTTCATTCCAGACATGAAAACAGAAAAAGGAACATATCCACATGCATACAAGCAGACACACTAATACCTTGGTATATAATGGTTGGTACAACTTTTGATACTTAGCTTCAAGTACCGCCCTTTCTTCAAAGAACTTTGCCTCTAATTCATCATGTTTGCTCTGTAAATTAATAACTATGTACAACTCAATATCCAACCAAGAGTAAGTAGGTACACGAACAAACTAATAAATTGTTCTATATAACTCAACAAAGAAGACTATTCAAAACGAAATTCAACATATCGTCTATGGAAAAGAACATGCCTGGATCTCTCTGAGAAACTCAACACGTTTCCTCACTTCGGGTGACAGATTCTCAAGCACATCAGGATGTTGTCCAGCCAGATTTTGCAATTTATTCTGCCCAAAGTAGCAACATCCCAAAATCAATCATAATTATCAAGCTACCAAACCAGTACACAGTGTGACTGCAAAAACTAATTCAATACAGCACAATAAAGCTCGCTTCCTTCTTACCCTCCACTCGCTAAAAGGTAGAGGCAATGCAAAGTAAAACAACCCCCAAGACAAACACGAATTCAAAACAAAAAACTCATTTTGGCCACCAAACGTGTACATGTTCCACTAAATTTTCCCAGATACCAAGCAAACGAACAGAACAGGCAAGTCACTGACCTTAAGGGCGTTAACAAGCCCAGCTCGATCCCCCTCGTTGAGAGCTGCCAAATACACAGAAAATACAGAAAAAGAAGTTGAAATCATACCCTGAAAATGGGCAAAAACCAAGAACAAAAAAAATGGATTAGGGTTTAGACTAGAAGGATTAAGGATTACCAGCGGTGAGACCAGCCATATTGAAGTTATTGTCTTCACTGCCCATGCTGAAACTAGCTTCTCAGATGATCAAATAAAGAGACTTAAGTAAGAAAGAAAAAAAAAACCCTAGATTGGGGTTTGAAAGACGATGAATCGGCAACGAAAAAGGCGTGGGTAGCTGTAGAGAGAGTGGCGTCTAAAACGTGGCCTCTTCCTTAAATCCCCTAAAACCTATCACTTGAGATCCTCCTTTTATAGCGGTTTTTGGAGGCAGTGACAACTACAACTACTATGGTTTTTGCCTCGCGTGAGTACAGTAATTTCAAACGTTTGATGCATTTTTATATATGTACTTCTTCATGCAACGCATCGTAAGATCGGCAGAAGACTTATGCGTTTTACTAATTTGACCAAAAAGCTCTTCTATTTCAAAAATCTTACACCCATTACGAGCTTTCTCAATACGGACATCTACTTTATAGGAATGTTTGAAAATGAATATACTTCAAACAAGATATTGATGTTTATATATTATTTAATATAAATATATTTACAAATTTAATATGATTATAAATTAATTATTTTAACTAAATTTTATTTACTATGTAATGACACAAATAATAATATGATTAATTTTCTCATTTTTACTTACAATCTATGTTTTGTGAATAATAATCAAAATTTTGGTGCTAATAAATAAAATAATAATATTATTTTATTTATTTATGACATTTATATATCATTACTTATATTAAAATTATAAATAAATATTTAATATATAATATTATTTTTGTTATCAATATATTTTCATATATTAATTAATAATCAAAAATATAATAATCATCAATTTAAAATGATAATGATTTAATTATTTTCTTATTTTTTATTTATAATAATAATAGTAGTAGTAAATACGGTTTTAGTATGCTACAATTTATAATTATGTAACAATACTTATTTTATTTATTATTTAATCTCGTTGTTCTATAAATTTGTAAAAATATGATATTATTATTCAACACTAGTATTAAGTCCAACGGATTGATAAGAGTAAATTTTACTTATTATTTTCGATAAGAATGGTAACCAATATGACAAGAAAATTAATTAGCACTAGTACTAACTTTAAATGGCTTATAAAAATGAAAAATTAATCAGTATTGACTCTAACAAACTAATATAACATAAAACAATTAATCAATGTTGAAGTGATTAATAGTATTATTAGATATCAAATAAAAGTTTAATCAAATATGTAGTTTTAATGCCATAAAAAAATTTACTTAACATATTATGAAATATTAATAAAATATGATAAATAATATTCATTAATTTTTAATAAAATGAATTAATATTTAAATATTATTATACTATTTAATATAAATAACTATATGTAATTATGATAAATCAATAACATTTCATCCTTTTTCAACAACAATAAAACAAAATGAATTGCTATCAATTATAAGAAAATAAATTATAGATAAAAATTAAAATTTGATCACCTTATTTATCAATATTATTAAATAATAAAATAAAAATTAATAAAAGGACTTAATTTATTATCATGTTGAAATGTTTACTAATAAATAGTGACTTAGTCTTATTTCTAGTCTCATATTTAATGCATTTTGCTTGTTTATTTGAGTATTCTTATTGATTTTGGTACTTATCGAAAGAAATAAAATAAATGAACAAAAATAAAATGGCTATATTAATAGCAATTAAGTTTTTCTAATATCCAGATTCTCAAGAATAGTACCAAAAACTTGGTGAACTTGTTTGATAATTATATAACTCAAACCGTTTGGTTTTACTTCTGTTTTTCTATTGTAGTTTCTAATTTTTATTTTCAATCTTTCGTTTCTATTTTTCTTTCAAATAAAAACAAAAACTTGTTTGATTGTTAATGTTAATGTAGTTACATTTTATCACTAATAATAATTATATATTAGATAAAACTTAAAGATAAAATATTTTTAATTAA
>JANIPM010000232.1:20974156-20986694 GCA_027478405.1 Erythroxylum cassinoides
TAGTGTTCAGCACACGGTTAAACTATAACAATGCTAATCTAGCTATACCGATGCATCCTCTAACTCAGAGTTTACATCAATATAACTAAACTTCAGACACTATATGATACTCCCCTTTGAAGCTTCCGTGAACTCAAACCATTGCTACATCTTCAAGAGGAAATGTGACTCAGCTACGCATGGCTCTGGTCTGTCCCTCAACTACTGGAGATTGAGTGATACTCATGTTGGCAGAAGATACTGACGGTGGCGATGTTGATGGCGATAGTCGATGATGATGAAGACGTGATGATGATGGTGAGTAAGGTTTCGTCTCTCTGCTGCCTCCAGATGTCTCTTCGTGTATGCGTATTCAAAGTCTCCGAGTATCAAAAGTCTGCGTCTGACCTAAAATAGCAAGTTTATATATGATGGGTGCGGGTCGGGTCAGAACAGTGAGACAAACTTTCCATTTAAAGTCGGATATCCGCTCGTACGTCGCGACGTATAAATAAAAAATTCGTCGCGACGTGTGCAATTGCCTGCTCGTCGCGGCGTGTGAATCGTCATGCGTCGCGACGTGCGGAAGTGACTTGCTCGCCGCGTCGAGTGAACTGTCATGTGTCGCGACGTGCGGAAGGACCTAATGACTGTTGACTTCCTGCTCGGTTGACCCCTTTTTGCTCCTACAATAAAATAACAATTTGCAGTATCAATTGTCCTCATGAAAATTATAGAGAAATTAATATCAGATCATGACAATTTACCGACAAATTGTGAATTAAAAGAGCTCATTATGAGGAACCAATTTAAGCACAAAAATCATCAATTAGGAGTCAACAAATGCATAAGCAGCTATGAAATTGCAGCCAATATATAATGTAAACTTGGCTCAATCAAAGGTCTTTTAGGCTTACCTCCCTGTCGTTTGCTTCCTAGGCTCCTTGCTTACTTGATTCCTAGTTGGTTTCTGAACTTGCTTCCTTGCTCCTCAATTGTTTTGACTCCTTTCAATCAAAAGTGCTCTCTCCTTGAAACTCTCGAACTTCTTAACTCTCTCAGCTATTGAAGGCAATTCTCTGCTGTCAATCTCCTCTTCATCTTCTCACTCATCCTGATTTCTGAACCTCACTTGTTTCCCATTGTGGAGAGTTATGGCATTCAAAATTTTAGGGTTCATTATGGTATTAAAGGGGATAGCTCCATTGCTTTTTACTTGATTCTCACTCGTGATGTTGGATAATTGGGTGACGTAGGAGTTTATATTCTCAGCTTTCTTCTCCCATTGCTCCATTCTCTTTCCCAGAGCATTAACCCAAGCAGTGGTTTTAAAGGAATCCTATTGAATGAGAGAGTCTATTACCTTAAACTGGTTGTTGTTTGAAGTCCTTTCCTCCTTAATAAGTTCCATCATATTGTGCAGAAGTTGGTTAGTGTCCTCCTTTAGTGGGACAATTAAGGCTTATTGATGGTTATAGAACTAATTTGTAGATGTACTAGCTCATCCACCTTGTTGAAATTTGTTAAGTCCTCTTCCTTCCTCATTCCTCCAACTGAGACTGGGATTTGCTTTCCATCCCTTACTATAGGTGTTGGAATAGGGGTCCTATAACTGATTGAGCCGACTTTGATATACAGCAGACACCTCTTCATATTGACTGGGACAGACACTGGATATGTGCATTATTGACCCACAAGCATCACAACTTGGTATAGTAAGATCCATAGAAGGTGTTGGGTGATGCACATTTATGTTCTTCAATTCTGTAATGATGAAGGGGAACTGTTAGGTCACTTTAGTCTCCAAATAGTCAACTTTAGACTCCAGATTCTCCATTATCCTATATTGGGCTGTCAAAGCTCCCAACTCATGTACTCCTCTAGTATCTCTGACATTATACTGCTGACGATTCAAAGCTATCTTCTTGATCAAATCCCATGCCTCTGAAGCTTTAAGATCAATCAAGGAACCTCCCGATGTCGCATCCAGCATACCTTTATCTTGACCCTTCAGTCCATCGTAGAAATACTACACTAGTTGCTCATCAGGTATCTGATGGTGGGGGCATCTGGATAATAAGTTTTGGAAGCAGTTCTAATAGTCACAGAGTGACTCGTCGTAATCTTGATGTGCTGAATAGATATCCTTCCTTGTTGACGATGTTTTGGAGGTCGAAAAATATTTCTCCAGGAATGCCTTATCACAGATTGGCCCAGCTATGATATGCATTCACCATATGTCTCAGGAGGCTCATATACCACTTCCTTGCTTTTCCCTCTAAGGATAGGTCAAAAACCTTCCATAATACTTGATCGAGTGAAGCTCCCATAGGTTTCATACTTTGACAATTCATTGACAAAGATTGCAAATGGATGTAGGGATCTTCTCCTGTCAAGCCATGAAATTTGGGAAGAGAGTTAATGAGCAATCCTTTAACTTCAAATTTAACATCAAAATTAGGACAAGCATAAGTAAATGGGTCATAGTTCACATCAGAGGCAGTTACTTCCCTAATGGTCCTTCTTCTTTAATTTCTGTTATTCTCACCAACTCGCTCTTGTTCCCCATTACCTCCATTATCATCATTTCTTGATTGATTAGCATTAAGGTTAGGGTTTTATGGAAAAGCTGGGTTCTCAGCCATGATCACTCCTTCTATAGATACGCTCTCACTACTTGGCTGACTAGATTCTTCTTCGACAACTACCTGACTTCTCTCTTTTTCTCTCCTCTCCTTTCTAGTCTTTCTCAAACGTTTCTCAATTTCGGGGTAGAAAGGTAGAAGTTTAGCTCTCTAGTTTATGCATAGGAACAATTCAAATGAAAATAAAATGTAAGAAAATTGCTTGCAAGTACACAAAGTTAAACAAAAAGGTGAGATGTGATGGATGCAAGTGTGTAGGTGTAGTATGTGTGAGAGTAAAGTATGTTCAGTGTCTTGTTTGTTTGTGTTTTCAAAATTTTATGCTAAGTAAAGAAAATGAAATCCTATATATTGACAAGTATGAAACTAAACTATCTAAAATCCAATCTAAACAAAGGTTCCTAACCTCACTTAGCAGAAAAATGACAAAAGCTAGCCTACAAAACCAATCGCTTGGTTCCCCAGTAATGGCACCATTTTGATCCGAGCCTTAGTACTTACCCTTAGAGGTCAAATCGAAAATATAATTCAAGGATTGCAATATAGGTTGCAACCTCGGGTTGTCTCACTTAATCGAAACCTAAATGAATGGACCTAAGCTAACCTATATGCCAGGAAATGTAAGCTAAATTGGTAAGGAAGGGTTTTGTCTTCGGAAATCTTAACTGTATTAAAAGGAACTATAAGAAAAATGTGTCAAAAGTGTTTTTGGATTTTGGGGAATGTAAAAATAAGAAGATAAAAGCAATGATCAAATGATGATAATATCCTTTTGAAAATGAGCATAGGCTATCATAGTTCAAAATCAATTTTCAATAGGAGGGAGAATCATTAAGTTTCAAATGGGTAAACCTTAAAGAACTTTTTAAGTCCAAGGTCTTAATCAATGAACTCCATTTCTTAAGATCTTGTTAAATGCCCTTAGTGTGTGTAGTGGGTAAGTCAATGCAACAAGTCATTTTGGGATCTCAGATCAACTCAATATCAAACATAACTATGCAAGATAAAAGAGATTCAACAAGATCACAAGTAGACATATATGAGACTTCATATATTTAAGCTTAAAGTTCTACAGCAACAAATCCCAACAACACAATAATATCCAACACTTGATTAAACTCTAATCAAGAATGTTCAACTACAAATTACAAATCCTAAACCTAAGAGTTCATAAATTCTAGCTAAACATGGTTTAAGCTACTCCCCTTTTAAGCCCATTGAACTCAAGCCATTGCTACATCTTCAAAAGGATTGAGGTGTCTAGCCAAGCATAGCTCCAAGAGACTTCATAACTAAGAACCTACTGGAGATACCCATAGTAGTAGTTAATGGTGGAAAAATGGACGAAAATGGTGTAGAAGAGAGAACAAAGGTGTGCATTGATGGAGTTGCAAGAGAGAGATGATGGAGAGTATGAGTATAGTGTCGACCTCCTTCTCCCATTGTCACTTAACCCAAAATTGGTATTTTTCACAAAAACTAGTTGATGGATCAGGTTGTATAATGGGCTACTTTCCTAAAAATGGTTCGGGTCTATGCCAATTCGAAGATTCACCGCGTTCATGAAACTTCTCCCGAAAGATTTTGTTAACTTAGCATCAACTTTCATGTGACGCAAGCATAATCTTCATCACGACAAACTTTTCTCAAAAGGTCTTTTCAGTGAATCTTCAGAGTTCGTCAAGATGAAACATTATCGTCGCCGCGGTGAACTTTCTTGTTGCCCTATTGACTTGTTGACTTGTCATATTTGGCCTTCACTCCTTGGCTCTACTTCTTGAATCTCCTACAATTGAAAAAATGGTAGTTTGTATTCTTAATTGTTCTAGAAGATTAGTTTAGTGCAATTACTAATTATTTGTGACAATTTTACCCTCAAACTACATAATGTAAAGGCAAGCACTCAAGAGTCAAATTTAGCATAAAATCTGAGAATAAGAACCAAGAAGTGTAATAAAAACTATGAAATTGTCACCAATTGATATAAGAAACTTGGGTTCAATCAATATATATAATCACTTAAGTTCCCAATTCAAAAACATTCATAACTAACATATTAGTCTTGTTCTTTAAATCACATTGGAATTCATAAATAAACTTCATTCCTTTACAAACTTATAAGTTCCAAAATTAGATGCTTTGTTATCAAATAACACCTTTCTTATATTTTTACTTCAGTTAAAAATCCAATATCAAGATATTATCAAAATACCAAAGTATGTTTAGTGCAATATCTAATTCTTACTCTTCAAACATATTTTGGTACAAAAGGCATAACTTTATCTAGAGCTGTCAGATTAAGGTCATTCTAGGATGGTTTCAAAGAGGACTTCTAGATATACAATTCCATGAAGACATCAAAGAAAGATTTTGCCTTAAAAAGGGGTTAAAATATCAAATTAAGAACCCCTCAGGAAAAGTGTTCACCGCTGCCAGTTTCTTAGCTTCGTCATAGCGAACCTTGAAGGTGAAGAACAAAACCTTTCAGAAAAAGTTTGTCGTGGCCAACTCTTGGGTTCGCTGTGGTGAAACTATCTTCTAGAAAAGTTCATTGAGGCAAACTCTGCAAATCAGACAGAAAACCTGCAGACTGCCAACACCTATTATCATGTAATAACCATAACTTTCTCTTCTAAAGTCCAACTCTTACAAACTATATACCGCTGGAATGCTAGGAGGATAAGCTACAACTGGTATGAAGACACCATTGTCTAATTCTTCCTATGTCAAGACTATTTTTCCCTATGAAATCAAAACACTCTTTTTACCCCTATGAAAAACTTGACAAATGCAACATCCAAACTTTGAGAAATCATGAGCAAGACACAATCATTTTTCTTTAACATCGTAAGATGAAAGTTTTACAAAGCTTTAATGGGCATTTCAAGCCACATTACACCATAAACCAAAAATACAAAGTTTACATAAACTAGAATCGCTCAAATGCAACTAAAGCCTTGTTTTACAAAATAGCTTAAAATACAAAAAACATTGCAAAAGTGGAGTGATGCCTCGACTCTTGGTCACTCGATCTCATGCTCCTCACCTGAAGATGGGACGAAATGGGAGGAGGTGACTTTAAAGCTCGTGGGTAACAATTTTATAACCAGTAACAAGCAAAACCATCGGAAAAATTCACATGGAATCATAAAGCACATATTTTCCAAATTCTCATTCATCAATAAATTTGTAAGCAATATAATTCATGCATTAAACAAGTTTTTCAACATATAGCACATCAAAATGGTTTGGGTGGATCCAAAAATAGAATGTACTACACATTTTCACATAATGGTTCTGTGTAGCCGTGAACAGAATGTACTATCGCAATCCCACTTAATGGTCTTACGTAGCTGTGAGCTTATTGGAGTCCGTAAAAAAGCTTCATGCCACTAGCGGACAGGCAGGAGAAGCCTTTTGTCAAAGTGCACTTGACTTAACTTTGGGGACCACCACAAACCTCATGTAACATGTATTTCATAACTCGTAAATTTGTTGCCCAAAATGGCACATTTTTTGAAACCTGTTTTCATAAACATAATAGCCTTTCAAAAATCATTTCCACGCTCATTTCAAAATTCATCAACCAAAATTCCCATACCAAACATAGGAAAATTTCTCAAAGCATTCTACCATAATAAAAGAATTATTTATGAAGCAATTGAAAACATTTTTATTCTTTTGATTTAAAGAAAATTTTAGTGGCTTATTACTTAATTATAAAAATGTGACCCACCTTGAATTCCCTTGTTTATAACATGCTCAAATGTGCCTCTCCTCTTGCTCCTCTTGCCTCTCTTGATTTTCTTAAACAATAACCAAGATTTCATTCAATTTGGTTCAATACTTGGAAAGTTATACCTCAAACATGTTCGGATTGTTCTTATACTGAAACAATATTCTATTTCCAACTTTCATCCAAAAATTGATGTTCTTAGAAACTTAATTTGAACTCAATTCCTTCATACAATTTGTAGCCCTATGTCTCTAGTTTACTCCAAATAAAAAAATATTCCATTTGGGTAACTACATAAAAAGTTATGCCTAAAATACTAAAGCATGTTTTGTGCTGGAAAGTTGAGTTTGCCGCAGCAAAACCTAGAAGTTTGCCATAGTGAACTTGTCCAGAAACCTACTCTGAGAACATGTTTTGCGACATTTTTCATCTTTTTACTTTCCACTTTCACATATAACCCATCTTAACCCTAAACCATCTCTTTTACTTCATGTTCAACTTCGTTTCAACCCAATATCATTGACAAATACATCAAGATCTATCTTTGATCATTAACCCTAGAAGAGAACACTTGCCTATATCATTCATTAATAACTTCCCACACATATTAAGCTATATTTGAGTTTCATTTAACCAAACCCATCAAATTTAAAGAATAACTTACTTGTTGAAGCTTCAAATTCTTCAAACTCTTTAAGATCTCCAAAACTCTAGATTTTCTCTTCTTTTCCTCTCCTTCTACGATGCTGTCCTTCTTTCTCTCTTCTCACTGACAATTTCTCTTCTTCTACAATCTTAATAATTATACAATGTCCCCTTTTTTCCTGCAATATAAGCCTCATGTATTTTAACCTTAAGTGTCTTGATAAATTTTCCCTTGATACATTCTTACAAGATTAATACTTTAATTCCATCAATCCATGCAATAAATCCTCCTAACTTTGACATAATAATTAAACTCAAACAAAATGTTCTATGTAGGAAGACCACAAAATTTATTCCGATCATACTTAATAAAATAAAAAAAATTTGGGGCCTAACATTAACCCTTAGATTGGATAAAGAATTTTAAAATGAGATTATTTAATAGTTAAAATTCATTTTGTTATTGTCCAAGAGATTATTCAAACTTTAGATAAGTTAATATAAAGTGATTCAACTATTTTTCTAAAGGTTTAAAAGTAAGTAAGGACGGTATCAATGTATTTAAGCATTGAAGGGACATATTTTAAATAGAAAAAGTTCAAGAGGGGCATTTTATACCTAGTCGACTAATTGGTAAGGTCAATTAGGTTAAGTGGGCCAAATAGAGTACTTAATCAATTAGTCAATTACGCTTAAGAAGTGATAGGTTTACTCAATTAAATGGACTGAATAACCAAATCATGCTGCAATTAAACCTAAATGGTCATACTTTGCTAGAAAAGTATTAATCATATCAATGTTAAGAGGTTGAAAATATTATGAAAGTATTTATTAGAGGAGAATTGTAAAGGACTATAAAAACCTTTTGTTTGATTTCTTATTGTCATAGTTAATTTTGTCTAATTAGTTCCATGAACATGCCTAAATCTTTTATGAATAAATTAATTACTAGGAAATTTTATTTCAACAATTTCAGATTAAGAAATTTATAGTCAAACTTGAAGTTTGGAAAAATGTTAAGCAATTTTAATCTTACAGAACCCTCAATATTCTGCAAGCACATGGATCGCAAGAGTAGTATATGAGGTGTTGATCGCACAAGAAATTAGTGAACTAATTCAATCCTAGCTTGTCTAAGGCCTAAAAGTGTAATTAAAATGAAAATAAATATCAACAGGAAATTAAACAATTGAAAATTGAAATTCTAAATTAATTCAAGGAAAACCAAATTGAGTACAACCAATTGACAAGTCAGCATTTGATTTAAGAACAAATCCCTAAAATAGTTTAGAACGTCCTTAAACACAAATTCCTCATCATCATATCCATCTTATACATCAAATGAAAGAAATAACAAGATGGAATGAGAAAAATAACTTAGAATGGAAGTAGCAGCAATAACTCTTTGTTCTTCTCTCCTTTTTTCTCCTCCTCTCTTCTCTTCCTTAGTGTTACAATGGTTTTCCTTCAAGCACGAGCTTATTCCCCAAGATGTGTCAAACCCTTTGAACGATAATCTCACTTAGCTCCATTAAAGAAAGATTCAGCCTTGTCCTATGATCATTAATCAACCTACTTGTTCTCGAATGCCCCATGACCCTCATAGTATTTTACTCTTATACCTTTGAATGAAAACTATGAAACAAATAAATATTCATGGAAACCTATATTACTTCCCTCAAAGTATACAAAGGAATGTTCTCTCGATCTCTAAGTGTCCCCCACACTCACTACCTCTCTCTAAAAGGATCAAGGCTCAAATAGCTATTTATAGGCACCATTAGAAGATTAAGATAGAGTCCTAATAGAACTCTACTAGCTAATATCACATTCTTATCTTGTCTTATCTTATCAAATTACGTCACACTATCCAATAGAATGACATTCTCATCCAATTAGGACTTTATCTTATAGGTTTAAGTCACATCACAACAATAAGATAAAAGATTACATCTATATAGGAATGATCTATCTATCCATGAAGATCTCTTGTATCTTCAAATGATCCTTCCAAATGATCTTTATCTTTTAGAGCTAATTTTCATCCACTGTGATCTTATCTGCCACATCATATAAGATATCCTCATCTTTATTCGTTGATGATGAGTTCAAGCGAATAACACACTAGACCATCCAATGATATCCTATGCCAACTTCGTCCATTTGAGCACAAACTAAATCCTTAGTCCTTCAAGAACCCAGCCTTATCCAAATTAGCTCGTACAATATCCAAAACCCTCCCTAAACTAGCATCATGCTTGATCTACTTGCTATTAAAGAAGTGCAATAAAAGGCAATCACCTTTAGCACTTATTGTACAAATCTTTATGATTAATAAAAAGGAATTTTTTTAATTTGATGTTTATGTTCTTTACGAATTGATAGCGATCTTAAATTGAATTAATGAAGTTTTTGATACATCACATAGCATGGAGGAAATCATGATAAGATCATGATAATAAGATTCCTATCATGTGTAATTCTATTATTGTCTAAATTCTCCTATTTGTATGATTAATGAGATGGGACATTATTAATCCAAACAGACTATCACATACTATACTCCTTAATTAGACCAAACAATAGAACTCATAAGCTATAAGCATGAGCTGTTTAGAGTTAACATGTGGATGCTTGCTAAGAGTAGTAAGTACATTGGATGACCTACCATGAGACAATCATATGGATAATCTATTCTAATGTCAGTAATAGTCTTATCATAGCAATGGTGAAAATATCCTTAGACTTGAGATGCATAAGGATATCTTGGATACTAATCCTGTACTTTGACTCCATTCCTTATTGACTCTCAAAGGTTGCTAATAGGGTGGTGATGGGGTACAACTTGAGGTATTAAAAGGTAATTGAGTAGCTAATAAAGGATTTGCCACTCTTGATAGGAGGAGATGATACCCACGACCTTTAGTTGGGGTTATTACTGAGGAATCTCTAGCTAGAGTGGAAATGCCATGAAGATAGTCTTGAATGACACATTCAAATAAGTTATGAGCATCAAGGAAAAGAACCAACATCACTTAGGCTAGATGTGACGTAGTCAGTCTAGCAGGAGTTCACACTTTAACCATACCCTTATTTAAGTGGGGTATAGATTGGTGAAAAGGACGAATTGCACGAGAACATCATCTATGGAAGGGTTCATAGTACCACTAACTTTTTAGTCAATTGGGGTTCATGATGTGTTGCTAGATACCACTTATGACTTGAAATGGTTTTTTTATGAGGATCCAAGATATGAGAGATGCATGACTAAGCTACAAAAGCGTAGTAGTTTAGGGTCATTTGATTGTGAATCATATGACACAAGTGAATCTTTCTTATTAAGTAAGATGACAAAATTACTCTTTAATAACCAAGATGATAAAATTACCCTTCAATAAGTAAAATGACAAAATTACCCTTTAAAGAAGGGGTAAATGTGTTCACGCTAAATTAAGTTGGATTAAAAGCCACTAAATTCCCACAAACTCTCCATCAATGTTGGGGGTTATAAGGAGGCCAAATGGTGTCAAATACACTCAATTTTTTGTGCAAAAGTTGTAAGAAAGCAAAGTTTCTTTTGGTAAATTGTTCACCAACTTCTAAAATACTCCCTTAAAGAACACACCACAAAGCTAGCAATTTATGTGTGTTGTAGCCAATCTTCTTAAGAGGGTTCAGGCTTCAATCTTCATATGGATATCATTAGAGACATCCTCTTTTGGTCATTGTGGTTTAAGACATCCCGAAGAGGTGAAGACAACGAAGAAGAAAGGAGATTGTAAGGTACACATCTTAAGTTCATGTTTTGCTTTACTACATTTAATGACACATGTTTGATTATGTATTTGGTGGGTTTTGTCTTATTTTCTGTTGTGTATTCTGATAGTTGATGTGTGTGATGAATTATCAAAACCCAACAGTGGTATCAGAACCATCATGTGCCTATTAGATGTAGTTTCTGCTACATGTGCAATAGGATTGCATGGTTGTGACAACTATGGGTTTATTCTTAGAAAATTCGAAATTAAATTATGGAAAACAATTTCATGATTTTCTTTCACTTATCTTCTCATGTGATGTTATTATATGGTTTTAGTGATTGAAAATTGATTTCAATGTGGTTGAATTATTTATTGACAAATTTTCAACAATATGTTAAAAAATTGTTTTTTGCTAAACACTTGTTATTGGTTGGCTAAACTGATGAGGTTTAACATGTTTTCCAATAAACTTGATTCTAGAAATTTTATGTAAACATATTTAGATTGTTTTAAATCCTTTGGAATTTTTTAGAATTAATTAAAAATTTTAATTAATTTTTCGAACAATAAACCGATCTGGTCTGTTTTATTGAAATTGATGGAATTGCTTTGTTTAATAATTTTGTGTATGTATGTTTTGGTTCCAGAACCTTACAAATATTTTAAAGTGATAAAAATGTGTTATTTTGATGAATGAAGCATGCCAAAATGATTTATCTTGAATTAAGATTTCTAGAAAAAATTTTAGATGTCAAATTTGTCATTTAAACATCTCAATGATGTTTTGGTTTTCATTATAACTTCTGGGTTATTCCAAAATGATTTTGATGAACTTGAAACAACCTAGAGAAGCATAGAATGATGATTTTATGTTTAAATTATTGGGTCAGTTTTAACTAAAAGCGTTGATTTGCTGGGAAAACTTAAGGTCAACGTCGATAGAGGCGAAGTTGGGTAATCCACATATGTTGAGAGTTGATAGCCCAATTTGTGTGTACCTATCGATAGTTGATAGTACTAGATTTGATAGTTGCAGTATAAATATAATTGGTATGACTGACCTACTGATTGACCTAGGGTAGCTTATTGGGCAAACACAAGGTCATTCCTAAAGATATTGGATATCGACCCACTAAGAGAATTTCTATACAAGTTCTATGGAATTCATATTGAGGCTTATGTATTTGAGAGAAAATAGTGGGAGTCATACTACATGTTATTAAAGTCCTAATTGACATGGATTTACGTACAGTCTAACACCATTTCTCTTTTTGACATTAGGTTGTAAGAATCGATACCATGACCACTAGTGTGAACCTACGCTTACTTGTGGAATTCAATAAATTGATTAGACCCAACTTCTTAAACTAGTTTAAAAGCCTAAGAATAGTTCTTAATTCTAAAAAACTAGGCTATGTCTTAGAAGAATGACTTCCTAATCCCATTGCTATTGATGCTTCTGATAGTGATTAGAATGTTAGAAGTGTGCCCTAGGCCAATGGACATATGTGTTTTTTGTACCAACATTATGGCTTATTAATAAGCTATTATGAGGTATTCTTTTATATATGCATGTAAATCGTTTATGTAATGTGATTTACATTCCATGAATAGTATTAGGCTTATGTCATCAAATATGTGATTTGATAGTAAAACCATAAGCTTTATAATACTATTCTAAACTGTCCCTGGTCAATCGTTATTGGTGGAACAATAATGAATTAAGGCTAGTATGTGTTCTGATTGATGATCACGTTTTTCTGATCATGGAT
>JANIPM010000232.1:20986794-21002121 GCA_027478405.1 Erythroxylum cassinoides
TCAAGCGTATGCATATATGTATATCAATATACATCTATATCTCATTTTATCTAGAAACTCAATCATCCACAATTCAAACTCACAAACTCATATTTAAGAAAATATCATCACAAAGTCAACTCATGAATATTCAACCATCCATATTTAGCACACAATTGTTCATCATGCTCAACAAATCCAATGCAATGCACAAACAAATGGCTCGATGATTTCATGGAATGAAATGACAAACCTGAAGTTTACACCATGAACAAAATGAGTTCATTTTTTGAAACTCATATGTCATAAGCGGGAATCTAGGAGAAGGCTCTTGTCTACGTGCACGCGATAAACAAAATGATGCCTCTCTTGCCCATACAAAAGCACATATCCATGCTCAATTCATTTCATCATATGCTCATACTTTCATACTTTTTCATCTCTTTATTTAACAAAATGTCATAACTCTTTTCAAGGTATAACATAGTCATAATTCATCAAGCATTTTCAAACATTCACAGCAATTCAATTCATAAAGTTCACACATACACATATAGGCAAGAATTTGCCCATTACATAAGTATCTATAAATACATTATCCACCTCAACTGGGTTGCAAAATCCAAGTCAAACTTGCATTTCCTCTTGCTCTTCGATTGTGTTTCCTTGGTTTCCTAAAACAAACTAAGTTCTCATTCAACCCACATTCAAAGGAAATTCATAAAGCTTTAATAATCAAAGACAAAAATTGAACTTAGACTTAGTCTACCCATAGTTCACCTATGTTAGAAAACTCAACATAGTTTAGAAATCCACAATATCCAACTAGGATTTCTTTTCCTTCTTCCTACATAAACTCATTCTCTTTCAAATCCCTTTTGTTTTTCTATCAAGCAAGAAGAAGATGAAACTTACCTCTAACAAGCTTGATTTCTCATTTTCTTCTTCTTTCTCCTTCTTATCTAGCTTCCCACAATTTTCTTCCCTTCTTTCTTTATTTCTCATGTTGTTTTCTTTTCTTCTTTCTTATTCTCACGACTCCCTCTCTTCTTCTAATTCAAGACAAATTTTGTCTTGCTTTCCCATTTTACCCTTCACTTATTTGGTCCTTCCAATTATGCCCTTCTTCATTTATTTCATCTACTAACTTCTTTATTCTCTTTAATACCATACCATACTCTAGTTAATTCCAACATTCTCTATTTAATAACTCTAATTTCTATTCATGCTTGCTAATTTAATGGACTAAATTCTAACAAAAATAAATAACAAATTAAATAAAATTAAAGAAAAGTTTGAGGTCTAACAGCTATGCTATTAAACAAAGTTAATAATTATTAAAAAAATATTCAATCTATTACATAATGATTGGATCATGGGTATAATTCTAACATCTCCATTTGATGATCACTTTTGTGAAATCATAAAAATTAATCAAAGGGTTCATTGCTTCTCTCTTAAGATGAATAAGATGTAGTCTATTGAATACGTTTGTTAATCCTTTGCTCCTGTCTCTTATAATAAATCCGAACCATATATCTAATAAAAACATATTACGAATTCAATTAGATCCATCCGTTGAAGTCCACACATAGGGCATCGGCTGCCACTCCGCAAGTGATCCGTTATGCAAAGTGATCGGTGGTCTGTTATTCCAGTAGGCTCGCTGTCGTTTCAGTGCATAATCAGCTATTGGAACTTTAGTTCACCCGAATCCTGGGCCAATTTCCTCGTTTGAAAGCCCAAACAACAAATGGTCAAACTCAAACCAGCGCAACACTCACTCCACAGCCTTTCTTGCTGCCCTCACTCCAGCGACATAGGTTCTTCTGTTATATTGACAAGTCAAACTGACCATAATATATCTAATATTTACCGCAACACTTAGCCGAACACGTGGAGCGCATGCACGTGTAGACCGAATGGCCGCCTCATCTCCACCGATGAAACCATGAACCGAGACCTCCAACGGCTGGGAATGACACATTCACTAAAATTTTTCGATAGGAACAAACTCTTGCCAGTAGTTTACGCATAACCATATACAATCCAAACAGAACACTCCTAGCCCAAAATATAAAACGACAGTACTCTTCGCTTTACTTATTGGTTGCTAACTCACTGGTCGGACCAACCCAACCCAACCCCACTGTAGTTGCTGTGTTTCGCTGAGATACCATCAAATCCAAGGGCTGCGGACGGTTCGATCACTCACAAAAGGAAGTGATGTGGGGCGCACAAGACTGACAGGTGTATGCAGATATAGTGCACAGCAATGGTCAAAAGAATTTTGAATTCAAAAGAGAGAGGGGCCAAAAAGAAGTTTCTGGAAAGTTGAGGGACTGAGATGAGGTGGGGACAAGACGGAAGCTACAAATGGAAATAAAATGTCATAAAGCGGTGGACACGTGTCGCCCATTCTTTTCCATTTTCGTTTCGTTATAAATGGGCACCCACACCGTATCATACTCCTCGTTCTCTGTTTTCTTTCTCCAAGCAGCGTCAGTCTTAACAACGATTACTATGGCACTTTCAGATTTGGCTGTCGTCGGTGACGACGGCGGGGGTACAACTGCTCCAAATCCAGGTAGAGAAGAGAGAGTGGTGGCAGCAAAAATGTCAGATACTGAGGACCTAACTACTCCGGCTATTTGCGGTGGCGCGTCGTCACCTTCGTTGACTTCTGCGAAGCCGGAGAAAGTGGAGACTGAGGTGAAGCAAGTGGTGACGATCAAGGAAGAGGAGGAAGAGGACGGGGAAGACAAAGGCCTTTGCAAAATCATCGGCGACGGATCGCATTCTTCTTCGTCATCCGTGTCTGTGGTGTTGCCAAAACCCCTAGAGGGCTTACACGAGTCAGGTCCGCCACCATTTTTGAAGAAGACTTTCGAGATGGTGGACAATCCTGAGACTGACTCTATAGTGTCGTGGAACAAGGGTCGTGATAGTTTTATTGTTTGGGACTCACATGAATTCTCCAAAAATATGCTTCCTAAGTACTTTAAGCACAGCAATTTCTCCAGCTTCATTCGCCAGCTTAACACTTATGTACGTCCGTAATCAATCCGTATCATTAAAATTCATTTCTTGTTTGTTCAACCGTTTGTTCTAATGTAGCGATGAGTTTGATTTTGCATATAAGCAACATACCAAAGTCTTAATTGATATGTGGCATCGACATGGTTAATTGATTATGTTTTGCAATTTGATTTCAGGGTTTTAGGAAGATTGATCCAGATAGATGGGAATTTGCAAATGAAGGTTTTCAAAGGGGGAAGAAAAATTTGCTCAAAAGCATCAAGAGACGGAGTAGGTATAATAAACATCAGAATGTAGCTACGAGCAGTGTTGATTCAACAAAAGTTGATTCGGAAGCGGAATTTGAGAGTCTGAAGAATGATCAAAAAGCCCTGAAGATGGAAATCCTGAATCTCAGGCAGCAACAAGCGGACTCGAATAATCAACTGAGTGTCGTTCGCGAACGTATTCGAGCAGCTGAATGCAAGCAACTACAGATGTTAATTTTGTTTGCAAAAGTAACGAAAAATCCTGGCTTTATTCAACAACTAATACATAAGAGGAAGCAACAAGGATGGTTAGATGGAGATGAATTGTGCAAGAAGAGAAGACTGCTTCACACCCAAATCCCTCAAAGCCTGACTAATTCTGCGCATACCGGCCAAACTGTGAATTGCAGAAAAGAAGCTCAGGAGCAATTGGCTACAATGCAAACTGAACTTGCTGAGATATTACCAAAGACTATCGCAACCAACCCCGTGCCAAAACTCTGTCCCGCTCCCTTGAATGATGAGTTTTGCAGCCATATCCAGGACCCTGTGGCCAATTTGATGTGGGCAACAGACACTGAAGACGCGTCTTTTGTTTATGATATCATGTCAGAGAAGCTAATGGATGACAGTTCAGTGGGGGAGAATCCTGTTGAAGAGGACCTAGATGTGAATGACTCCAAGTTTTACCTTGAATTAGAGGGTTTGATAGGGAGGCCAGGAACTTGGGGTGGCTACGTAACTGAGCTGGTTGAGCATGCAAGTTGTGTTGGGTGAATCCGGTGGTGTTCTCTTGGCGTGAATTTCCGGATTCTTGATATAAAATCTCATACGGCTCGAAGGAATGAATGATGATCAGGAGTTGATAGACATGGTGCAGCAATCTACTATTAAGTTTGGGGAGCTAAATTGAAATCAACAGTCCTTAGACAGGATCCGCTGGTCCATCTGACTCAAATTCTGAGCATCTGACTAGCAAAAATTTCCCATACAAGTACATATTTGATCTGTAGTTCAACTTTTGCTAGAATCAAGACGTATCTCAACATCTTTCTAAAATACTGCCAGTGATGGCCTTTGGGGTTTTATTGGCGGTAATTTGTACACGTGTTTTTCCTCATCACGACTTCTTCACAGTTTCCTCCTAAACCTTGAGTTATGATATTTACCGAGGAAAAGGTTTAGGCTCTTTATATTAAAAAAACACACTTGTGGCTGGTGTCAAATCTTAATTTATCTGCTAATACGGTCATGAAGCATGTCTCAGGCGTCTTTTCTACTTATAGTCCATTTGATGGGCATTGTGGGATGGAGAGGGCATAATTGTGAGTGATGCCTGACACTCATTTAAGAACAGGACCCTAAACATCCGACAAAATGGATAAAGACAATCTTGACCAACTCGATTAAATTAAAATATGCCACGTTTCTGAGTCGGTTGGTAGTAGTTTCATATAATTAGTGGGGTCTTTGAATTGATGTACCTTCAAGATGCTACTAAAGTGCTTAAGAATGATAAGATTTGCTTACCAAAAAGCGTAAGGACAAAGTATAATCAGAAGTTAAGCTCTGTAGAGAGTTCTCTTCCGCGTTCGCACTTCCAAAGCACGTTTTGATTGATGGTTAGTTTTGTCTCTATTTGTTTACCCAGAACACTCCTCTTTTAACTTCCACGTTTTGGATGACATTGTGAGGTGATAAAGATTACATTTGCATTTGAAGATGTGGGTTATCACTTTCAACCATTTTGAGACAAGTAAGGAAAATAGGTTTTTTTTTTTTTTGGCAATTTCTTGATGCGACTGAAAGAGAACAAGGATCGTTGAAATCTTTGATTTGTACAAAACTGCTCCGGCCTTCTGTATCGCCACTTACTAGAGTCGATATCAAATATCAACAGATGTCCAAAGTTATGTCCTTTCCTCTTGTATAATCGTCGACGACATATTATTACATTACAAGGAAGAAAGAATAGGAAAAGATAGCTTATTTGTCAAAAAATTGCAAGGGTGATAAAGCGGCTAACCACCCCTGTCAATGAGCTTGCCATTAGACCTGGCCTTTCCAGTTGATTTGGTTGATGACGAGGAGGATACGGCAGACCGACCAAACTCTTCTTTATCCTCATTGAAGGCCTTACTTAGAATCTCCTGGAGTTCTGTGTATCTTCGTTTTTTAAGGAGTCGTTCTTCAGGAGTGTCATTTCCTAGGTATGCTAGCTCCGACAAATCATCAGCGTCCATGATCCTGTTGAGTACTTCTGAGCAACGGGGGAAGAACCGCTTCCCAAGTTCAACTGTCAACATGTTCAAAGCCATTGTCAATAATCTGAGGTCAGCTTCATAAAGCAACTATCTTCTTCCATGAGACGGATTTTTCTGAGCTTAATTTTCCATAATTACTAAGAACGTCTGATACTTGAATCTTTAACTTACCTGTTCTAGACAATGCTCTCATCCTATTCAGATGCTCCTCTTGAATTCTGAAAGGCGCCTCATTCAAGTCAACAGTTTTTCTCCTGACACCAGCCAAATTCATGGGCCTTATGCCATCCAATGCAAACTCGGAAGTTCCATCTACTTGAGCAATATCCATTAAAACTTTTGCTTCCATGGGAAACAGGAGTTTTGCCAGCCCAACTGTTATAATCAGCACAAAAAGAAAAAAGTATACCATTAGTTGATACATCCAACTATCAAAGCCATCCAATAGACTTAACTGCCTATTCAGGGGGAAATAGTTACATATAGAAAGGAAAGAAAGCTGCAAATGGTTACCTCTATTTTCAAGGTACAAAAGTTTCATCCGCACGTCATCACCAGCCACAGCAAGAGAAAGAGAAGCCTCCCCAAGCAACGGATCCCTTCGTTCTGCTTGCTCTAAAATCTCAATACACAAACGATCCTTATGTGAGGCTTTTCCTTCCTCTGTGGACTTGAAGTAATCTGTAGCCCGGGTAAGCCGTTTTGAGATCTGAAGGGCTTTTCTACCATCTGAGGTCAGATCTGATGGCCGAGCCCCTTTTGTCAAGAGAGATACAATAATCTTAGGGTCCTTCCGTGTTGCCGCAACATGCAGCACGGTGTAGCCCCTTGGATTTCTACAATTAACATCAGCAAGTCCAAGATCAAGAAGCTCTGTTGTAGTCTTTGCATCACAGTGTGCAACAGCATAATGGAGTGCAAGTGCATCTTCTAGATTAGTATGCCCCTCCTTCAACAGCATTCTAACTAATTCAACATCATCCGAGTCCAGAGCCCTATGTATTCTCTTTACATGCTTATCAGAGAAACTGCTTTCAGGGTTCACCAAGCCAAGTTCTGAACGAGAGTATGTAATTTGATTTACAATGTGTTGGGGCAGGGCTTTGTCAAGAGTCACCATATCTACGTCAGATTTCACAACAATCTCTATACATCTTGTTTGCAGTGTTTCACAGACTTTATCGCAAATATTTGCAACTGAAAGAACCACCAGGATGTCATCAACCGCAACCTTGTGAAGAATGTCTAGAAGATGCCTCTGCATAGGAAATTCAGGGTGAATATGAACTGTTTCTGCTCCTATATCCAGATAACAAAAAGAGCAGTATACTGAATTGCTGACTCATTATGCTCTACCACAATGATCCCGATCCTCAAGATCCCAACAAGGACAAGAATCATACTCAACTCAATACAACTTAAAAGTAAGAAACAGTTATTTTTTCATAGACAACTCTAACTAGAGAAGGAACTACCTCACTCTAGCTTAAAATGAATATCCCAGTCCGAAGAGTCTGCTTACTACCTATCTGAAGATTGTGTTGGAGCATCAACGTTAACTGGCAAACTGCTACACAAGGACTGATCCATTTTTCAACAACAGCAAGTACATGAAATTTGAGATATAATACAAATACCTAGCGAGATTAATTGCCTATCTAAAAATCCATGCTCTGTATAAAATCCTAGAATAATTCAAAAAATAATAATAAAGAACCACAAAATGCTAGATTGACTGCTGACAGAAATCAAAATCAGATACATTCTTACTTGATAAAGGGCCACTAGTTCAGACACCTGAAACTTGAAAGAGGCATAGAGCACCTCAAGCATGAAATCCACTGCGGGTCTGCAAGCCTCATGGGAGCAATCATCATCCACACAAACACACACATCCTTAGGCAACGCCTTCACTTTTCCACTGTACAAAAAACTCAAAACAGCCACGAGCGAATCGAAGCCAATGTGGTGGTCCTTAGCTAATTCCTTCAACTCCACCTTGGCATCTCTCTCCTTGGCCGCAGATGAGAATGCATTCTTGAAAAAGGGGCTTCTCGCTGACAAAATACACCGGTGAACTGCCACCTCGCGGTTGCAGCCGGAAATTGTGATTTTGGCATCGGCAAAGAAGTCAGAATTCGAGGATTCGAAGATTGACTCGAGGTTCTCGGAGAGATGTTGAAGAGCTAAGATTTCTGGGGCTGGAGGGTTTATAATGGAGGCTGGCCCTGTGCACGTGCTGCTTCCATTGCTGATCTCGTTTGAATCACATAAACCAGTTCTATTATCCATCAAAGCTTCAAAGAGAAGCAGAGAGTAGAGAAATAATGGGGTCGACTTAAAAGAGAGCTTCAACAGTTAAAATTGATGAACAGAGAAACTACTTCAGGCAGCAAACCCAAACCAGAGTGCGGCCATACAGTACGCAAGAACACAAAGAAAGACACGATCATTCATGAACAATATCATATGCATAAGTTGAAAAAGAAACAAACTCTCCCAGAGAACTGAATTGAATATAGAGGGGGGTAAGAATAATAAAGTCAAGGGGAAGATAGAGGCGAGCAGGCATCAGCCGAAAACATGGGTGACCAAAAGAGAAAACAAAGAAATCATTCAATGAACCAGAACCATTAATGGAAAAGAAAAACCAATAGAGAAAGGCTGTGTCTTCAATGGGTTTTGGTTATTACTTATTAGCGAGAGAGTTGGTAAAGGAATCCGGGTTTTCGTCCGTACATCAAGATCATGGACATGTTCTGTTCCATCTTTCTCTTCAATTGCTTAATCATCCCAACAGACTGGTCAATCTTC
Source organism: Erythroxylum cassinoides (assembly GCA_027478405.1). Lineage (NCBI taxonomy): Eukaryota > Viridiplantae > Streptophyta > Magnoliopsida > Malpighiales > Erythroxylaceae > Erythroxylum > Erythroxylum cassinoides. The sequence goes on from JANIPM010000232.1 coordinate 20,995,139, forward strand.
CACTTTAAGAATCTACGCGGACTGATAAGTTAGAGGACGACAACAACAACAACAACCTTTGATGTAGCTGTGACCTCTCAAAACTAAGTATTGGACAGCAAGATTGAAGATTGATCGAACGGCCTGGAATGCGTTAGGACAACGTGAAAACTAATATAAATAATCAGAGAGAAGCTATTTCGTATTTGTAAACTTGAGATTAATCTTTCCGGGTGGTTTTCAGCATTCGTCATGGGCTTTCAGTTTTGGCACTGCAGCTTATATTGTTAATATTTTGTGTCGTCAAGCACCTTAACAAGCGTCACCTGATTGTGTTATTTACTGTGTTGCTTGCTCTTGAAGAATTAAACTTCCGAACTCTTATCTCTTCTTGCATGTTACCAGAGTCAGCAATTCATCCTGTGAGGCCATCTCCAGTCGTTTTTCAGGAATCTTTTTATACTAATTTTTTTTACGCTCCAACCATTCTGCGCCCCAAATTTAGTGATTGATTATCTTAAAAGAATATTCTACAATAATTTAGTTATTAGTTATATTAATTTATATTTATACAATAGTTTATTTTTATGAATTTATTTTATTTATAAAAATTAAAATAAAATATTATTCATAATTAATTAGTATATTCTTTATTTAACATATAAAATTAATATTGTTGTAATTTTAGTTTGATTGTAATTTCAAGTCTGGTTGTAGTTGTAATTTATTTATTAATCCTTCATGCAACATCTATGCCAAACGCACATATTTAAATTCCTGAACATTTAATTTATATAGTCTCTTCTTCCTTACGAAAATAGTGATTGCTTCTGCATATTTGGTATATTGACCAAAATGTTATTTTTGGCTTTTTTCTTCTACTTTATCTGTTGTTTGTGTTTTTCTTAGTATTATTAATTAATAATATTATTTATTATATAGAAAATAAAATAATTCTAGAACCATCATTGTAGTAACTCTTATAATCATTATAGTCTTGTCTAAAATATTTCTATATATCATAAACTATTTATTGATGTTATTTAAATAATATTAATAGAGAGTTCATTTTGATGGTTAATATTAATAAATCATACATACTAATAAATGATTTGTGGTATAAAATGATAGTTTAATCGATATTAATTATGATGATCATAAATATTAAAAAGGGATATCTCTTCACTAGTTTATAGTAATTACAATGACCATAAAAAATTTTAAACTAATGATCGTGTAATTGATCTATAAAAATTTGTATAAATCTCGAAATAGGTTGGTGGTGTTAGACATCCAACATCGACACATGAAAGATAAAGAAAGTTGTGGCTAGTGACAATGGGTTGACATGAGCAAACTTTTGGTGCATGCCCTATAAGTAATCAGTTTATTGTAGATTTTGTAACACGATTAATTAAAAACATTATTTATCTTTGTGCATTTTTGTTAATTATATTTGATGTTTTAATATTAAAGCTAAAGTTCTTAGAATAAATACTATGCAATTAAAATTATGATGAGTGCATATTTATAAGATTTAATTTACATTTATGTATTATTCTTAAATTAGTTATAGTTATAGTTTCATTAAGATGAGATATTGATAGAACGATAAAACTAGTACACATTATATTTTTTTTCTTATGAAGAAAATAATTAAACTCATAAATTAAAATATGAAGATACTTAACAAAATATGTACTTTAAAGAATAATTTTACTGAATTAAGAGAATTATGTTGATCCCCAATGAAATATTACTTATGTATTTATGAATTTTTCAATCATGATGGTTGTATGGTTGATCTTTAGATTTGAGATTACCAAAGTATCTCATATGCGACTTATGACCTCTATTTAGGGTAGCTTAGTCGGTAATATTTAGATATAGTATGTGTTGAACTAAGGGAGGTTCCATAAGATGTTTTGATGATAATAAAACATAGTTACTACTAATGTATTTATTATTTTGATGAAAAACAATATTAGAACAAAATGAAGCCATAAACTCAAGAAAATAGGGTATGAAGTTGAAGTTTGTAACTGATGGAAATTAACATCAAAACAAGAACAAAAGAAAATTATGGCTTATTATTAGACCCCTAAGTAGTAATAGCAGAATCATGTAAGCATTGGCAAGCCTTGACCAATGTTTGACACCCAGAATAACATAACAAGGCAAAGACTTGCGAGGAGGTAAGGAGGAAAAGGGATAATGTCAAGCGTTGACATGCATTGGTACACATTGGCCTAATTCTTCAATAAGATGCAAGATTTGAATATGAGACCAAAAAGACGGCTTGCGATAGACATCAGGTGGAAGGCTAGCTGGATCACATACATGACAGCAATATACGAGAGTTTTAAGGTAACTTAGCAAGTAGATCAAGCATGGTGCAAGCTTTGGTAGAGTTTCAGACCTTGTGCGAGTTGACTTAGCTAAGGATGGGTTCTTGATAGACTAAAGACTTAGTGCTTGCTCAAATGGATGGACCATAGCTAATGGAGTTGGCATAGGAAAGCTTTGGAGGGACCATGGCTAATGGAGTTGGCATAGGAAAGTATTGGACGGACCAATGTGTTATTGGCTTGAATAACTCATCATCAATGGATAGTGATGAGGAGATTTTGAATGACGTGACAGATAAGATCATAGTGGATAAACATCAGCTTTAAGAGATAAACTTTATGTAGAAGGATCATCTGAAGATAGAGGAAATCTTCCTGGAAATAGATAGATCATTCCTAGATAGATGTAATCTTTTATCTTGTTATTGTGATGTAGCTTAATCCTATTGGATAGACTCCTAATTGAAGCTCTCAACTTTCTTCTCACATGGTCCTTACCTAATCGTCGTGTAATGTTGCCTCGTAATAGTACCGAGACCCGGGCGACAACAGGATTAATGGTTTTGGTAACAAGGAAAATTTGAGTTTTGTGTTAAGCCTTTAACATCTTAGAGTTAGGCAAAACTTTAACACTGCTCTTTTCACATGTAATTTCAAATGGTTTCATGATTTTTGGTAGAAATGAGCATTAAATCCATCCAAGATAGGGGCATTGTGGTGTAAACTAAATACTACTTTCTCAATTTCTTCTATTGTGATAGGTTGAGTAGTAGATCTAATTGTTCCATTGATAAACTGTAGAGATGAATGAGCTTAAGGGGATGCTTGATTATCTTGCAAAAAAATTGCCCAAGAAATTCTAAATTAGGCTTTAGTATGTAATAGCATTTTAATTTGGTTTATATACACACAACCTTCATTATTTCTAAAAGATGTTATTCTATTCTTGTTCCTTACAGAGAGAAGAATCTGTAGAAGATTTTGGTATTGTTAATCCCTATATTTGAGCCAGCTAATCCTTGCTTTCCCTTTAAGCTGCGAGGTATAGTTATCTAGAGCATAAGAATATGTTTTGAGAGATTTTTTCCCTTCCAAATGCTTGTCATATCTATAGGAGATGTACATAGTTCTTTTTACTCCTAAAGTAGATGTGCCTTTGCTTTGTCAATGTCTAGGGATGAGTCAGTTTGGAAAATTCAAACATAATTTTTTCGACTCATCTTTAATGTTCATAAGTTTCCTATAAAACTTATAAGCCTCAAAGCCTTGAACATCCAGATTCAAATCCCTTGTGATTGCCGCCTGGAAACCATGAATATTACATTTGTAGTTATAAAACTTGAAAGGAGATATTACATTATAACCAATTAGTAAATCATGGATTTCGATAAAGGAATGGTCTGACCCAAGACAGTTATTAAACAATTCCTTGTTAACTTGAAAATTCATGAGCCATTCATAGCTAATTAAAGATCTATCAAGGTCCTTTCTAATAAGCTAGTCTGCATTTGATATGTTTCTCCATGTAAAGAAGTAGCGCTTATTTTTAAGGTTAGTTACCTCAATATCCATTAAGCAAGATTTAAGATCTAGGCAAGGCTTCAAAAGCAAGAATGATACTATTAAAGTTTCCTAGCAGTAACTACGGCTCCTGAATTGAAGTCTTAAAAGATTTAAGATTATTTTATAGTGCAATTGTTTTAAAGCAAAAGTTCTAGGCATATATAAAACTAATCCAAAAATTTCTAAGGATGCAATGCTGGACTTCTAAATGAATGCATCGATCAATTGACGAGTGATTGAGGATATTGATTTGACCAGGATTATATGCAACTACAATTCTTCTATAATGGTGAGCTTCATAATTGGTTACCATCTTCCAGCGCCTTCTGAATATCCAAAGATTTACATATTTTTCCTTATTTATCTTAGTCTTAAAAAGCTTAAAAATCATAGGTTTTATTGAGCTGATGTAGTCAAACACCATTTCTTTCTTTGGGGAACTCATTAAACGATTTTAAGCCAAGTTTTTGTTAAATGAATATGATTTATTTTTTAGAACACTTTGGAGCAAAAATTTTAAAGTTGATCTTTAATAGGGTTAGATTAGCCTAAGGGTTTCAATAGGCTAACTAGACAAAGTGTTGAAAAGAAAATGAATTAGTAGTTTGCAACTGGGTTTTTCGATGATCCATCAGATAGCTAGTGGGATATGATTACTATCTGATGGTAAGCTTTAAAAGTTACCGAAACAGGACTGTCAAATTGATTAAGTTTTGACTAATAGATACCCTATTACAAGATGTCTAATTGGTATATTCCTTAGTTGGAGTATGTCTGATTAACTAATCTTATGTATAAACTAATCGTTATAATAGTTAATTTGTATGCTTACTGATTATTTAAAGTATTTTTAGTATAACTAAATGACTTATAAGTTATGAGAAGAATCTTTTGTAATACGTAGTGTAAGCCTTATTACGTCTCTCGGATCTACATGAAAGGATAAACAACAAAGGTAATGCAGAATACTTGGATTTTGGTTCCATCTCTGATTCTGATGTCAATTTTGAGCTCCAAACGTCTCCGAATCTCCCGAGACCTTTAGTGAAAAGTACTCCCCAACTCACTGGCTAGGTCTTTGTACAGTTTTCTCAAAATACGAGCTTCCTTAATAGGTTAGGAATTCCTTATGCTCGTGAATAATATATGAGCAACTGCAGGAGACCTTAACCTTTATATAGTTGTCATATCGAGCTTTTCATCACAAGGCCGATATAGACCCGATCTACACTAATAAGGACCCATTTTCTACTTGGACTTTGACCCATTAATCTAGATCATTTATTGGGCTACTTTATTATCTTTATCTGGATCAAATGGCGCAACTTAACGGATAATTTATTTAAAAACCAAAAATGCAATTAATGTTATCCAACTTTATGAGACATGGACAAAATTGTCCCTAAGGACAAAAATGTCTAACAATCTCTTCTTTGGACAAGCATTAATTGCAGTTGACTTTAGTTTAAAAACTCGGTTAAGTCACGCTACTGTATTGGTCGACTAAGTTTTAAAACCAAAACATTTGATCCAAAGATAACGAAAGTCCATCATTATGTCCCACAAGGCTTTCGATACTGAAAAGCATCAGATGCATGTGTGCTGTGTGATACCAATCTAATAAAATCACGAATACCTAATACCTCACTAACATGAATGGAAAAATGGAGTGTGTCAAACTACGATGATACCTTTATGATCTAAATTGTATCATCTTCGTTTGTAATTCTTGATTTCTCCAACTTTATGCTAAACTGCATATGCTAAACTGCATTAGAAAAATCTTATTTTCTCTCACAGAATGCTAAACAGCATTAGAGAAAACCTTTATGTTCTCTAACTAAATGCTAAATTGCATTAAAGAACCTTTATGGGATTAAAAACTTATATCCCCCTATATTATGTCAAACTTTATAGATATCTATGCTAAACTGTATGTGTCTAAATGACATAGGCATAAGGTCCATCTGTATATATGCCCAATGACCTTCAAATGCTTAAGATCGACATAAATCTTAAGACTTTCATACGTATTATAACAATGTATGATGACACGTAATACTGAGGATAAACGATGGTCATCTTTATCAATGAACCATCATACTATCATAATACTTTAAAATGTACATGGAGCAAACATAATGATCCCCTTAACTAACAGTGTCTAAAGATATCAAAACACCCATACTGTATACTTGTGTCATAAACACAAGTGGGTGAACTCTTTGAGTTAAAGGATCGACTCATAGTTCCTCAGTCTTTAAATGCTCCAAACCTTAATGTCACCTTTTCGTGTCAACACCCTTATGACCAAATAATTGATCTTTAACTGCTATGACCCTGTGACATTATTCGTTGTCATTAAACAACACTGTAAGAAGAATGCCACAGTAAAACCAAATGGGTCTAGTCACTGAATGGACCACAGACCCCTCAGAAATCAAATTTTTTAGCTAAACTGTCTGCGAACCAGCCCCTTAGTATGCACTCTACATGTCTAGTCAAGGAAGTTACACGTATCTATTTGACACACTTTCATGACATTGTACCATCTGCAAATTTTAACTGTAACCTTAAGTGAACTTTTGATCATTCGAACACATAGCTAAATTTATATCTAAATTCCCTACGAGGTTTAGTCTGTTGACTTTTCTGTATGTCAATATATAATCTTTGATTCCTTCAAGTATCTCAACACTCGCTATATTGCATTCCAAAGGTCTATAACTGGATTAACCAAACATTGACCAAACAGTCAAACATTGAATGCAATGTCCTGTCTAGTACATAGCCAATCATACATTAGGCTATCCATGGTACTAGAATACGAAACATTCCTCATAATCTCTCTTTTCACTTTATTCTTTGGGTACTATACCAAAGATTATCTCTCACTGTGAGAGACAGGTGTTACGATAAGTTTACTGTTAACCATATTAAACCTTTGTAACACTTAATCAATGTATGCATTCTTTGAGAGGTCAGATGAGTGTTGAGATATGTCCTGGTGAATCCAAATACCTAGGACAGAAGATGCTATACTAAGGTCCTTTATGTCAAGGTTCTTGACCAAAAGTTGCTTATCCTCATACA
>JANIPM010000232.1:21024998-21039948 GCA_027478405.1 Erythroxylum cassinoides
GACTTTATCATATACATCTAAACATGTACAAGATAAAGAATGCCTTTAAATAATTTGTCACTAAACTACAACCAAAGTGATTGGTTGTAGGGCATAAACCAACAATTTAAACCTATAGAAGCTACATTTAGAGACCTACACAAAGGGATTGTTAGAGAGGTGGTTGGATATCAACCAATATAACTGAATTAACTACTGATAAATATTGTCATGGTAATGACCACTATGTAAGTTAACCTTAGAGCTTAAGTGATTTAGGACTCGCTAGTATGCTTTAGTTTTGTTGGTCAGTAAGTAGTAAGATTTCATCTTACTATCAAGTTTATATGAATGCACAAGAGACTCTCATAAACCTCCCTCACTAAAAAAGTCAAAATTCTCATCAGGAGGTTCTTAAGATATGCCTTAATCTTATTTTTAAACTGACAAAGGGAAGTATCTTTCTCCCATATTGCATATGCTACATCCTTCACCTTTTATTGCATAAGGAACTCTATCTAAGAATTTTTCTTGTGTTATCCCATCAATTGATGATAAAAGATTTTACTATATCCTCATCAAATTATTTATGGACCATTAGAGGAGCATGTTCATTCTTTCTCCTCTCTGATTATTTAGTATCTTTATGAAACATGTTGAAAAGGCTAAAATAGAAAGTACAATGATAACATTACTTTCTTAATGACATTGAAAATACCATTATACTTAGGAATTACTCCCCTATAAGTTATCTTGCCAATAATCTCCTTTCATATTTGGGGTGTGAGATTCAACAACACTTTATCCCCACACTAAAGTCTAATGGTTATTAATGTTAATTAGCATAGTTCCTCATCCGATGCACAACCCTTTAGAGATTTGTCTTTTGCTTCTTCTAGCATTTCCTACTTATCCTTTGCAAATTTATAGGCAGTAGGCCTAGGGATGACAAAAAATCTTAAGTTTGGCGTAACCCAACTCAAAATTAATAGGCTATACTCAAGTTAATTTAGTTTTAGGCTGGCTCAGGTTTCATGATATAGTCTAAATCTAGACTTATCACATGCCCAAAATATTTTTTTTTGTATGTAAAAAAATAACGTTGTTTTGTGTATATAAAAAAATAATGTCATTTTTATATTGAATCAAAAATAAGAAAGCCTAGACTACTTTCATAATGTCACTCTCGTTGCTCTCTACAACTACTACTTTTGTCTTTTTCTTGCTTCTTAGATTCATCAACTTTCTATATTGCATGCTATTTGCTTCCATTACTTTGATAATTTCAATAAAGAATTGCTTCTAGTGTTTATTGTTAGGTTATTATTAATTAACCTACATATGCTCCTAATTTGTAGCTTAACTTTCCATTACCAATGTTTTAATGCATTTTAATCGTGCTTTTATGTACTGTGATGACGCTTTCTTACTCAATAAGTAAAATGACCTATGATGATGCTTGCTTAGACCTTGAGGAATATCCAAATCCAACCATTCTCCCGTACGTAACAAAGCATCTTTCTCCATCCTTAAAATAAATCCATTAAGAATCTCTTGTGATTTTCATTGTATCTTTTTATTTAGTATTTTTAAGTTTAACGTGGCCAGATCAAGCTTTAAGTTTCTAGGTTGAGCTGAATGGTTCAAGCCAAATCAAGCTCAAGATCAAGCTAACAATATGAGCTCAATTGGGCTTAATGTCAAGATTGGGTCCAAAAAAAATTTAGATCGCGTTCAATTTAGAAAATATTTAGGTTTATAGCCTAAGTCAGGCTTGATCTATTACCATCCTTAAGTAAAACATTTTTCTCTCATCTATTTCTTTGTCACCATTAAAGGAGTAAGGAATTGTCAGCCTAAACCAACTCAAATAGACTTTTATCTGTAGAGGACGATCTCTGCAGATTACATGCAAACTAGTTACCATGCAAACCAGTTACTATCTAACTTTTTTTGGATAACAGAGTGCCTCAATTGGTCCTCCACTAGAGCATTATTCCTTTAGTTTGTCCATTTTCTTATAGGTGATTGGTAGTAGAGAACTTCAATTTGACCCTCATTATGTTGAATGATGAAATTCAGAATCTCCCCATAAATTGAATATCTTGGTCACTTCAAATATTTGTTGGAAAGTCAAAGTGTTTTACAACATTATGATAGAACAACCTAGTAGAGATTTATGGCAAATAAATTTCTAGACCAATGATGAAAATTTCATATTTAGTGATCTAATTCACCATAACCAATACCAAAGATGATGGGTTGTTTTTACTTTTCTTAAGTTCTTTTTTCTATTGCTAATTTACTATCCCCAACTAACTTGTTAGGCTTGTAAGTAGGGGTTGATTTATCGAGAAAGTGGTGTGAATTAGAAAACCTAAAACTACTAACAAGTCTAAACTAAATTAATTTAAAAAAAGTGTTGTTGATGGATTTTGATTAATGAAATATAAAAGCAAAACTTAAATTGGCAGTCAAGAGAATTAATAATAAGGCAAATTATCATAAGAGAATGCAATCATATACACATGTTTAAACAAGTAGTTCTCCTAGTATTACTTTTAATTTTATGATATGATTAACCTAGAATAGATATATTAATTTAGACCATTAGGATCTCCTAAACACTAAAACTGCACTGTCTTAATACAATCATACATTCTTTAATTACTTAACTCATATCTTTACTAAGATAAAACCAATTTGAATGAAATAAGATTTGTAAAATCTCATAAAAGGTTTTACCCCAATATCAACAAGATTACGTAGATCTCATTTGGGCAACCGCTAAACTCATATTACCTATGTCATCATTCACTCACAAGCAGGCTCTCTTGAGGCTTCCACAAGTGAATTTATGTCATATTTAGTCATTAACATAACTAAATCATACACTAAGACCAATCAAAGGCAATTCACATAAATAAACCCAATTTTATAAAGTAAACTAAATTAATTCAAACAAAAATAAAAACTATGTTTTTGTAATCTAAACATAGAAAAACGTTAGTCAAAAATCATAATTAAAATAATGAAAGCAATGAACAAAACAAAAAAATTATGGTAGAAATAAATTTAAATAAAAATTCTAACTTCAATAATATATTAATATATTGAGATGATGTTTAGGTCTTGATTATCAAATAAAAATATCTTTAAAATTAGCCTTTCGGGGCTTTGGGAACCTCTTGATGACTAATCTTAAATTTTAAAGAGAAAAAGAAGTGAAAAGTATATAAAGTCTCTAAAAGCCATAGATCCTCTTTTTCTTTTGGGGAAGAGACATATGATCTAGCATACTTATGCCCTCATACCATAGATCATTTTATTTCTCTAATGAATAGTATATGATTTATGGCATAATCGTAGCTCAAGCCATATTGCCCTACAAATCCCTTTTAACGCTACACCGACCCGGGTTGATACATGAGCATAGGTCATAATGTGTTCCTCTAAAAATATATTTTCTTCCATGTTTTTCCTTAAAATACTCTTAATTTGTGATAAATATTATTCCAAGATCAAATATGTATTATTACCTAAAAATACATGAAAAACTAAGGAAAAAAGTTAATTTAAAAAAATCAAGTAGAATGTATAAGAAAATATGTACATATTTTATGCATATCAGAGGCCTAAAAAGTTAAAATCTATAGTCTCTCTAAAATATGTGGAGGTTACAATAATCAAACTTCTTTTTGTCTTTTAATGTTATCTTATTGACACATAAGGTCTGTATGATAGTAGGCATCAATATCGTTCTCCATATGAGGCCATACATAGGAAGGTGATAATAACGCCATCATTTTTCACTTTTTCGTTGTTCTACTTATTATGAATCATGTGATTCTCTCATAAGTTCCTTATGAAGTCCACTAATTCTAGGAACATATAATATGCCACTTTTGCTAACAAGCAACCCATCATTAATCTAACTTATTTTGGTGATACCAATATGCACTTCCTGTCCCAATTAAAAATAGTTGGGGTAAAACTTACAAGCTTATTAAATTTTATCCATCAAATCAGCTTCAATTTTAGATAAATTGTTGTAGGTAGCAAATACTTCTCTCTTACTAAGAATATGCCATTTGGTATGATCTCTTAGACAATGTGTCATATATAATTTTATTTGATGTATTAGTATGAACTTCAAATGGTAACTTAAAAGATTAGGCGGCCTTAATGGACTGCTTCAACTTCTTAAATGCATATTCATAATGGTTTGACATCATTTATTTTCTTTTCTTTTTTTCAGAAAATCAATTAGAGGAATAACTTTCCAGGAATAAATTTGGATGAATATGTGATAATAGTTCACAAGTATTAAGAAAGATAACAATTTTGAAAACTTAGTAGGGGCTTATTACTGCACAATAATTGTACTTATAGCTCTAACAGAACTTGGATTTTACTCACCGAATGCCCTAAAAATTTAATTTATAGTCTTGTAAACTATCACTTCTCCATCTTGACATATAGTTGGTTCTTTCTAATCTTTTTAGCACCAGTTATAAGTGGACTATGTGTTCGTCCATAAAGTTTCTATACATTATAATATCATCAAGATATACTGCCACAAATTCATCTAAAAACTCACATAAAACATTATTCATTGGATTATAAAATGTGGAAGGGGTGTTGATCAAGCCAAAGGGAATAACAAGAAATATATAAACACTATAGCCAGTAAAAGATATAATATTTGGCTCATTTTCCTCCATAATCTTGACTTGTCAATAACTTGATTGAAGATCAATCTTCAAAAAGATTTAAGCTCCTTCTTTAAAAAAATTTAAGTCGTACTTAATTTGTCCATCAAATCTTACACTAATGGAATAAAGTACTTATTTTTTGTTGTTACCTTAATTAATACTCTATAGTGTGCCATTCTTTTTTAAGAGAACAGGATTACCATAATGAGATTTTGAGGGCTATATATACCCTACTTTTAACAATTCACCCAACTAGTTCAATAACTACTTCAATTTTAATATATATATTCGATATAAAACATATATAAAGGGAAGATCAGGTTCTAACTCAACTCGATGATCAATTACCCTTTTTTGTTGATTTTTTTTAGGTAATTCTACTATCATCACATCTTGATAGGATTTAGCAAAGAAATAATCTCATTTAACACTTTCATGACTATGTTTTCCTATACCTCAATCATGGCAGTTAAGTATGTGTTCTCTTTATGTTTTAAACCCTTTTCCACCATTATTATTGAGATAACATAAGATTTGGGATTGTTACTGCTCCTTTATTAATAAGATTGGAACATTTAACAAAATAAGGGACTTATTCTTCCATGAACATGATTTTACCCAAATGTGGATATACAAATGTCTTGTACTGACAAAGGAAGTATATGCCAAAGATGGCATTGAAACTATCCAATTAGATGATTGATTTATGTTTTCTTCTCTATATAGTTATCCATTTTCTTATTACTAATCTATTAATCCACAACTAAGACAAGTGCATGTTTCATTAGTAAGAAATATAATGGAAGTAAAAGTCAATCCCTCAAAGAAGCAGTGTTGATTAGAAAACCTAACACTACTGACTAGTTTAAGCTAAATAAATAAAAGAGTGATTTTGATGAATTTTAATTAAATAAAATATAGTCTAAAAAACCTAAATAGATAGCTAAGAGAATAAATAAAAAAGCAAATTAAAAGATAATTCAATTAAATATTGATGTTTAGACAAGCACTTCCTCTAGTATTATATTTCATTTCATGATTTAGTAAACCTATAATGAATATATTAACCTAGATTGGTAGGATCTTATAGACACTAAAACTACACTCTCTCAAGCTATAGTCATCTAATTTCTAATTAGTTAACTCGTATCTTTACCGAGCTAACACCTTTTTGAATACACTAAAATCTATAAAATTTTGTGAAAGGTTTAATTGTAAAACTAGAAAGATAATATACATCTTTCTTGAGGATCTCTTTAACCCATATTACCTAAATTATGTTTTAGTCATAGACAGGCCCTCTCAAGGTATCTACAAGCAAATTAAGATTATACTATATCAATAGCATAACTAAACAATGCATTAAGATCAATTAAAGGTAATTCACAAAAACATATCATATTTTATAAATTAAATGAATTAATCCATACAGAAATAAGAACTATGATTTTTTAATCTAAATATAAAGAAATATTTAGCCACAAATCATAGTTAAAATAATAAAATAATAGATAAAAATGAAAAAATATGGCAGAAATAAATCTAGATGAAAATCATAATCTCACTAGTAGTATGATCTGTTAAGAGGATTTTTGGATCTTGATTCTTTTTATAAAAATAGCCTTGTAATGGCTTCCTGAGGATTCTTAGACCTTTCGATGGTTAATCCTAACCTTTAGGGAGTAAAAGATGTGTCCAAAGTATAAATCTTCCAAACTTTAGGGTTTCTTCGTTCTATATACGTTTTGATGTCATTGGATATGGTTTAAACAACAAACATAGCCTAAGTTATAAATCTATTTGCGTTCTCTGAGAGAGACACACAATCCATAGCACTCTCATCCCTAGATTATAGATCTCACTATTTTTTTGATATTTTTAAACGATCTCTAGCACACTTATAGCCTTAGACTGTAAATCTCACTATTTCTCATGAAATTAGTATATGTTATCTAGCACGATTATTGCTCAGGTTGTGTTATTCTACGAGTTTCCTTTAACATCATAAAGTGTTCCTTTAAAAATTGAGATTTTTTATATTTTTTACTTTAAATAGCCTAATTCTTAAATATTATTCCCAAAGTAAACTTATCATAATTAATTAAAAACCACAAACTAAATAAAGGAAGATAATTTGACATGACAATTAAGTAAAATACTAAAGAAAATATGTGCACTTTTCGTGCACATCAATGACCGTCATATTTATCTTACTAGTCCAACTGTCCATACTAATAGGTATATTATAAGTAATTCTAGTAACATCCTTTCTTTCAAATTCATCATTTTCAATTGGTTAATGCTCTTACTTACCTTTAATTTGAACTTGACAACTAATATGTCTATAATGAATGTATATATGGCACATGTATCGTCCATCACAACAATATGTATACCATTAATTCAAACTCTTAGGTGTGACAAAGAAGTATATGTAACACTTACCTCACCTAAAATAATGTTAAGCAACTAGAGCAGATTTGCCAGTGTATTTACTTCACCCTTTATTTCATGTTCAACCACTATAAAATTGAGTTTACCCCTCTTAGGATATGCATATGTAAAGTGAGGTCTATTGCAGATGAAACAATTGGTATCATTTTTTGTTCTTTTGCCTATTAAAAAGCCTTATTCCATTATCCTTACTTTTTCCTTTATCATTTTGCATATATTTCCCCTAATGTTTAGGCTTGCTATTACCATTTTTCTACTTGTTCTTATATAATTACTAATTTGAGTTATCAGATATTTCATTGTTTTTATTCGAATGCAAATTAAATAATCAATTAACAATGGTCAATTGCATTTCGCAGCCCTTATACAATTTACTAATTTAATTCAATATGTGCCTAAGTTTGCAATCATACATAAAGTTGAATAGTTATCTTTTTTATACATGTTTTAGATATTCAACATTAATGAACTAGACGCCTTATATAATTATGGAGAGTATCATAATTTTTTCTATAATGATTTACAAGCAATCTGTGAGGTATTTCAAGGAAGAAATTGTTTAATTAGTTTAAGAACTAATACTTCCTATAGATCAATTTGTTGCCTCCCATCATTCAAATCACCGTGCATCCGGGCTCTCCACTATAATGTGATATCTCCTACCAAATGCATGCTAGTTAATACTTTATTAACTTTAGGGACTTTTGCAGCATTAAAGTATTATTGCATGTCCTAAAGAAATGCTTTGAGTTACAAACTTTTAGATGGAACTAGTTTATGCCATTGTTAAAGTGGAGATGTTCCATATGAGAGACAATACATCTTCCAACACACCAACTCTCAAGTTTTCCTTACCAAAAATATCATCCAAATGCCTTTAGATACCAATAATAGTATCATCAATCTGATAAAGATATATTGTAGCTTGCATAGCATCATCTTCCAATATAAAACCCAATTTATGCTTTAAATAAGCAAGTCTCCAAGTTCTGCCTAATGACTATTCGACACTAGGAATGAGTTTTAACCTTGCTCTAAATATAATTATCATAAAGATTTATTTAAAGCTAAGATTTGCATAAATTTTCATTTTGTTTACAACCAAGTTAAAACATTTAGGCTTCCAATATTAATTTATCAAACACCTTAGAGGTGTCTTTTTATCAAATGCTTTTTTGGCATTTGGTAACTTAGTAAATTTGGGACATATGATTAAAATTGAAACTTTTATTAATGTGGAAAGTTGAAAATATGGTATGTGTAAGGTCTAACATAGTATAAATGTTACTGAACACAATACCTACACATAGATAAGATATAATATCCTACCTCTTAAAATTGTTAAGAGATTAAACTATTAGATTGAGTCACATGAGTTATTTTATTTAAGAATTTAAGAGGTGCTTTTCATTCACATGCATAATATTCGTATACACGTATGAATCATAATTTAGAAAATATTTCAAGATAGTATATACACTCAATTGACATATTCCGAGGTATGGAACGAAAATGAATGTGATATGAATATGCATTCCCAATGTTTTGCATTTTGACTTACCAATATCATGAATTGGTTGATTACAATTAGTGAATTGAGAATTTATTGTTACAATTAAGTAATTGATGAGGTGATATGTGCATCTAGTTTAAGAAAAATGTTAAAGAGCAAGACAAATTGATACATGAGAATTTAGGTTGATTAGGCATATGAAATGGTGACATGTGGCATTAGGAATAAGTGACATGTGGCTTAGTTAAATGGATAACAAGTGGCTTGAGTATAATTGCGACCTTTAAGTTTGTGACAAATGGAACTTTAGACTTATGACATATGGAGCAATAGAATGGTCACATGTATAGTGGTAACATATATAGCCATACAATTGGTGACATATGTAGCCTTACAATTGGTGACATGTGTAGCCTTACAAATAGTGACATATGGAGGCTTAAATGACTAACTTGTGGAGCCTAAAGTAACACATGGACTAATAAAATAGTAACATATGGACCAATAGAAAGATAACATATGTACCAATAGAATGGTGACACGTTGACCGATGGAATGGTAATACATAGATTAGCTTGACTTTCTTGAATTTTCTAAAGAAAATGAATGAAAAGGCAATAAAAGTAAGAGTAAAGGTCTACCATAAGGTTAAAAGAGGGATGAAAACAAAAATGAGAAGAGGAGTAGAGAAAAAGGTGTAGAGAAGAGGAGAAGGAAAAAAGTTATCAAGGTAAGTTGAAATTATGGTTTCAATTTCATCTTTCTCTTTCTATATATTTTTCATATCCTTAGAGCAAAAATTTGAAGAAACTCAAAGAATGAAACTTGTAGACATAGGTCTTGACTTGATCTCTGTGAATGTGGCTTGAAAAAATAGTGACTAGAGTTCAATTTATGCTTGTTTTCCTAATACTACCTGTAATAGACCCCTGTGCAGGAACCTTGTATTATTTCCTGATTTTTGATGACCTTAGAGTCAAAATTAGTGAAAGTATAAAATATAAAAAAATGATTATTTATATCTGATTAATGCTTCTATGAAACATTTTTGTTGAGATGTATTGAGAATGATTTATTGAGGTTTGAGTATTGGTTGCCAGTCTATTTCTTACGAGAAACAGGACATAATTTGGATGGCGGTTATATTTTTGAAGGGAGATGTTGTTTGTGTAATTTTGGATATATTAAGACTAATGGAAGTCTAGTTTTTGGGGGCACAAGAATCATGTCATTTGAATTTTTTTAGAGAGAGTTATGATTAAAAGAAGACAGCTTATTCATAAAGGAACATTAAGAAGAAAATGATATAAACATTGCACATAAGGTTAGGTTAGCTTGATGGTTGAGGAGGCATTGAGCTAAATTAGTAAGTGAATTATTGACCTATTGACATATATTAGAATAACATTGATGATGATTGATTAAGGATGAAGTTGGTTGTGGTGGTGTATGAATATGACATATATGTTTGAGTAGTAAATATATTTTATATTTTTATGTATAAAGGCTCAGGAGCTGTGAATCAAAGAGCTTGTACTAAGGATTGTTAAAGTCAAGGGAGTGTACATCTTCTTTTGAGGTGAGTTGGGGAAACCATATCTCTCGAATGGGATTAGGACATCCCAAGACATGCATGATAACTTGTATGTGAATTTTGAACTTAGGTAATGCATAGTAGAATTGAATCTCAAATAGATGCTAGTGTACTTGTGGATTTAATAAATAAAATTGTTTTGAATAACTCTTTGTACTTGGAGTGCAACTAATGTTTTTATTACGTATTTTGAGAAATAATATTGTCTTCAACAAACTTAAACTTGAAGTGCAAAGGATAATGTTTTATTTTTTGAAACCACATTTTTGAACAATTTTGCACTTGAAGTGCAAAAGATGACTTTTATTGCATGAAATAATGTTTTGGAACTTACATATGCATAACCGAGTCATATATGTTGCATGCATGTGTTCTTTTTTGGATTAGAGTCATGGCAAGGTTCCATTTTATTGGTTGGACCGATAAATAAAGCATGGTTCCTTACTTGATTTTTGTATTTAATATTTATATATGATTTTTATGATTGATGAGGTAACGATTGGCCAATCATTTGCTAGACACAACAGATTAAGCGATGCCTATACTATTGACACTGGTACATAAAAGTCGAATCTCCATATCGACATCTTTATACAAGACTTGCGAGTAATTTCGCACCTAGGGTCTGGACACCGATGAGGTCATCACCTAAGGTCATAACGCTCTTGTCAACTGTAGTTCGGACTCACCACGGATGAAAGTCGAGCCAATACCGGGAATCGGTGTGCACACTAGTTTGACCAACTAGTGGCGACACATATGATTGTTTTAGCTTATTATGAGATTTGTTTTCTGACGAGATTTGATTTATACATTTGATATTTTCTACTTTTGTGTACTAGAATTGGAACCTATGCTCACCGAATGAGTGATTAATAGGCTAGGCCTATATTTTAAGTCATAGGCTAGGCCTATATGTTTCTATGTCATATATGTTCACTTCATAGGTTATCTACACCATCTTATATGTATCGAGTTCTATTTACGATATATGTTTTTCCTGCTCACTGAGTACATAGTGTACTCACCCTTCTACTTTCCAACCATATGCAGTTTAATTTAGTGAGCTTGAAGCTCTGAGAGAATCGTGCGATTTTTTGACATTTTCAGGGTATTACCACACGTGGTTAGTTTCTATTTGTACTTTTGTTGTATAGTAGCTCATGAACTATTTTGTTTTTATTAGGTTAGTTATATTGATATGCTTTATAATTTTGTAAATTAACTTTTGACTGTGTTATAGTTTGTAAAAGACCTTGTGTATGAACTATTTTTGTTACTTTGTTACTATTGTTGAGATTGCTTTGAGTGGACTTAAAAGTCCTGAAATTGCAGTAGAATTTTAATGGAGATATAGAAGTGCATGCATTTAAAACTGATTATAGCTGTTTGCTCGAGTTTTGGGATTTTCAAAATACAATCGTTGTACTATCTAAATGTTTTTAAAGGATATTCAAATAGCCTTGCATAGTCGAGTTAAGGGTACTGTAAGTATCCTTAGCCCGAGTATGTGATAGTTGTTATGTGTCAGATGTAGTTTCGGGTCGTGACATAAGATAACCAACAATTATAGGAAGTTGTATATAGTTATATCCTACACTGTTAGGAGACGTGTCTTAATCCTATAGAAGTTACACAAACAGTTAATGACTATTGTATTTAGTCTATACAAAGTGACAACTAGAGGGGTTATTAGACACCAACTAATATAACTTGATTAACCATCGAAAAGTAAATGTCATAATAAATGCTATTAACCTTTAAGTCATAGTGGTTTTAGACTTTATAGAATATATGTATTGCACTGTCACTTAGTAAACAAGGATGTTTATAAGTTGGAAAGCCAAATACTTGATGCCTTCAACAAGCTCTCTAATTTTCTTAGTATAACATATCATTACCATGCCTTAGTTTTATAGGTCAATAAGTAACACAGATTTATCTTATTGCCAAATCCATTTTAATACATAAGAAAGTATCACACTAAACTTCCTTTATCAAGTTTAGAGTTGGCTAATCATAAATTTTGAAATAAAATTTGAAGATTGGTACAATTACTAAAATCAAAATTTTATGTTACAAAAATTTACATAACACATGCCCTACTAAATAACAACTTAAGAGAAGTATAACACTTTTTGTTAGTCCCTAATGGAACTCAAGATGAGGGGTGAATTAGGTGTTTACAAAATTTAACAATTTTTCTAACCAAAATTTTCAATTTAAAAATAATCAATATATGTCATAATAAAGAAATACTTAACATAAATTTAAAATAATTGAAAATTAATTTAAATAAAATAAGGATGAGAGAACATAAATTGATTTATATTAGTTCGACAAACAGCCATTGCTTATGTCTACTCTCAAAATTCTTCTTGAAATTTTACTATAATTCTTTTTTAGGGTGAAAAACAACCATTGTACAATCTTTTCTCAGCAAAAGGAAACACTTTTACAATTTTCTTTTAAGGTAAAGAGGAAGCTCAATATCACTTACAACACCCCTAAATATAATAATATAATTCTCCAACCAAATCTTACAACTTAAAATACCTCACTTTATCACTTGTTAACTCTAAATAGGCTCACTCATTTAAATATGAAATAATGATGCTTAAATCATTGAAAAATATTTATAAATATGTGTAAAATATACTTAAATGTTGCTTGATACTAAAACTAATGAGAGCATATATTTATAGAGTTTTGGGACCCCTATTAACTATTGAAGCCAAAAACTAGTTATAATAATGTCTAGTTACAAAGCACTAGTCGACCAATATGCTAATAGGCATATTGATCGTCCAATACTTCAACCAATATTATAGCAAACTCTCGATACATCAAAATTTTAACAATTTTAATCTATATTAGTTGACCACTAACCCATATAAGTTGACTGATCCTACAAAAATATGATTTTAACAATTTTAAATGCTCAAACCCAATTCGTTTAATGCAATTATGATTTAAATACTTCTCAAAATGTTCTCTTAAAAGTCTTTCAAAGATCAGAAGGCTTTTATATTAAAACAAAAAGTTTCAATGCCTCTTCATGAATGAAAAGACTAATGTAATAAAGTGAAATTAAATGTTATGCATGGTAAGCTTCTTAAAAAATCAAAGTGACTAAATGGGATTACAGTTAACATTACAAAAAATGACTTTAATATTGTTCTTGACTTACTCTTCACTTTGTAAGTTGCAAATTTTATCTTTTCTTTTATGGACTTCATAAATTATCTTCTTATTCCTACTCATCAAATTAATAAATTCATTAGTATTACTTATGTTTTGTTATCATCAAAATATTGATTAGAACCTCTCTTAGTTCAACACTTTTTAATCTCGTATGTCCAAATTATAATTGTGAGGATAAAAGATGTATTCATTTAATCGATGGTGATTTTGTTAGATGAATGATTAAATTTCTCGTTAACTAACCCTAAGAATTGGTTATTTTCCTTAATATTACATATTAATGATTGAGCACAATTTTATTATTCCTTGGTGGTTGGTTTGGTTCTGTAAGTGTTGTATTCTTATGGACACCCTTTTTTTGATTTTTTTTTTATCTTGACAAGTTCCCTCATCTATATATGAGTGGATTTGCTGCCATTTTTAGCATTTCTTCCTTAAAAAAAGATTTGTTTGATGGCCATTAGAGGCCATCACTACCGTAAATAATAAAAAATTATTTATTTAATAAGAATGGTTACTAATAACCACCATGTAATTGATCCTTCTTCTTTTCATGATTCAATTGCTTCCTTTCTTTATAATAGATTATCTACTTTATAAATTAGATATGATATTACATGAATATCTACATTTAGTAAAATTGGTTGTGATGTAGTAATCTCTCATCTAACATGTTCTTTAATTTATTTAGTTGCAATTCCTATTTAATTTACCAGTTGTTGAGTACTGGCTATATCATCCAAGTGATTTATTTACGCGATAAAACTCTTCATCTCCATGTTTTATATCTTGTGAACATATGATTGAATTTGTCAAGTATACAAGTCGAGTATAAGATATGTGTATTCTTTAATGTATTTATGAAGGTCCAATAATTCGGCACATGTTTTAATTATAGGCTTTTTCATTTTACTTTCATTTTTATTTTATTTTAAAAATATATAAATAAGTTTTTTATTTTTATTTTGATCTCATCCTTTTTATTAATAATGAAAATCATAAAAATAGTTTTGATTTTTCTATTTTCCATTTTGTTATAATTTGATCTTATTATTGACTAAATATATAATAGATATAAGAATATATTGTTAATTAATAATAAGAATTATAAGTACTAAAATTTAACTAGTTAATTTATATTATAATTAACTTAAAACTTTAAAATTATTTTGGAAATAAAATTTCTTTCAAATCCACCGATCTCATTAAGATGCTTTTTAGATTATACAAAAGCGAAACGTGTAAATTCTAATTGCAATCAATTTCAATTATAATAAAGTAAATCATGCTTTAAAATAAAATTTACAAAAATTTAATTTAAGTAAAAATAAATTAAAATAATTAATATTTATTAATAAATATTGGTTCTGCCGGATTTTGGCTGAACGGTGCGTTGCCATTGAAGTCCATCGTCTTCTACCTTCTGTGATGAATCTGGCGTGAAGATACCTGCAAAACAGTAAAGGCACGTCGGGGGTTATGTCCCGATTA
>JANIPM010000232.1:21058314-21069730 GCA_027478405.1 Erythroxylum cassinoides
AACAAAAAATCGAAAAAAAGAAGAAGAAACGAACAGCGACTTATAGAAGGTAAAATGCTAATAGTACCGAGAGTTTCAAATATCTGATATATACAGAAGATCCTATCTGTAATTATTAGCCCCAGATTAGGTAAATTTTTAACTAACCCTAAAGTTTCCTAATTCTGATATTTACAGATTCGGTAGATCTTCATTTAGGCTCTGTCGCTTTCTCCGTTCCCGTACATCTTTTTGGATTTGTCGGTGCGGTTTCTTTTCTCCTTGGGTTATGGTGCTGCGGCATTGTACTTTCGCAGTTCGGGAATTTTTTTAACTTTAATTAGTTTTCTTCTTGGGGAATTGTATCTAGGGTTTTGGTTCTGCGTTTGGGGATTGTTGTGGATTTCTGATTGATATGGAGCCCCGTGTCGGCAATAAGTTTCGGCTGGGTCGAAAGATCGGCAGCGGTTCCTTCGGAGAGATCTATCTGGGTTTGTTAATGAGCTTCCTGTTATTGAATTTGCCTCCTTCCGTTGTTTTTTATTTCCACAGAGGAGCTTGCTTGATGATTTTTAGTGTAACTGGCTGATTGAATTGTAGGTACTAATATCCAGACTAATGAAGAAGTCGCTATTAAGCTCGTGAGTATTCTTTTTTTCATTGTACTTTTTTTTCCCATATGATAATGTGTTTTTTGTTTGTTTGTATCATCTATGTCAAATTTCTTCTGTGTTATTGTCAATTTTTTTTCTCGCCTCGTCGGTGGATTTGATTGCATGTGAAATTGCTGCATGATTGTCGCATTCGGTTATTTCCTTATGCAAGTGGAAAAAAACATAGCTCGCAGGTATCCTGGGTATGTTTGTCAGTAATTAAGTGTCATTAGGAGTAATACAATTGGAACATGGCTGGACGTTTAGAGCTGCTTTGACTAAAAATTTTTTGAAGATGAATTTGACTGGAAGAGGAATATGGAGTGTTTTCGATGCTCGGAAAAGTGTTTTAACTGATTCTACAGTTGAACTTATATAATTTTTGGAGCATGGCAGTGAATCTAATTGCTTGCCTAGATATAATCTAAGGTTAGATAATACCTTACAAAACTGATTTCTCTCTTAACTTGTCGTTAGTTTCAAGTATTCTTGCGTTGGTAACTGGAAAGAGTAGATGTCACAAGTTGACCGAATTTGGGCGCAGCTGGCTTGTGGGGAAATCCATCAAGTGTGAAACAATTTTCATGGATTAGTTTCATATCATGTTACTCCTCTCTTTAATTGGAAAGAAATGACTAAATCTAAAATTTGGGGTGCAGACAACTTGTTGCTGCTCGGTTGAGAAATTATTATTAAAGCAGATTTCATGTTATCAAATAAAACTTGACTGTAAAAATCAACTTTTTAGTAATTGGTTGGCTCATGTGTTGGAGAAACTTTTTCGGTAACTGACTACACAGAATTTGGCCGGTTTTTAGGAGCTATATATAGAGAACTTTACTGAAGTATGTGGAGAAATGAATCTCAGAAACTTAAGTCAACAGCAATTAAAGAGAGTGTGTTCAATGTGATTGTTTCTTTAATGTTTTCTCATCAAAGTGCAAGTGCTTCTATCTTAAGTTTACTGTTTTTGTCTTCTTAGTCATTCTGTGGTCCAGATGCTGATATGATTAGCTTTGATGTCCAGGAAAATGTTAAGACAAAGCACCCACAGTTGCTGTATGAATCAAAGTTGTACAGAATTCTTCAAGGAGGAAGTAGTGACATATTTTATTAGATTAGAGTTTCCCCATTTCTTTTTTTAATAACTTTGGGTGAACAATCATATTTCATGATCTATTTTCTCCAGTTTGCTTTTGTATATTTTAACATTTTTGTAATTTTCTGGTTCAAACAGCTGGAATTCCAAATGTTAAATGGTTTGGTGTTGAAGGAGACTATAATGTCCTCGTTATGGATTTGCTAGGCCCAAGTCTTGAAGATCTTTTTAACTTCTGCAGTAGGAAACTATCTTTGAAGTCAGTCCTTATGCTTGCTGACCAGATGGTAAGTTTTGTATAATTTGGTGCTTTAGACTTTTGGAGAACTGTCCATATATGTTGTTTGCTAATGTTCTTTTTAGATCAACCGAGTTGAGTTTGTTCATTCAAAATCATTTTTACATCGAGATATCAAGCCAGACAATTTTCTTATGGGCTTGGGGAGGCGTGCAAATCAGGTTTTTTCTGCTTAAAAGTTTGCTGTTATTGTTCAATGATTTATGTTCGTTAGTTTAGATCTTTGTTAAAGTGTCATATTGCTTACTTGCATACAGGTATATTGCATTGACTTTGGACTGGCAAAAAAATACAGGGATAATTCAACCCATCAACACATTCCATACAGGTAGGATATTGTTGTTCATATGAATCTTAAATCATTTTCTAGCATTTGGGCTCTAGTTGGGTTTTGAAATATCTTCAGAAATGTTTTCTGCTGTATTCATGGGCACAATACGTGTGCCAATTTTTGTAATAGTCAACTTTGCTACCCTACTGGCACCATGATATTGTTTTTTATTGCTATGTGTCTTCTATAATGCACATACATACAAAAGATTTTGCCATATTGTCTTAGTTTGTTTTTGAACTTATGTAGCATATTATTTATTCTATCTGGTGCTGAACCTTGCAGGGAGAACAAAAATTTGACTGGGACTGCAAGATATGCGAGCACAAATACTCACTTGGGTATTGGTACGTGAGATTATCTTTTTGTACTTTTACCATTTTCATCAATCTGTTTTCTACTTTTCTGATGTTTGGATTGTGTAGAGCAAAGCCGGAGGGATGATCTAGAATCTCTTGGTTATGTCCTTATGTATTTCTTAAGAGGAAGGTGAGTTTTGTTTCACAAAGATTTATCTTACACTTTTGGATACTGTTTGTTTACTGTTGTTCCTTCTTCTGTAGCCTTCCCTGGCAGGGACTAAAGGCAGGAACCAAGAAACAGAAATATGAAAAGATAAGTGAAAAGAAAGTTAACACCACAACAGAGGTAACATGTTCCCAATTATTGAGTTTTGATTTACATGCTCTATTTGAAATTGACTAAATACTGCTTATTTAGGTTTTATGCCGAGGTTATCCCACAGAGTTTGCTTCCTACTTCCATTACTGCCGGTCACTAAGATTTGATGATAAGCCAGATTATGCTTACCTGAAGAGGATATTCCGTGACCTCTTTATTCGTGAAGGTATGCCTTTAGTATGGCTGAATGTTTTTCAAATTGGAGGCGCTTCTCTATTTTTGGTTCTATAGGTGGATTGGATTGTATTAGCATTTGATCTTCTGAGTCCATCTCTTGAATGGTGTTACAGGTTTCCAGTTTGATTATGTGTTTGACTGGACTATACTGAAATATCAGCAATCCCAATTGGCTAATCCTCCAGCTCGTGCTCTTGTATGTTTTAATTTAATGTGTGGCTGTCCTTTTTTGCTTGCACGGTGTGATTTAATGGGTTCTTGATTTTAGGGTCCTGGAGTTGGTACCAGTTCTGGGATGCCCCCTGCCATCACCAGTACGGACAGGCATACAGGTTTGCTGGACTATTGCTATTCCTTGCTTACATTTTTCATGGTTTGTTTTTGTAGAAATGTTTTCCTCATTTGCATTGTCAACTCTCTTTTAAAGTTGCAGGTCCCGGTGGAGAGTTTTTTCCTTTCCTTTCTTGTCCCTAGGTTATCGTGATTAGGTTTTGTCACTTGGTTTGTTTCTCCAGTTTGACTTTGGCTGTGTAGTGATTGTTGACATAGATGGTGTGGTAAAGTTCTAAAATTAAGATATAAACTGAAGGTGAATCTATAACTTAAGTTTAATGAGATTAGACCTATAAGACAGGAAAATGATAATAAAAGAATACCAAACAAGTCTATTATAATACACATATTTCATGATGGGAAGAAGTTGACTTTTGAATCTCATTAATCTGGAACCATATTTCATATTGGAGTTTCCAACTGGAGGGTTATGGTCTATTATAATTTCTGGTTTTATGCACTGGGGAAGGCTATTGGCTTAACAGATTGCCGAGATGTTAATTACTTCTTTGTTTCAGGTGGAGAAGAAGGACGAACTGCTGGTCACTCAACTGATCCATCTCGACGGAGACTATCAGGACCTATTCTAAATACTTCTAGCTATGCAAAACAAAAAAGTCCAGTTGTTAATGACCCTACAGCTTCCAAGGATGCTATGGTAAGAAGGAAGTTTTGATTCACTCCTCATGGCTCCCCTTGTGTAATAGAACTGGTTGAGTGGTATTGAGAATTTGGTGCTTATGAGAGTTGTTACATTTGTCCAGAGTTATTTGATGCAGGCCTCAACTTTTCCTACTTGTCTGGGGTCTTTAAATATTATAATTAATCTATGATCATATTATGGAGCTGTCAATGACAAAATCTCCTTTGAATTGTAAGCGTTTTGCCATTATCAAATATGTACATTTTTGCACTAGTATTCTCAGATTGGTTGGTATATCTTGGGGCTTGGTAGTTACTCTTTAGAAACTTCTGTTTGGAAGTTCATTTTTTCCTACTTGCTAATGCTCGATATACTCTAAGCTTGACAGTTTTAGATCTAATTACAGTTTAATTTGGACAATGTAGTTACCAAGCTCTAATTTTCTGGGACGCCCAAGTGGATCTACAAGGAGAGCTGCTGCTGTTTCCAGCAGTCGTGATGCATTCACTGGAAATGAGCTTGATCTTGAACGCACTCGGACTACTGGGGCAACCCCAGCAACCATGCAGAGGATATCAACCGAGCAAAGAAGTCCCCCTCTTGGATCTACAGATCCTAGACGTTCATCATCAACTAGAATTGTTTCTCACATGAAGGCATATGAATCCAACATTAGGGGCATTGAGAACCTGAATTTTGACGCTGAAGAGAAGGTTCATTACTAAGGTGCTCGGTGCTTTGAATTGTTGAAAATCACGAAATTGCCAATTCGCTGGTATGATAGGCAGCAAAATACTTCATTTGAGATGAGTTATGGAGAAAGTCGATTGAATACCAGATAATGCTTGTTCAGTTTTGAGCAGCAAGGCATCGTACATAAAACAGCTTGCAGCAGGCTTGAAAAGTTCATGTATACGTATCGGGTGACTGAATGTTATTCTATGGCTCTTGAAATGGTTCTAATAGCATAAATGTTGTCCTCTGCTCAAATGAGCTTCAATTTATTTGCTTACGACTTGAAGGCTACAGTTTGGCCATCATACTAATTCCCTTGAGATTTCCAATGTGAAGCATTACGAGCATCGGCTTCTAGTGTGTTTTAGGATTACTATTTTTTTGGTTGTAACGTGCTGGAATTTAACCAACTTTTCCAAATCATTGTTGGATGTATCCTCGACCTCGTTTAACCCTCAAGTGTCTTGTTCTTTCAGTGATATTAGTGGATAGCCTCTAATGGGTTCCGAAACCAAAATTTGATTTTATCACATCGAATGTTTCAAGAACAGTTTTAGAACAGTAAACTCTTGCCAACGTCATTTTTCACTAAATTCGTGCCTAAATTTTAGAAACTCACCTTGGTGTAGAGGGTGAACTTTGCAAAAAGTCTATTGAAAGGTAATATGTAGGTTGTCCTCTCTGCTAGCGGCGGTCAAAACATGATTATTTTTTAATTGATTACGGGAAAAACAATATTGTTCTCCAATTGGGACAGCTACCTTGGATCTTGAGTTCATCTCCAATACTTCATAAGAGCTAAGAACCCTAATAGCTTGTTAATGAGTGGGTATTTTTCATGTAATAGTATACGAAATAAGGTTTTTATTTATTTATTTATTTACATTTTGAATGATATAGTGTTTGTTATTTTTCAATTGACATCTTCAATGGCATATGTAGTATGTGTTCTACAATTTGACATTAAACACCGAACATTATTATTACACTAAACATGTAATTAATTCTCCCGTTACACCCTTGACCGGTTGAGGGGTTTATAAGGATTCTATATGACCAAAAATAAAGGAGTGGTAAGAAAGAAATTTCCTATCCATCTGGGAACAAGTTCTTAGTAGCACTCGGAAATCCTTTCTTCTTTTACTTGAAGCTTTCCATCTCTTTGATAGCTAAAACCCCTCAACCGGTCAAGGGTGTAACTAGATAAGGATTCTTCTCCCAAAAGCGTTTGATGAATACTCCTCGTATTGTTCCTCGTAAATCAATTAAGTTTTCAATTTTGATGTGATATTTGTACTAATAAAATCCTTATTTCACTTTCAATTTATTAAACTAGTGCATTAAACAATATAGTATATAGCAAATAAGGGTCGATCTCACGAGAAAAGTTAATTTATTTATTTAGTTTATTAATTATTATAATTAAAAAAAAGACAATTATATCCTAATAGTTTCGCTTTTGCAAAAAGAATTCTAAAACAAGATATAAACACTTAGGAATTCTAAAACAAGATATAAACACTTTTTTTTTGAAAGGTAAAGGTGGTGGCGGCGATGATGATGTAGGGGAGAAGATCACTATCCACTCCAGTACAACGATGCCAAGAAGAAGAGCGCCACTCTAGATCTGGAAGACCAAGGATGGGAGAGAGCGTTACTGAAGAAGAAGACCAAGGATGGGCGAGATCGCCACTCAACAAGAAGACCAAGGATCTCCTACAGATATAAACACTTGATACCTCTTTATTCGCATTGTAAGATAGAACATCATAATTTTATAACACATTCTTAGAACAAAAATAAAATCCAATTTTATAATACATGATTATTTTGAGCACAATTCACTAAACTATGTTCGTACAACTAAATTTATATAGAAATATAAAAGAAACTCAAAACAAACAAAAATAATTATGGAAACCTATGAATTGCGCAAATTTAAGAATCAAAGAAATAAAATATAAATCTAACATAATATTTACAAATGAACAAGTTTTAGATTCTAATTTAGTCATGTAATTTTGATATTTATGAAATAATCCGAGATATTTAATAAATTAAATGTAGAAAACCAACCAGTAAGTTCCTACTGCTCTTTTTTACTCTTAGAAATTAAACCAGCTCAACTCGTCAAGCACAAAGAAACACAATCAAGAATTGAAATTTAATGTCAAAATTTCAACAATTGCATAAGTATTAAATCGACATGGTAATCAATGAATTAAAATAATATCTCAAATAGTCAAAACAACACAATTAAACTAAATTTCAACAATTAATCATAAATCAAAACATGAAAAATCAGAAACAAGGAGAATTAGGGTTCAAAAAAACTCATTATAGTGCCCTAATTTCACAACTCGGACCAACCCTTAAGGTATGAAAATCCCTCCACGAACCTTGAACTGGTTCAAAACAAGTGAGATTTGGCTCCCTTTCAACCCAATCACTCCTCACGACAATTCCCAGCTTCAACCTATAAGACAATTAATGGATCGATTGATTTTAGCGTACCTGTATTCATGGTAGTTTTTGTAAGGATTTAATTCCCTCTCTTCTTTTTTTCTTTGATTTGTATCTTCAATGGTTCAGATAACCTTTCAATAAGTTTCTAAAACTTACATAGTCTTTCACGAACCATCTTGTTCTTTCATTTTAAAAGAGAAAGGGAAAGGGTCTTTGATCCATTATTTAATACCCAATAACTATTATCTTGGGTGCTTTTCATGGGACTCAAATCTATAAGTCACATAGGTCATTAAATAAGCTAATAATCTCCCACTTGGCCCATGTTATAATTTGGTGATTCAACAATAAAACTTTAAATGCACACAATATAGGGAATCGATCAAGTCATCCTTAAGTAAATTAAGATGATGGGATCATAGTGGTCACATGTTATACAACATGATTCCTTCCATGTATCACATAATCAACTTAATTCAGAAAAATTTAAGTTGATAAATCTGTAATTATTATCGCACAAATAATAATTATGGTATACAACATAATATGGATAACAAGTTAGTGAGCAAAAACATATGATTATAATTGAATTCATAAGTGTCATAACAATTTGAGCAAAGCACTTATATGCATACATACATGTCAAAAAACTATACTAATAAGGACTTATCTATCAGGCCCATCCGTTCAACATGACCAATAAATGTTTTGGGCGGTAAGCCTTTAGTTAACGAATCTGCTATCATGAGATCGATACCAATATACTCAATTGATACTTTATATTTTTGCACTTCTTCTTTCACAGACAAATACTTCAAATCCACTTGTTTCACACCCTTTAAATATTTGTCATTTTTAGAGAAAAAATCGCTGCATAATTATCACAATAAATTCTTAACCATCTAGTAATACTGTCGACAATACCAAGACCTAAGATAAAGTTCCACAACCATAATCTATGAACTGTGGCCTCAAAGCACTCCATAAATTCAGCCTCTATAGTGAAAGTATCAATGACGGACTGCTTTTCACTATTTCACGAAACTGCTCCTCCAACTAATATAAATATATAACCGAATGTAGATTTTCGTGAGTCTACACAACTGGCATAGTCTGAATCCGAGTAACCTACCACTTTGAGATAGGATGATTTTCTATATGTGAGTATGTAGTCCTTTGTGCCTTATGAATATCTAAGAAATTTCTTTGCAGCTTTCCAATGGTCTATTCCAGGATTGCTTTGATATTGGCCTAGGATTCTGACAGCAAAATTGATATCTGATTGAGTGCATGTTTGAGCATACATTAAGCTCCCAACTACTGACGGATAAGGAATAGACTTCATTTCCTTACATTCCAAATCGTTTCATGGACATTGCATTTGACTAAATTTATCCCCTTTCTAAAGTGGAACTATCTCTGCAGAGCATTTTTCTATTTGAAATCTTTCTAATACTTTCTTGATATAACCTTTCTAAGACAATCCTAACAATCCTTGTGATCTATCATGGAATAATTCTATTCCTATCACATAAAATACCTCACCCATATCTTTCATTTCGAAATTATTAGAAAAAAAATTCTTTACATCATGTAACAAAACCATATTATTAGCAACAAGAAGGATATCATCAACATATAAGACTAATATAATGAACTTGCTCCCACTAACTTTCATATAGATATACCGATCAAGGTGTTTTCTACAAAACCATAAGGCGTAATGATATCTTTAAACTTAAAATACTATTGTCGGGAAGCTTGGTTCAGTCCATATATTGACTTCTTTAATTTACAAACTAATTGTTCCTTTCCTATGGTCACGAAACCTTCCGGCTGATCCAGATAAACTTCTTCTTCCAAGTCATCATTTAGAAAAGCGATCTTTATATCCATTTGGTGAAGCTCTAAATCATAATGAGACACCAGGGCCATAACAATTCTTAAAGAGTCCTTCATTGAAATTGGAGAGAAGGTCTCTTTATAGTCAATACCATCTTTTTGAGTGTAACCTTTGGCAACAAGTCTGACTTTATACCTTTCAATGTTGCCTTGTGAGTCACGTTTGGTCTTAAAGACCCATTTACAATCCACTTGCTTTGCACCTTTAAGCAACTTAACTAATTTCCAGACATTGTTGTCATCCATTGATTTCAACTCTTCTTTTGTAGCATTGAACCATTTTTCAGAATTGTTACATTCTATGGCTTGTTTGAACAAGACTGGATCCTGATCAATGATCAAGTCACATTTATGTTCAAGTGAGTAAATTTCATAGTCATTTGAAATAGCTGATCTTCTCTACCTTACAGACATTCGTAATGCTACTTCTTGTGGCATCACTTGATCATTTATAACTTGAACATTAATAGTTGGTTCTTCATTAATATGTTAAATTTGTGGAATTGGAACATTAATTTGTTGTTACGGTATATTGCGTATCCGTGATGTAACAAGAGGAATAACCACTGGTGGGATCACATTTGATGTAGTAGTTTCTACTCAACTTGGAGTAGTTTCTACTTGACTCTCGTAAATATCCACTTTTTGCGGTTCTCCATTCTAACTGATTAGACCATTCTTAATGAATCAAGCATTACCAGACTCAACTATTCTCGTACTATGGTTAGGACAATAAAATCTGTACCTCTTTGATTTTTCAAGCTAGCCAATGAAAAAACTACTAATAGTTCTTGCATCAAGCTTCTTTTCATGTGGATTCTACATCCTTACTTCTGCTAGACAACCCAAAATGTGAAGGTGTCGTAAATTAGGTTTCCTTCCTGTCCACAGTTCATAAGGTATCTTAGGAACTGTTCTACCAGGAATCCTATTAAGCAGATACGCAGCGGTCTTTAATGCATGCAACCACAATAATAACGATACAGAACTATAACTTAACATACTCCTAACCATATCTATAAGAGTACGATTTTGCCTTTTGGCTACACCATTTTGTTGTGGTGTATCAGGCATTGTGTATTGCGTACATATGCCTCGACTTGCAAGAAACTTTGCAAATAGACCTGGACATTGTCCACATTCATCGACTTTTCCATAATATTTGCCACCTCTATTGGATCTCACTATCTTTACTTTTCTATCTAGCTGTCTTTTTACCTCATTAACGAACAACACTAGGATGTCCACAGGATTATATTTTTTATGCAACAAATAAATATAACCATATCGTGAGAAATCATCAATAAAGGTAAAGAAATATTTTTCGTAACCCCAAGAAGGAACGTCGAAAGGACCATAGATGTTGGTGTGTATTAATTCTAGTAATGAGTTACTTCTTGTGGCTAGATTTTTTGATATATGTTTGGTTTGCTTGCCTTTCACGCAATCCATACATATATTCCAGTCAACAAAATCCAATGGAGAGAAGATGTCATTTTTAACTAACCTTTGTACTATTTTCTTTGATATATGACCTAATCTTTTATGTCACAAAAAGTAGAATAATCTTTTTGTGCACTACGTTTACTTCCTATAATATGGTCAACATGAAACAGAGATGCAACAAAATCAACATCAAGATTGAAACATATAAACAATCAATTAAAGTACCAGAATCGTATTAGTATTTATGTTTATACAATGAAACAACACCATTTCCAATCTTAAATTGAAATCCTAAATCATCCAATTTTGCAATAGAAACTAAATTTCTAGCACATTCAGGAGCATAAAGACACTTTTCTAAATTTAGGTAACACCCAGTGTCCAATATCAATTTGTACGTCCCAATGCTCCTTACCTGTGCCTTCATTCTGTTCTTCATATATAAGAACTTTTTAGTTCCGTTTATGGTTTGGATTAAAAGGAATCCCTGTTTAACATGTGACAAATGGGTAGTTGCACCAGAATCTAACCACCAGGTATTATTAGGCACTTCAATAAGATTTGATTCAAAATATACTGAGACATAGTATGTGTTAGATCGAGTATGGCCCGAATATTCAAAATACACTGCGGAAAAGACCATACAACAACGTGAAGTATAACCGAAAATACT
>JANIPM010000232.1:21073461-21094935 GCA_027478405.1 Erythroxylum cassinoides
AAGATTTTCAAGCTAGCACGAGATAGGGCACGTAGTATGAATGATTTCAACTAAGTTTGATGTATACGTGATGAAGTAGGACAGGTACTCACAGAGGCTTAAGCCATCAAGAGGCAATGGCAGAGATACTTCTATGGCCCGTTTAACGTAGAGATAGTGGGCGACATAAAATTAGCCGAACCATCTATGTTGGGGCATGTCCTTACCAGGTACACATAAGAAAGGGTCACGAGGAGTGAAATTATAAAGGTTATGAGAGGGATGGGGAGTGAAAGGGTCGTAAGGTCAGACGAGATCCCTATGGGGGTATGGAAGCAGATAGGAGTTGTCGGTACTAGAAAGGACTCACTCACATCCATACCCATAGAATTCAACTTTGCAGTTAGGTTTAACATATGAGTTACATGATTATGAATGGGCTGTGACCAGTCAAACTTTTTGGTCATTAGCTCACTCATTAAAGTCCCTACTATAGACTTGTCTGCTATTTCAGATTGGGAGTATTCCTTAAGCTTTAACATGAACTCCTTTACATTATCCGTCTTAGGCATTAATAGCTTCACATTTTCTACGATTGTCATTCGCATCAAATTCAAACTTAGCATGTTAGACCGTTCCCAAGTCTTATAATAAGACTTGTTAGCTTCAGAACTAGTCTCAGTTATGACTGCGGGCCTTACATCTGAAACTATGGCCAAGTCCAAATCTATTATACCCTGTTAGAATTGGATTCGTTCAGACTAGTCCCCATAATTCATACCATTGAACTTGATTAAGCTATTTCCTAAGGCAAACAAATTAGTAGATTCTGCAAACACAACATATAACTCACATATTACTGCTTTAAGTAAACCTGAATGGATTCAAACTAACTAATACACTTTGATTATGCATTTAAATTCTCCTTTGGGTGAAATTTAAATGCATAGTTGTAACCTATTCTGATGAAAATATATAGTTCACTATAATAGACAATCAATCATATTCTAGTCAACATGTATGTTATCTTTGGATATACAATCATATTAACTAAATATGTTGATAAAGTCCCTTTAATGTCATTAATTATAAGCAATGATCCACCTTTGAGTGACCTCCTAGCATTATAATTAATTATCTCAATTGTTTAGTTCAACTTCTATGTCATTTTAGCATTATATCATAATAAACAAGTAAAACAATCACAATTAAATGATTAATATTTTCAAGCTAGGCCACTTTGGTGACTAACAAGTTTTCCATGCAATAAACATTTAATTGGATAATTATCATATATGACAAAATTTAATTTAATTAGTTTGGTTACTTTGGTGACTAACAAACTATTCTAAACTGCCATAATGTCATGTATTGCACTCAACATATAATAACAAAATCTAATTCCAAGCATTGCATAATGTAAATGGCCAAAGTATCAATTAAAACATAATATGACCCAAAAAATTATATTATGCATAGCAAACATAGGCACAATTTTTATGCATTTAAATCTAAATTAATTAATTGATTCCTTTATTAATTAATTTAAATTATCAATTAAGTAAATTATGAGTTATGACCCAAAATTTAAATACCTTAAATAGGACTAATATTCAAACACATAAAATTATTTTTAATAATAAAAAATAATTAAAAGAAAAGGTAGGTGTGTGCACTTCCAATTTTGGCAACCAGTGACGCTGGCCTCTGATGTGAGGAGAGTGTGTTGCACGCGCCTCATCTTCTTCAACTGCTGGTTTCATTTTTTCTCCTTTTTTTAAATTCTGTAATGGGTTTTCTTTCATACCACAAGCTATCCCTTCCTAACATTATAAGCCTCAGAAACATGAAGCAAACCTTTTTAAGTCTTTCTCAACAATAATGGTTCAAGAAAATCACGGTAATATTTAACCTTTAGTTTCAAGAACCATACATTTTTGTTTCTGTTTAGCAACCATAAACACATATCTTTGAAGAAACAGAACACAACAAACAACCATCACAGCAGACACAGCAACCTCGAATTGATTCATGAAAGCTTACGATAAGACCAAGCCTTTTTGTTTCAAAAACCAAACTTTTTGGTTTTTTCACAACAAGCATAAACACATCTTTATAGAAACAGGAGCTTTATCGCAAATAAAACACGATTTCATGTTTGATTTTGTTTTCTTAACACATTACACTCATTAAAACATTAAATTGGTTTGCAATCCATAAACGAAAACAACAACGCAACATCGTGGTTCTGATACTAATTGTAAGACAATTATTGGATCGATTGATTTTGGGATACCTGTATCCATGATAGTTTTTGTAAGGATTTAATTCACTCTCGCCTTCTTTCTTTGAATTGTATCTTCAATGGTTCAGATAATGGTTCAAATAATGGTTCAGATAACATTTCAATAAATTTCTAAAACTTATATAGTCTTTCACCATCCATCATGTTCTTTCATTTTAAAAGAAAGAGGAAAAAGATCTTTGACCCATTTGAGATCTATTATTTAATACTCAATAACCATTATCTTGAATGCTTTTCATGGGACTCAAATCTATAAATCACATGGGCCATTAAATAATCTAACACAACCCACCTTGAAAGAGTGTCACACCTCTTGAAAACTCTCTTCTTGGTTACTGCTCAGGCTCACTAAACACTCTAAGAGCCCATACATTTCTGAATTGTTGATAAGCTTCCGTTGATTTACTCTTATCAAATCCAGTTTAAATTGATCTGAAGATTTCTCTTATCTTTCATTGAGATGATGTCGTTGCTGGATATGTTATCATTTTTGTGTTTTTTTCCTCCTCTAGTTCTCTGCTGCTTTCTGGACTCTACTGCTTGGCTTGTTGCTTGTTCACTATTGGCATTTACGTCTGTGTGTTTGGGTTACTGTTGGTTCTCCTCTTTTGCTTTGTCGTTTTGGGTTGTCCATTAGTTGCTGATTTTTCTCTATTGTGCTCCTCTTTGCACTATCGTTTTCTAGTTCTGCTTCTAACATTTTCTTCTCCTGGCTATTCGTTTTATTTCTTTTGTCTAGCCTCTACTTTCTCCTTGCACTCTACATTTTCCTTTTGCTTCCTTGTCATTTTGTTCCTCCCAGCAGTGTCTTTTTGTTACTGTTGCTTTTATTTGGCCTACTAGGTGTTGCGTTTTTTATTTTCTTCATCAAGCCTAAAAAATATTTAATTATAATTAATCTCTTTTTAGATAAAATATGAAACTAATCATCTTGAGTTATTAATAATAAAATGCAACATTATTCACCCAAATGTGCTATATAAATGATTTAAAACAATATCAAATAGGGGTGTAAAGTATGTTATAATTTCTATTTATCATTGAGTTTAAAATAAACTTTTAGGTAAAGTTAGACAAGTCATGAATGAATCATTTCATATGATGAAAATCATAACTCAATAAGTGTTAAAACTTGGTTGGTTCCCAAAAATCAAAGCATGATTTGAGCAAAGTAAAGGGAAGAATCCTTAAATAAAGATGTTCGCCAGAAGGTGATACTTTGCTCTCACATTCGAATTTTAGCTTGTCGTTTAGGCTGGTGAGTAAGATTTGTGCTCATTGTAGTCATCTCCAGAGTTCTTCGCACTTAGAGAAGAAGAGAACACAAAGTTGAAGGAAGAAAATAAAGGCTTTGTGTTATGAAATTAGTGTGTTGGAAGGAAGACCAAGTAAACTTTGCCAAAAACAATTTAAAATAAAGGATCATATGTCCAAAATGAATGGGAGCTCTCAAAGTTGAAACTTGTTTGTGAAGGGGAAAAGATATGAAACTTGACAACTTATTACAAGCTAATATATCTGATTTGATTCTTAGTATATACTTACTATGGAGAAGATTTATAACAAGTTTTTGTTATAGATATGAGTAAGAAAAAATTGGCCTATAATTTCCAAGATTTTTAAAGAGGTACACATTCAATCTCATACAATATTAATATAAAATGTTAGTTTGTTTTAGTTATCAATTAAATGCCTATAACTCAATTACAAATATTAGTCATTTGTTTATGAAATGCACCCATATTAAACATTACACGTGAGATGAGAAAATTTAAATTAGGAAACATACAGTGGAGTTCTAGGCAGTAAATAGGTGCATATACATATACATGAATTGATAATATTCATAAAATGAATGTCTATAACATTAAAGGTGTTGTAATAACATTATTGACAATATTAACTTGTCTAAGAAAATTTTCCAAAATTGTAATGTCCTCAATTACATTTTAAAAAATAACATTATTATAGATCTTTAAAAAATGAAGGAAAATTTATGCAATATTTTATGTTGCTAATTTCTGGATTGTCTAAGCCTCTTCTTTTTAAGATTTGTGGATGATGTAGTAGCACAACTTAACTCTTGAGTGATTATTCATGAATGTAATTTAGGAGTTAATATATGAACTGAATGTTTGTCTTGTACAAGAATCAAAAAATAATTTACATAATCATGCTCTTTATTAATAATATACGACACTTACATGATATTCTATCAGAGCGATTGTTTCATTATATTGTACTCCATAACCTGAAGGCTTTGAAACCCTTCCTTATTGTGTAACTCTTCCTCTTATCTTTAATTATCACTAACTTGTTTGTTTTATTTATATTTGAATTTGTCTCTGTTGGCCTCTAACTTTTAGGCATTTACCTCTCTTTACAAACAATTTATTTTACTAGTTAGCTTGATTAGGTGATGTTTCTTGTACTTGTAAGCTTTGAGAGATTATTTTCTCTATTTTTAGCTATGTTAATAATTTTCAAAATGTCTCTTCCTTGTTACATTATTAGTTAATGATTAAAATGTTAATGAAAACTTTTAATTATGCAAATTTCATAATCAAAATTAAATGAGATACCTTTTGCGTACACTCGTTTTGGTTATGTCCTTAAATATTGCCCTTAGTATATCTTATAATCCTTCTATGCCTAAACCATCTTTTCTATCTTTAGTTATTTAAACCTCTCTTTCTTCTTTTGTTTTTAGAGACTAAATAACCTCTTTACTATAAGAACTTATACAAATTTATATGATGGCCAAAATATTTTACCATTCAAAGGTTGAAGGGATCACTCATATGATTGTATACATTGTTTCTAACTATAACACTTATTAATATATTCAATCATATTTAATTTACTACGATAAATGGTTGCTACCATATGAGGACATGGTGTTCTTGTCAAGTCCTAATCTCTACATGTGAAGTCCCATTTGAAAACTACATATA
Source organism: Erythroxylum cassinoides (assembly GCA_027478405.1). Lineage (NCBI taxonomy): Eukaryota > Viridiplantae > Streptophyta > Magnoliopsida > Malpighiales > Erythroxylaceae > Erythroxylum > Erythroxylum cassinoides. The sequence continues at coordinate 21,078,700 of JANIPM010000232.1, forward strand.
AAATATGTATGCTTTATGCTCTATTTCATGTCCACTCATTTAAGTCAATATAGCATTTAAACCTCTCTTCCTTATTCTCTTCCAATTTAACTATGATCTTAGGTGCAAGGTTATGATGTCAATTTGAAACAAATTTCCTGTTTTGGTGTATTATATTCATCACCATTTTTTGATATGTTCCAATATGCTAATGGTTCACTTTAATCTTGTTTTTAAAATTCGACCATTAAAGGTTGCACACATTTATCAATGCAATCATTTTTTATTTCAACTTTAAGAATATCTTACATTATGTCTCTTTTGGATATTTAAACAGTGCATCAAAAATCCTTCTCCAATATTTGTAACTGGTCATCAAATTTAAAAAAAAATGTTAATCTATAACTAGATCTTGAAGTCATTACCTCTCTAACTAACTCTTCAATTAGCATAGACATGTTTAGGATATACCCTATACTTTACTTCCTTGTCAACCTTCAAAAGTCCCTACTAAGACATCTATGCAATGAAGAAAAAAATGAATTAGATATAAATAATGAAATGCATATGAATTAAGTACAAATACATGAACATTTGGTTGCACACATATTGCATATTTGCAAAAGTGCAAATTTGTACATTTGAACTTTCAATTATTAAATGGACAAACACTAAACATTTAAATATACTACATATTTGAATACACTACACATTTATTGCCTTACCTACTTGTACTTTCTTTTTTATTTATATTTGAAGACAATATCCTTGCCATTCAAACATGTATTCGTAAGAACTCCCAAAGTAATAGTAAAAGATTAACATTTAATATCTAAATAAAATTAAAAAAGATAACTTTTTGCATATTAGAGATAATTGTTTTTTCTTTCCTCGTCTCCAATTTGAAGATTAGAAATGAATAGTTGTAAAGACCATTTTCAAATGTCTTTCTATTCCACATTAACTACATTTCAAATGATCAGGAACTTTGATTGTTCTAATCGCTCTCAACAACAATTGATAATTGCCCTATAAATCTTTAAGAAAACAACTATCTAGTGAAGGAGTGGTCTAATTATAATAGACAAAAATCACCAAACGGGTTAATTATAAAAAAAGAATCCAAACTTGATTCAATTTTGCAATATTAACCTGAACTTTAAAATTAGTGCCAAATATTTTAACGTTAAATTTTTAGCAAAACTACACTAACGTTAAGTTCTCAATTAATGTGGATGATGTAGCTAGTTATGTCAAATTAATATTTTTGCTATCTGACTGACATATTGTATTTATGCCATGTTTTATTATTTAATAAATTAAAATATCAAACATCATAAAATAATTATATATTCCTTCATATGTTCTACTTCATAATTATTTTAGAGTGTTTGATATTTTTAATTTATTAAATAATAAATTCATACGTGACACAATTGCAATATGTGTTAGTCCCGTAGCAAAAATACTAGTTTGATGTGACTTGCAAAGTCATCTACGTTAATAGAGAACATAATATCAAACTATTTTTGTTAAAATTTGAAAGTACCACTTTTTAAAGTTTAAGCTAATAATATAAAATTGAGTAAAATTTGCATTCTTTTTATATAATTAACCCTTTATAAAATTGAGTCCCCCACGTATATGCTACGTGGTTTTGAGGGATTCAAAATTGGTGGTTGAAGTGATGAGATCCTTTAAACTTTAGGGATTGTCAATTACACAAAATTTGTAATAAAATATTTATTCAATAATGAAAAATATAAACAAAATGTTCATACATTACTTATTTTACACTCTAAAAACGATACACCACCGAAAATGAAATTAGTGGACTTGGAGATTTTGTTACTTCACTGCCACCATCACTTATTCACGAAATATAAGACAGAAGAACAGGCAATATGTGGATTGAGTACCGAAATTAGGAATTAGGGATTTGAAATTCTTTTTCGCTTTTGGGTTAATGAACAATGAACAGAACATTAACCGGAGACTATTTCGTTTAAAAACTTTGAAATTAGATAATCCAAAATGGTTGGAACTGTGGAGTGGCTGTTCAATATGTTTGTGTTTTAATTCATTTTCTTTTAATTTTTTTATTGTATGCAGTTCACTTTCTGTTAGAGAGTTGGTTTTTGGTTGCTTTCCTTGCCGCCTAGGAAGTGTTTAGTTAGGAGTTGAGTGTGTATATAAACCTGATTTTCCCAAGGGAGAGTGTGTGAGATTATTAATGACGTTTTTAGTTTTCTTCCAAACTAGGTCTTGTTCTATACATTGGTTATAGGTATATCAAAAACAGTATTCATAATTACAGGAGCTTCTGACTGTTCTTTCATTTCAGTCCAAACCAAAGCTTATCCAATATTGCAGAATGTTACAGATACCGTTTAACTAAATTGCAAGGAAAACTCTATGATAGCTTCTCCTAAATAAAATAATGATTCAAGACAGCTATATGTGGAAATTGATTCCAGAAAACTAAGCCCTACACAGGCACAGGAGCACAAGACAGAATGAGGCGTAAGCTTTCCCTGCGAGATGCTGTTTATTAAAGAGTAATTCTACCAATGTCATGAGCCACTTGTTTTATGCTAGAAACGAAGAATTCTGCAGACACGGGCAGGAGAAAATAACAGAAAAATTCATGCCTACATCCAGCAGAAGGATTCATGTCAAAGCTAAGAGTCATTAGCTCAACGAACATCTACTAAATCCTCCGCTCCCATAACAATCATACTCATTGCAACATCAAACTAACACAATCATACAAAGAAAATGAGAAAAATATTGAAAGATGAAAACTTTTAGACCAAAGACAGCACCTTTTAACGAAAAGTACTTCAATGCCGGTATAAACTCCTAAAAACAAAAGACTTGTATGTTACAAAACAAGTAAAGAAGGGAAAAGAGAAGGCACCACTACTCGTGTAACAAATTTCAACAATTTCAACTCAAGAATTTTTCATCATACACTTGAAAATTAAGCAGTAGTACAATACAAAAGAAAGAAGCATGAAAATGGAAAAAAGCAAAAGAGAATTGATAGTATATAGACCGATAAGCCATCAAAAGTCAATTACCGGTGAATGAGTCACCACCAGCCATAAACAGCTCTAGAACATCTATCCTTGAGCCATCTAAAACTCTTCTTGAAAGACCCTTTAACTTTGCCTTCTACAGTGTAAACCTTATAACTGGCGACCCTCCTTTTTCTCTGCATTTCAGGATCATTGAAACTCCAGCTCTTTGAAACTGATCCATTTGTAGACCTGCCCTTCTTGAACTTGACATCACCGGTATTGCCCATCTGGGTCTGTGTTGGATACACAGAAGAAGCATAAGAAGCGCTGTAACATCTTAGATCCTGCATAGAACCAGAGAAGGAGGGTCCTGCTGATGCTCCACAGTAGCTCTGTATTTCTTTCCTTGCATCTCTACATGACTTGGATCTGAAATCCTCCATGTTCATTGATCAATACCCGTTTCTCTCTCCAATAAAGTCACTCGTTACAAGATGAGTTTGTGGTGTGCTTGTTCCTTTCAGACATATAAATTGACCGCAGTTTGGTTTTTATATAACCGAAAAAAATGGTTGTTAACAGATATTTCGTTGTTTCAAATGTTTTTGCTTCGGTGTGAAATGTGATTGAACAATTAAGATTTGCATGTCCTCTAATTTTCTAGAAATTAAGAATAGGCCATGATTTTAGAAAACGCATACATGAAGTCTACTGCTTGACTTTTTTTTTGGCCTATGAAATAACTACACGGTACAAAAGTAAAGTAGCCTCATTATGCATCTTGTGTTTTGTCCATCCCAATATCTTCTATTCTTTTTCTGTTGTCATGATGTAATGACTACCAACGATTGAGAAAATATAATTGCACTCAGCACTTGGCCAATTTCAAACTTGGAAAGGGGAGCAATCACTCCATTGTTAAACCCAAAAAAAAAAAAAAAGAATTAAGAATGCTGCCTAACATACGTACATGAAACATTTGTTACGAGGAGAAGAAAGATAATCCAATGACAAAGCTCTATCCAATCGTCATAATAATTAGTATTTTGAAAATTAGGAATTTTCTAAATTTAAAATCTTTATTATTCAATGACAGACATGGACTCCTAAGTTGGCATGTTAGACAGGTGTGAGAAGTTATTGCTAATTTTCTAAATGTCACATTCATATTCCAACCACAGTCGACTTGCAAGCTGTATCTTGCAAAATTCAAGTCCCTGGCAAAAGGGCAAGATAAAAAGCTGACAAACGTACATCAGCGGATTGCGTACGTCGAAAAGCAAAGAAGAGTTTACATTAGGCCTAACATCCCCCAACTAGAATCCAGTTCCTTGCTTAGGGTAGATATATAAAATTCACAATGATTTTGGAGATGTACATTGAGTATGATTGTTATATTAAAAGTCAGTTCAACCAAATCCTCATTCATGTTGTTCCTAATTTTAACCGTTTACATGACAAACATAGGCTTCTCTTTCTTCAATGTCCGTGCTTATTATCAAGATCTTAATGTTTCCGAACAAAAATTGAGTTTGCAATCCACAAAGATGAAATAGGGACAAGACAATCGTAGGATGTCAAGGACAAGAATGCCTATCAGTAAAGAGAGCATCAAGCATTTACAATTTCTCAACATGATCAAACTGTTGTTTGTTCCAGCCTGTTTTATCCTTTCTACACTTCTCATACAATGATTAATCAAGAAGCTGATCTATTTCTGGGACTAATTGAGTTATCGTGATAAAAGAACTGCTTTGTGCGATTTCAACGTAATATATAAATGGAAGTTAGGGCATATGTCAAAAGCAACTGATCCGCTGCAGTTCATCGTTGTCCAGGATAACCACCTTACAGGTTTATCCCATGAGTCTGATCGTCTTGATTCAACTCTCTTTCCTATTCATCAAATCATGGTAATACAAAAGTACACACATGGGTTGACCAAGAATGCAGAATATGAACCAGAAGATCATATTTCCCACCTGTAAATTCAAAATCCAAACAATAAAAAATTAAAACATATGCTCAATACAGCAACAGAGTAGGACTGGATAAGCATGATGTTAAGCTTTGAGGGATAAGATAGACATACCATAGAGTTTCTAAACTTATTCTGAAGGAAATTTGTGAGCACAACCAATGGAACCTGAACGAGACAAGTAAATAGATAGAGATCTCATAAGCCCATATCATTAATCACCATGATCTACTTTCCAAAAGTGGCACGTTTTTCCTCTCTCTCTCTCTATCTCTCTCTCTGCCACACTAGTACTGGTGGTGGTGGGGATCATTTCTAGAGAGGACGGACATGGTGAGGTGAGAGACTTTCAAATTATCCCAAAAGGTAGGATTGAAATTCACTTATTATCAAAATGATCTTACCTGAAACATAATTCCAATAAAAGCCCAGAGCTTGAATATGTGGCAAGGAACAGCAATGCACAACTGCAATAGATAAAGGTGTTACATACATATATAAGCAGAACAAGGTGAAAATGGAGCCATGCAGAAAACTACCGCACCACTTCTAGATCGTAATGACAGTATTTGTGAGTTCACATGTATTATTCATATTCAAAACTAGTTAATTCTTTGAGGTGTCAATCTGATTCTAGGTTCTTGAATAAAGTTTAGAGTTTTCTTACTTGAATTGGAGTCTACTGAAAATCAGAGCTCTACAGCAGAGTTTCCTTTAAATGTCAGCAAACATGACTTGAGAAGTTTTTTTTTTTTTCTAGCTATCAAAAAACATCTAGAACATAACTAGCCAAAAGAAAATCAGATTTCTAAAAGACCAACTATCTCAAATGAGTTATAAATCAAAAGGAAGTTCAAACAAAAAGCATATCAGAAATAACTGAATTATACCTCATGAAATATTGCTGAAACCATGAAGGCAATGAGTAATGCCAGCCCCTGCATCATTCCATAAAGAAACTATGTTACAAGACTCATATGAAGATATGGCATCTGGTTTATGTTAAAAATGAAATCCATCCATACCACAATTACATATTTATACCAACGAAAGGCTCACCTTTCAAAATTTTAAATAGGTAAACCGAAGTGAGAATAGGAGGAAGGTCTCAGAATTAGTTGAGTTTAATGCCAAAAACATATTAGATGCACAAATAATCTTTGAATAAATAGCTGATCATAATTATAACAGGATAAACATTGTAATTCATTAAAATAGCAAGCATTTCAGATTCCAACAGCTGAGATGCACGGCCCAAAGTTTATCAAAAGACAAAAAGAATATGCAAGCTAAAACCCAAAGATGTATTTCGTAACCAAAGACATAAATGTTCCTCTAGTTGAAAAAATTAAAATTTTATATTTAGTTGCAGCAAAACTGGCTAAAGGATTTTGGCAGCACAATCTGACCGAAAAGCAAAAGGTTTGTAAGATTTAATTGAAGTGCAATCCTAAGGGTTGGATGAATTAGAAGATAAGCTAACATTAACAAGTAATTATCAAGCTAGTGAGATAAAATAAGTCTTTTCCATACATGAATTAAAAATAGTTTTTGGATGTCTCAATTGCTTAGATTTGAAGAAATTCCCTCTTTCTGACTGAAGAACAAAAGAACCACTTCAAATTAGGATTTCAAAATGAAATCATTCCATTAATTTCCTATGGACTAGAAAAAAGGGGACAAAAGTTATGGAAAAAAGATTTCAAAAGAATAAGTTGCAAAACTCAAAATCCTTCATATGAATAAATATATGCAAAAGTAACAGGGACACTATATTTCCAAAAGGTGAAAATTAAAACAATTAAAAAATTAAGAGGTAGCATAGGGCAAAAAGATTAATCAGTTTATGCTGATAATCGATCAAGCACTACAGAAAGCAGGTGTGAGAAGCAACCAACCTTGGGCACTTTATTGCGGATGCATGGGAAATAGATATGCCGAATCATCCACTTATGAACAGGCTGAGATTAACGAGGCTACCATCATTTAGAATGTCCAAACCAATCACACACACACACATGCACACTCTTTCTCCTAGCACATTGTATTCATGAATGTGAATAAGAAGCAAACTGAACACACACAACGAGATTGGTTATCATGTAATAGTCTAGATAATACAAGAGATGATCATAATTGTAAGCAACTATTGACATGGACACCCTCCTAAAATCAAGGCATTGATAAATCCTTTCCCATAAGAACAAGGGATATAAATAACTCAGACAATTTAGAGAACCATTTGTCAAATGTAGAATTCCAGTTGCATACCGCAAAACCCTTTTAATTTTTAGCATAAGCAACAGGCCAAGTGCAAACACATGGCAAGAATGGTATAAACTTTATGGTGCATAGATAACTGAATATTTATACTTGCTTCTTTGTCAAAAACTAGGGCCACAAATGAAGAGATTAACAGAACAATCAAAAACTTAGGGCAAGCAATCAAGCCTTTCTGGCTCCCAAAGTAATAGGGGTGTAACAAAGCAAAATCTATGTTTCATATTTTCAACGGTTGATTACAATAGTTTCTCACTCTGATCACAAAAAATATAAAGCATACATATGAAAAGCCCAGAAAAGGAACATCATATCTAAACATATAAAGGCTAGATATTTTTATGTAACAGGCTTGATGGAAATGAAAACAGCATGGATTCAGCAATTTGATGAAGTGACATGAATTCTAGGTAAAGAAGCATACCATATTCCACAATCTCCAATACTGATGAGAGACAGACATCCAGAGCCAAAAAACAACATTTCCAGATTTAGAGTGAATGATGATAAAATGCAACTAAAAGGAAACTTTTCCCATGCATAAAACCTTACCTCATCAACCGTTCGTGCATTCCACCAATCTTTGTAGAATTCACGATCACCAAAGCGTAGGAGCTCAGCAAGAATATTTAGCCTGTTTTTAGAGAAATTGCATGCACATCCCTTTCATCAGGTAAAGGATAAAAAGTGGTGGAATAAAATACTCATTCACCCAATCTACCCCTAGTACTTCATTTCAAAGAAAACGCAACTCTTAATTAGGAGAATATAGTTTAAAATTCTTCAAAATTAGGGGTTGCACAGGAGGAAAGATCCAAGTACTGTGGTGCATTGAAGACCAAGAGTTTTAACTCCAGTCCCAATCAGGTTAAAGTGATGGGTAGAGAAATTAAGACCAAACTATCTCGTGAAGGGTCTGGATTCAAGGTGGAAAAAGCAAACAATTCTGTTGAAGGTTTACAGAACCCATTGGATCAGAACCTCCTACAGCAATGTATAAGCATCACTTCTGCGCTAATAGTTTTGGTCTTAATTGATTAGAGTAAGTTACTTCTCTAATTTGATTAGATTCATAAAGCTATAAGAATCTACGTTAATTATCAATAGCAAACTCACCACAGGTGAAAAAAGCAGTAGAACATGCAGAGCCACACATATAAATTAGGAACTGATAGCTTCAAAATCCTCTCAATGGCATATAAGAGATTTCCTTTCAAGGGGTGTTGTGAGTTCTGAACAAGAGGGTTGATATACTGCAAACATCCAATAATGTCAGCAGTTTGGTATGCGAAGCTCCCTTGAAAAAAATGAAAGAATGTGAAACTCCAATAGTCACATGAAACTCTACTAACTTGTTCTATTATAAATCCCATCAATCCTGTGAATATTACTAACTTGAAAAATTGACGTGCCACCCAACTCTTCCGAACAGAAGCTGTACGAGGATAGCTTGGCTACAAACAAGTATAGAAATTAAGATTAGATAATGTGGTGATGATGACAACATAGAATAGGGCATAAAAGATTGCCTAATTTGCATTGTTTACAAGTTTGGTGGGAACAGGGCAAGAGAAAGTTCCTACAAATCATTATGGTACACAAAAATAAAGCTGAAGATTACATAGATGGGTGTATGCAAGGACGCTACAAATCATTAATGAACATGCAACAAATATCAAGGATTTTACTGCAAGAACTCATGAATTATTGCAACATCCCCAGCCATAAATCTCCTTTGTGCCCGCACACTATAGCAATCATCCACTCACAAGCACCTTTACAGTGGAAAACCAATCCCAAACTAGTTAAGAGATATCAAATGTCATGAGTTAAACATTTTCATAACAAGTCAGTATCACTTGTTATAATTACAATAGCAACGAGAGAAAAAAATCTTTTGTGTTATCTTGTAGAAAAACTGTTCACCTGGTAACATAATGTAGGAGCAACCATGAAATATGCCAAGCTCTTGAGGTTGAAATCTTGGGTATAATCCACATCCATAGAATGGGATAATGTATCTCCCTATATGAAATGATTGAACATGGAAGAACCAATTAATCATCAAGATAGCTGCAAAGACAAACATTCACAGGAATTGGTGCAAAAGATAGAATAGCCATCCAAGCTTTTCTTTTTCTTTCACTTTTTTGTTGTTTTTTCTTTTCTAGGACTTCTTTTAGGAGTAGGGACAAGGATTTATTTCTAGTAATTATTAACTAATTACTGAAATAAACTTCGTCAGGAAGTACACAAATGTTTTTAACACGTTTTACATTTAGGCAGGTGCAGACAATCAAATGGAAACATGTCAGAGCTGCACAAAACTATTAAATACTAGAGCAAGTTCTATGCTCACCTTCTCAACTAATTTGGCAATTGCTCTCATATCATAGTTTGTATGTGCATAAGAAATCAATTTCATCCATACAATACAAGCAAAAAGCATCAACGTAACACCAGACAAGAAGGCAGAATCACAACTGCATGATAAAAAAAATGAGAAAAGTGAGAATTTCCACTAGCATTCTTGCAATAAGATAGAAATAATACACTTCGAGAAAAAGATGTTCAACTGATGGATACTAAGAACAAAAGAGTAGCGGAACAATCATGTGACATTCTAACATGAATTATACAGATATCTTTACACTGGATCAAGGTACTCTATAAATGCCATTTAATGCAGTTCAACTATGACCGGCTAAAACATGATTGATCTTAAAATCCTAATTTTCAAGTATTTTCCCACAAAAATGAGTCAACTAAAAATAGTAGAGATAATCAATATAAAAAGAAGCAGTAAAACCAACAAAAGACTGGCATAAGGAAAAAGATCAGTTAAGTCAGTAATCCACATTCTAAAAACTATCCCTTACAAGGTTATAAACGTATCAGTCCTCAAATTGTCTAATTTTACCTACTTGCTGGAAGGGATTAGATCAAATTAATATTGAATTCTAACTACCTTGTTGTAAGAACCTCATATCCCTTTCAAATTTGCTGAAAAAAGAACACTCCAGCACTGAAAGACAACTACAGATCTTATAATGAACTTGTGATGGACAAGGATAACAGGAGCAAAAAAACTCATAAATTGCAAGATATCAAAATGTAATTTTTCAGGACTCCAACTTGCAACTTTTGAGCATTTCATATACCAAAATGTTTATTCTATCAGAAAAATCATGACTATGATGATCGAGGAAATGCAAAATAATACTGTTTCTCCCCAAACCTAAACAGTCCTGCAACATATGAAATTTCAATCCTATTTGAAGAGACAACAGCAAATCACCAGGTGGATGACATGATTTGCTCCTTGAAGATCACAAAAATTAGCAAATCAGTAACAAGCACGTGATGAGGTACCATTATGACATAAACACACAGTTCTAGGCATCCAACCTTTTGATGGTAACTGAAAGCAAAAAGGAGATGAAACAGACCTCAGGATCACAAAAATGGGGTACAAAATTGCTGCTGTGGTGATGAATATATGAAGTATAACAACAATCTGCAACATAAAACTCATATTTAAACTTGAACAACTTCAATAACAGAAAATCATGTCCTCTATATTATATTAAGCAGTCAAGAGTTTAAAACTTACAGGGTCAGCTATACACTGTCTATACGCCAACTTTTCAACTATATAAGCAGTAAGAGGGAATATTGGCAGAGTAAGGCTGCAAGGACGGCCATAAGACCAAAAGCTTTTAGTTAAATATGAACTAAAACCGGAAAAACCAAAAACCAAAAACTCATAGAAGAGATGTGTAATGCTATACGAAAATTACCAGCACATAAAAAGGGGCCAATCTCTCAATGACCTTGAGCTAAACCAAAATCCTGTCTTAATCAGCCAACCATACTGCAAAATAACAAGATAAGCCCCTCAAACAAACTCTATAGCTGTAAATTGTGCAGAAAGACATCACCTTTTAAGATAACGCACCAAAAAAAAAGAATAGCAAAGAAGGTCCAAAACATTGCAAACCAGTCATTATTTGTGAATAGAGATGAAAACCTTCATTAAATTTTCAATGATAAGCCTGCTGTTTATAGCTACGAGGACCACTACACAGAGGTTGAAGAGACCTGCGTGACTCTGGTAAAAATAATTTTAAAAGGTCAATTAAGTTAGCATCTAATACAATTATAAAATGAAAAATTTAAAGCGAAAAGGCATTTGGTGCATGTCACTTTCTAGTTCACTTGCCATCATAGAACTGAAAAATAAAGCTATTTTCTTTTTGCACTTACCTACTTGATGGTCTTTCCGCACCACAAAATGTAATTAACCAAAATGCAATTATAAAAATGAACTAAACTTCTAAACAAAATCAATGAGTGTATGAATCACCACATACCTCAAAAACAATAAGTTGCTTTTGAAAATAAGAGACCAACTGAATTTTAACCATTCACATAATATGCGTTGAAAATTAATCAGATAATCCGTTAAAAAAATACAAGAAACTCGCTACCTGCTTAAATATCGCAACGGAGCTTAACGGACTCTCTCTGATACTACGATGAGCCGGCATCGTCGGCCGATACAGAAACTTCAAATCCTTTTCACTGCGATCCTCAATCTTTTCCTTGTCACCTCCTCCCCGCTCTTTTCCATTCACATTAGCACAGCCCGTTTCCGCAACCGTCGCGGCCGGAACTATCTCCTCCTCTAGGCTCCTCCTGGCGGATAAACTATCGGACTCGGAATCACCCACCGCGGCTACCGAATCTTTCACGTCTCCGATCAAGTTTCCGTTGCTCGGCCTCCGACAACATGATCGATTCAGGTCCGAAGATGACGAGCCATTGACGACAGCATTACCGCAATCCGCGGCGGCGGTACGAGCCTCCGGCGTCTCAAGCACCACCATTGGAAGAACAGAAACAGTTAACACCTCAGTACCAAAACAACACCTGATAAAGTCCGAGTGGCAGCTTCTAGACAGTATCTATCATAACAAAACATGCTATTTCAATTTAAATAAATACGGAAAGGATCAAGAGATAGAAAGTGCATGCTTGAAGCCTTGAACTGTGAAGAAAGAGGAAGGAGAATTCGCGAAGAATTAAAAAAAAGAAATATAATTTCAAAATGAACGGGATTTTAAGCCAGTTTATGCGTTTTATTAACTTGCGATAAAGAAAGGGTTGGAGACGTGGAACAGACGATAGACCTTTTTGTTGACAAATATTAATTATATTTTTTATTTTTAAAATAATTTACTGGTTGAATTATATAATTTGATTAGCATAATAATTTGATTAGCATAATAATAATAAAGTGTCTCGTACCTAAATCAATGAGTCAAAGTTTGGGTAAAAAATGGATCTCAATCAATATAATCCGAATCCATATCGAGTCTGTGATAGGAACTTCGATATAGAAGCTATATATAAAAGTCAGTTGTTTATATCAATCATAAGCATAAGGATTCTCTGACTCGTTAAGAGAACATACATTTTGAGAAAACTGTAGAAAGACCTTACTTACATCTCGAAGAGCAGTTCCCATGAAGGTGACGATGGATTTGTGTTCGTTTCGACTTTGAAAAGCTCATTTGAAGTTATAGAAATTGAAATCAGATATTTTTCTCATTTTTAAGTTTCTTGCCCTTTCAAGTTCGATCTGGAATACATAACTAAGTTACCATTACGTATTACACGTGGTATCAGAGCGGTGATGTGATCGGGTGATTAAAAACGAAGATTTTTCGGTTTTCTCTCCATTAGGTTTTCGGAGATTTAACTTCTATTTTTCGATTTTTTCTTTCTTTTTATTGCATGAAAGTAGTATACATGTATTTCGTCTTGAGAAACGAGGTCAGACACGTTGTGCAATATTGACCGCACGCATCGGACGTGACTGCACGAGGTATCGAGAGTGGCGACACATGCCAGACGCATCCTTCCCACATCTGAGCACACACCCTCCGTGAGACGCGTGGTTGACGTCAACATTACAGAATTGCTACAATAATTTAAAAAAACACAAAAATTTCCCATAAGGGTGCCTCGAAATGTTTTGGGTCAGTTTTCGAGTCTGGGAAATTTATAAAATGAAATTTTCCATTTTTTTTGATTTATTACATTAGTAATAAATTAAAGTTTAACTTTAGGAAAAGGACTTAAGGCGTTTTGAATTTGATTTTGAGTGAATTTGTATGCTTCAGGCATCACACGAGGGAGATACTTCAAGTTTTCGTATCTCAGGTCTCATGTTCAGTATTGGGGATCGCATGATAGTTACTCAGAAAAAGGTTTTAAGACATTTTAAAGCCAATTTTGAGTAAATTTTCATACAATAAACTTGTCGTAAAGGAGATACATGAGGTTATCGTGTCTCAGGTGGTCGATTCAGTATCCGATGATGCTAGTTGCTCTATTGATATTTTTCCTTTGCGAAAGTCTCATATGAAGTTTTCAAAGAATGTCTTCAACACAAGTGTGTGATAATGAGACTGTGCATTCAGGTTTTGCATTTATTGATGTTACATTGTCACATACCATAAGCCCATCAAGAATGTAAGAATAACATAAAGATGTATCCCTTGTGTTTGTGGACTTTTTGAGTAATGATGATGATATAGTCACCACAGTGGCCTTTCGAGTCAGTATTTTGAGTTGTTCTGCTTACACGTTAAAGGATATCTCTAGTCTCATGTTTGGTTATTTCGTCCATAGATGTTGACCTTACATAAGATTTTGAGATGTGCATAAAGGCATTGAATAGAGGAAAGTCGTTAATTGAATGATTTATTCGCCAACAGGTGATAGTGTCATGAGAGTTGATGATTTGTACTCTGATCGCTTTTATGTGAAGGTCTAATTACATATATTATGTATTCAACCTATAGGTGTTTCATGATATATGTGATCGGATTTTCAGTAAAGATACTATTTAATGGCTTTGAGTATCACTGTTGTCCTACACTTGTGATGATTTAAACATTATCATTTTGAAGTTAACTTTTAGTTCAACAAAATCAGAGTCACCATTAAAACCCTGACCGGTTTCAATACAAAGAAGTGGACGAAGAATGTAATGAATACTATAGAGATAGCCGAGGTTGATATGGCTATACGGATGAATAGGCCATTTTCACCTACATTCATGAGCTCTAGAGCTCATAAAGCAGCGTATGAAGCGTGGGATCAGTCAAACATATTGTAACACCGAACTCTTTGAGCCCTTATATATATATATATATATGGTTGTATATGAGTTCAAATATGTATTTAAGTCCTTTGGATATATATGCAATGATTTATAATGTTATATGCCCTTACATGAATTTAGAGTTTATCGGTATGTGAAATCTTGGAGATTTTCGACAAATAAGCTTTTAAGTGTGAAAAATCGAGTCCAATGAATGGATATGACTATGGAGGCTTAGTTAAATGTGTTATAATGCCTTAGAGGTGATTAGACATGGTTTATAGACTTATTAAACACTTATAAAGCTTAATTGGAAAAGTTGATGCACATAAGGACTTATTTGTAAATTGTCAAAAGTTAAAGAACTTAAATGTAATTTCTCAATTCTTGAAGGACCAATGTGTAATTTTATAAAGTTAAGGGGCTTAATTATAATTCTTAAAAGTCCAATGACCAAAATAAAAATAAAAATTTTGGAGATTCCTAGACTTTGGGCTTAATTGTAAATTTAGGAAAGTTTGAAGGGTAAAGGGTAATTTCATACATCCTAAGGGCAAAAAGGTAATTTCACCATCTTTTGGTCAAAGAAGGGTCAATATTCTAGATCCTTCTCCATGTAAGGTCATGCATCCCATTAGTAAAGGCTTAAAACACTTTTTTTTTAATTAAAAGAATGAAGAAGAAAGGAGAAGAGAGGAGAGAAAGAAGCAACTTTCTACCATCACCTATTTTCCACCAAGTTTTTGATTCTTCAACCTCAATCAAGGTGTTCTAAGCTAATTTGGGGTCAAGGAACTCAAATCTATCATTAGATTTGAGAAAATCTCAAAGGATTTGAAGATATCACCAAAGGAAGGTTTAGGTAAATTTTGTCTCATCTCTCTCTACATTATGATTTTGAGTTTGTTGTTAAGATATGTTGTTCTCCATGCTTGAATATGCATAAAACATGATTTAGATGAATGAAATGAGTCAAGAGAAGTTTCCTTCAGACAAAACCGAAATATCCTCTTTTTGGTGAAAGTTTGTAAATTTTTGAATATCTATTGAAATTGATGATTTAAATGAATTCTATGGTGTTAATTGTATATGTATAATGTGAATTGATGATGAAAAATGAAGAAGAAGTATATTAGATAAGGCTTGGTTGAAATGATGGGAGAAGAAATGGATTAATGTAATGAGTCGTATAATTATGATAAATATGGTTTAAATGAAGGGAATTGGATTGAGTGGAGTGGTGAAATGTGTGTTATTTGGAAGTGTTTATTATATAACAAGATAGGAGCATGAATTGCTATGATAAAGTCTTAAAAGTATGACTTGAATGTCATGCATATTAGGTGTTTGATAAAATGCCTAAGTGATTTTGGCTTAGGATTTAAGGATTTGTAATGATGTGCATTGGAAAGCAGTTATCATGTTTACTTAAAGTAACTTGAATTTTTGCTTATATTAATAAGTAATGGCCTAATGTGCTCGGATAAAAATGTGCTTAACTATGTTTTGAAATGAGTAAGTATTAAAGGCATTAAATGCCTTAGAAAATGCAAACAAAAATCTAATGTGAATAGTAAGGGAAGTAACCATGTGAGAAGCTTAATGGCTGAATCTTATAGCTTAAAGATATTGATATTGTAACATCCCGTCACCGATGGGATGGGTACAGTAGATTGCATTAATATTTGGCATGATCATGCATTGTTTAGTTTGTATAAATTGGTTAATTGGGCAATTATTGCACTAGCATATGAACGTACATACATGTATGACATATTCCCGGCTTGATTTGGGTAAATTGG